>JAEOAD010000194.1:12530000-12873070 GCA_036365145.1 Orientallactaga sibirica | reverse complement strand
TCACAGCAAGATCAAACCTCCTCATTTGTACCATCTAACAAGATGTACAATTTAGTTAATTCATTTCATTTCTAAATTAGTTTCATTATGAAAGAAAGATCTTCATTGCCGAACACTGTACTGTGTTAAATAAGCTTGTTTAGCTCTTTGAATGAGTTGCTTTCCTACGAACAAGATTGATCACCGCAAGTTCAACCTTTCCTCGTTTTTACAAACTAAAAGGATGTACAACTTAGTAACTTCGATTCATTTCTAATGTTGTTTCATTAGATAGGAAAGATCTTCATTTCCTAACACTCTACTGTGCTAACTAGGCCTGTTGAGCACCTTGAATGATTTGCTTTCATATGAACAGGATTGATCACAGCACGATCAAACTTTCCTCATTTGTACATCCTATAAGGATGTACAACCTAGTAACTTTATTTCATTTCTAAATTAGTATCTTTAGAAAAGAAAGATCTTTATTGCCGAACAGTATACTGTGTTAGATAAGCTTCTTCAGCTCTTTGAGTGAGTTGCTTTCTTACAAACAGAATTGATCATAGCAAGATCAAACCTCCTTGTTTGTTCAATCTAAGAAGATGTACAATTTAGTTAGCATCTTTCACTTCTAAATTATAAAAGAAAGATCAATCATTGCTGAACACTGTACTGTGTTAAATAAGCTCGTTGAGCTCTTTGAATGAGTTGCTTTCTTACGAAGATGGTTGATCACAGCAAGTTTACACTTTCACCGTTTGTACAATATAAATAGTTGTACAACTTAGCAACTTGGCTTCATTTCTAATGTAGTGTCATTAGGAAAGAAAGATCATCATTGCCAAACACTGTACTGTGTTAAATAATCTCGCTCTGCTCTTTGAATGAGTTGCTTTCTTACGAAGATGGTTGACCACAGCAAGTTCAAACTTTCACCGTTTGTACAATATTATAGGATGTACAACTTAGTATCTTGATTTCATTTCTAATGTATTTTTGTTAGAAAATAAAGATCTTCATTTCCGAACACTGTACTGTGCTAAGTAGGCCTGTTGAGCTCCTTGAATGAGTTGCTTTCGTATGAACAGGGTTGATCACAGCAAGATCAAACTTTCCTCATTTGTACAATCTAAAGGGATGTACAACTTAGTAACTTCGTTTCATTTGTAATGTAGTTTCGTTAGCTAGGAATGATCTTCATTTCCTAACACTCTACTGTGCTAACTAGGCCTGTTGAGCTCCTTGAATGAGTTGCTTTTGTACGAACAGGATTGATCACAGCACGATCAAACTTTCCTCATTTGTACAACCTATAAGGATGTAAAACCTAGTAACTTTATTTCATTTCTAAATTAGCTTCGGTAGAAAAGAAAGATTTTCATTGCTGAGCACTGTACTGTGTTAGATAAGCTTGTTCAGCTCTTTGAATGAGTTATTTTCATATGAACAGGATTGATCACAGCAAGATCAAACCTCCTCGTTTGTACAATCTAACAAGATGTACAATTTAGTTACTTCATTTCATTTCTAAATTAGTTTCATTAGAAAAGAAAATTCTTCTTTGCCAAACACTTTACTATGTTAAATAAGATCGATCAGCTCTTTGAAAGAGTTGCTTTCTTTTGAAGACGGTTGATCACAGCAAGTTCAAACTTTCACCGTTTGCACAATCTTAAAGGGGGCACAACTTAGTATCTTGGTTTCATTTCTAATGTTTTTTTTTTTTTTTAAGAAAAGAAAGATCTTCATTGCCGAACACTGTACTGTGCTAAGCCTGATGAGCTTCTTGAATGAATTGCTTTTGTACCAACAGGATTGATCACAGCAAGATCAAACTTTCTTCGTTTGTACAATCTAAAGGGATGTACAACTTAGTAACTTCCTTTCATTACTAATGTAGTTTCGTTAGAAAAGAAAGATCTTCATTTCTGACGCTGTCCTGTGTTAGGTAAGCGTGTTCAGCTCTTTGAATGAGTTGCTTTCGTACGAACTGGATTGATCACAGCCAGATCAAACCTCCTCATTGTACAATCTAACAAGATGTACAACTTAGTTACTTTGTTTCATTTCTAAATTAGTTTCGTTGGAAAAGAAAGGTCTTCATTGCCGAACACTGTACTGTGTTAAGTAAGCTCGTTCTACTCTTTGAATGAGTTGCTTTCTTAGGAAGACGGTTAATCACAACAAGTTCAAACATTCACGTTTGTACAATCTAACAAGGAGTACAATGTCGTAGCTTGGTTTCATTTCTAATGTAGTTTTATTAGGAAAGAAAGATCTTCATTGCCGAACACTGTACTGTGCTAAGCTTGCTGAGGTCCTTGAATGAGTTGCTTTCGTACAAACAGGATTAATCACAGCAAGTTCAAACTTTCCTCATTTGTACAAACTAAAAGGATGTACAACTTAGTAACTTCGATTCATTTCTTTTTTTTTTCCAAGCCAAACTGTATCCAGCTTTATTAAAGATACTTTTCATAAACAGTCATGGTATTTCAGGCAGGACATGGGCAGACACTCAGTAACAGTATACAAGAACTTTGAAACTCCCTTCTTGTATGGACTACCAAAATCAGAAAGCCACTATAAAATCTAATGAAGTCTTCATGTGATGCTCTGAACAGGGAAGTTTAGAGTGAGGGTTGACATTTCACATTGAGCATGTTGTTTAACAACTTTTCACAAGCCGACCCTGACTTTCAGGAAATGAAATGAAAATGGAAGAATTATTAATGTGAAAATCCACAATCTTTTAGAAAAGGTACCACAACTCTTGCGAGGAACACCATCATCTCAGTGATGTCACTGCAAAGTTCAGATCATCTGACACACTGGCAAAACCAATTTGAAGGGGTCAGGTCCCAACAGGTCTCTGGTTTTAAGGGAGTTAAGTCTATGCTGATGGTGGAGGAGGAGAACATAAAAAAGAACTTTGAGTTTTCTCATGCCACAAGGCCTTTGTGCCAAGGTTGGCTACTCTGTCAACATAAGGGAATCCCTCCTCCCAGGAGCCAAGGGGAATCTTCCAAAACTAGCAGGGAAAGGTGTTTTCCCATCACTCCATCTTGGGAGACGTCTGTTAGTGACACTTGTTCCTCCCCCCCAAAACAATGAAGTGTTCTGTGTGCTAACAACATAGCTTTAAAAAAAAAAAAAACAAAATTCTGCATTTTTATAAAACTTGATAAAAAATAGTATTTCAAACTGTACAGTCACCAGAAGTACACAGTTATCAAAAATGCACACACTTCACTTGGCATCTCCAGCACCTTCGGCTTTCTGTGCCTGGTCTGTTTTGGCATCTCCATTTTCTGCAGGGTTATTCCCCTCCTTGCCAGCATCAGCTTTTCCCTTTTTCCCTTTGGGTACCTTCTCTCCTTTCTTTGCAGGAGTCTTTTTAGGCTTGGGCTGTGGCTTTGGAGGAGCAGGTTTAGCAGATAACCTTGCGGATCTTCTCTGTGGTTCGTCCTTCACCTTGGCTTTATCTCCTTTAGCATTTCCTTCAGCCTTTCTTTTGGGCATGGCGGCTGCAGGGGAGGGGGAGGGATGTAGGCGCTGAACGCCGGGATGCGGTGGCGTGTGGCTTGGGTCGGTCCGGGGGTCATCCTCGCTTCTTCTTCCCTTCGATTCATTTCTAATGTCGTTTCGTTAGATAGGATAGTTCTTCATTTTCTAACACTCTACTGTGCTAACTAGGCCTGTTGAGCTCCTTGAATGAGTTGCTTTCGTACGAATGAGATTGATCACAGCACAATCAAAATTTGCTCATTTGTACAACCTATAAGGATGTACAACCGAGTAACTTTATTTCATTTCTAAATTAGTTTCATGAGAAAAGAAAGATCTTCATTGCTGAATACTGTACTGTTAGATAAGCTTGTTCAGCTCTTTGAGTGAGTTCCTTTAATATGAAGTGGATTGGTCACAGCAAGATCAAACCTCCCTGTTAGTAAAATCTAACAAGATGTACAATTTAGTTACTTTGTTTCATTTCTAAATTAGTTTCATTAGGAAAGAAAGATCTTCATTGCCGAACACTGTACTGTGTTAAATAAGCTTGTTCTGCTCTTTGAATGAGTTGCTTTCTTATGAAGAAGGTTGATCACAGCAAGTTTAAACTTTCACCTTTTGTACAATCTAACAAGATATACAACTTTGTAACTTGGTTTCATTTCTAATGTAGTTCCGTTAGGAAAGAAAGGTCTTCATTTCCAAACACTGTACTGTGCTAAGCTTGTTGAGCTCCTTAAATGAGTTGCTTTCCTACAAACAGGATTGATCACAGCAAGATCAAACCTCCTTGTTTGTACAATCTTACAAGATGTATAATTTAGTTACTTCATTTCATTTCTAAATTAGTTTCATTAGGAAAGAAAGATCTTCATTGCCGAACACCGTAATGTGTTAAATAAGCTCGTTCTGCTCTTTGAATGAGTTGCTTTCCTCTGAACAGGATTGATCACAGCAAGATGAAATGTTCCTCGTTTGTACAAACTAAAAAGATGTACAACTTAGTAACTTCATTTCATTTCTAATGTAGTTTCCTTAGATACGGAAGATCTTCATTTCCAAACACTGTACTGTGCCAACTAAGCCTGTTGAGCTCCTTGAATGAGTTGCTTTCGTAAGAAATGGATTGATCACAGCATGATCTTACCTCCTCGTTTGTACAATCTAAAAGATGTACAACATAGGAACTTCTTTTCGTTTAAAAATTAGTTTTGCTAGAAAAGAAAGATCTTAATTGCCGAACACTGTACTGTGTTAAATAAGCTCATTCTGCTCTTTGGAAGAGTTGCTTTTCTATGAAATAGGAAGATCACAGTAAGTTCAAACTTCACTGTTTGTACAATATGACAAGATTTACAACTTAGTAGTTTGCGTTCATTTCTAAAGTAGTTTCGTTAGGATAGAAATATCTTCATTGCCGAACACTGTACTGTGCTAAGCTTGCTGAGCTCCTTGAATGAGTTGCTTTCCTACGAACAGGATTGATCACAGCAAGTTCAAACATTCCTCGTTTGTACAAAGTCAAAGGATGTACAACTTAGTAACTTCGTTTCATTTCTAATGTAGTTTGGTTATATAGGAAAGATCTCCATTTCCAAACACTCTACTGTGCTAACTAGGCCTGTTGAGCTCCTTGAATGAGTTGCTTTTGTACAAACAAGATTGATCACAGCACCATCAAACTTTCCTCATTTGTACAATCTGTAAAGATGTACAACCTAGTAACTTTATTTCATTTCTAAATTATTTTCTTTAGAAAAGAAAGATCTTCATTGCCGAACACTGTACTGTGTTGGATAAGCTTGTTCAGCGCTTTGAATGACTTGCTTTCGTACGAACCGGATTGATCTCAGAAAGATCGAACCTCCACATTTGTACAATCTAAAAAGATGTACAACTTGGTAATTTCGCTTCATTTGTAAATTAGTTTCGTTAGAAAAAAAACGATCTTCATTTCTGAACACTGTACTGTGTGACATAAGCCAGTTCTGCTCTCAGAATGAGTTGCTTTTCTACGAAGAGGTTGGAGTGCAGCAAGTTCAAACCTTCCTCTTTTGGGTAATCTAACAAGATGTACAACTTAGTAGATTCATTTCATTTCGAATGTAAACATCTTTTTTTTTTTTTTTGGTTTTCTCAGGTAGGGTCTCACTCTAGCTCAGGCTAACCTGGAACTCACTCTGTAGTCTCAGGGTGGCCTCAAACTCATGGTGATCCTCCTACCTCTGCCTCCTGAGTGCTGGTAGTAAAGGCGTGCGCCACCACGCCCGGCTCGATAAGAAACATCTTTATTACCAAAAACTGTGCTGTGTGAAATAAGCTAGTTCAGCTCTTGGAATGAGTTGCTTTCCTACGAAGATGGTTGAGTGCAGCAAGTTCACACTTTCCTAAATTGTATAATCTAACAAGATGTACAAATTAGTAGATTCGTTTCACTTCTCTTGTAGTTTCTGTAGAAAAAAAAAGGCTTCATTGCCGACACTCTACTGTGTGAAATTAGCTAGTTCTGCTCTCCGAATGAGTTGCTTTCCTAAGAAAATGATGGAATGCAGCAAGTTCAAACTTTCCTCGTTTGTGTAATCTAACAAGATGTGCAACTTAGCGGATTCCTTTCATTTCTAATGTAGTTTCTGCAGAAAGAAACATCTTCATTGCCAAACACTGTACTGTGTGAAATAAGCTATTTTGGCTCTCAGAATGAGTTGCTTTCCTAGGAAGACGGTTGAGTGCAGGAAGTTCACACTTTCCTCATTTGTGTAATCTAACAAGATGTACAACTTGGAAGATTTGTTTCATTTCTAATGTAGTTTCTATAAAAAAGAAAAAGCTTCATTTCCGAACAGTGTACTCTGTTAAATAAGCAAGTTTGGCTCTCAGAATGAGTTGCTTTCCTACGAAGATGGGTGAGTGCAGCAAGTTCACACTTTCCTAGTTTGTGTAATCTAACAAGATGGATAACTTAGTAGATTCGTTTCATTTCTAATATAGATTATGTAAAAAAGAAATGGCTTCATTGCCGACACTGTACCGTGTGAAATAGGCTCGTTCTTCTCTTGGAATTAGTTGCTACAAAAACAATTGAATGCAGCAAGTTCAAACTTTCCTCATTTGTGTAATCTAACAAGACGTACAACTTATTAGATTCGTTTCATTGCTAATGTAGTTTCTTTAGAAAAGAAACATCTTCATTGCCAAACACTGTACTGTGTGAAATAAGCTAGTTCAGGTCTCGGAATGAGTTGCTTTCCTATGAAGATGGTTGAGTGCAGAAAGATCAAACTTTCCTCGTTTGTGTAATCTAACAAGATGTACAACTTAGTAGATTCATTTCATTTCTAAACTAGTTGCATTAGAAAAGAAACATCTTCATTGCCAAACCCTGTACTGTGTTAAATAAGCTAGTTCAGCTCTTCGAATGAGTTCCTTTTGTACGAAGAGTGTTGATTGCAGCAAGTTCAATCATTCCCCATTTGTGTAATCTAACAAGATGTACAACTGAGTAGATTCGTTTCATTACTAATGTAGTTTCTATAGAAAGGAAACATCTTCATTGTGGAACACTGTGCTGTGTGAAAGAAGCAAGATCGGCTCTCAGAAAGAGTTGCTTTCCTATGAAGATGGTTGAGTGCAGTAAGTTCACACTTTCCTAGTTGCTGTAATCTAACAAGTTGTACAACTTAGTAGATTCGTTTCGTTTCAAATGTAGTTTCTGTAGAAAAAGAAAAGTCTTCATTGCCAAACACTGTACTGTGTGAAATGAACTAGTTCAGCTCTTGGAATGAGTTGCTTTCTTACGAACTCGGTTGCGTGCAGAAAGTTCAAACTTTCCTCGTTTGTGTAATCTAACAATATGTACAACTTAGTAGATTCGTTTCATTTCTAATGTAGTTGGTTAGAGAAGAACCATCTTCAGTGCCGAACACTGTACTGTGTGAAATAAGCCAGTTCTGTTCTCGGAATGAGTGGCTTTTCTACGAAGAGGTTTGAGTGCAGCAAGTTCAAACTTTCCCCGTTTGGCTAATTTAACAAGCTGTACAACTTAGTAGATTCGTTTCATTTCTAAAGTAGTTGGGTTAGAGAAGAAACATCTTCATTGCTGAACAGTTTACTGTGTGAAATAAGCTAGTTCGGCTCTCGGAGTGAGTTGCTTTCCTACGAAGATGTTTGAGTGCAGCAAGTTCACACTTTCCTAGTTTGTGTAATCTAACAAGTTGTATAACTTAGTAGATTCGTTTCATTTCTAATGTAGTTTCTGTAGAAAAGAAACGTTTCATTGTGCTAGTTCTGCTCTTGGAATGAGTTGCTTTCCTACGAAAATGATTGAATGCAGCAAGTTCAAACTTTCCTAGTTTGTGTAATCTAACAAGATGTATAACTTAGTAGATTCATTTCATTTCTAATGTAGTTTTGATAGAATAGAAACACCTTTATTACCAAAAACTGTACTGTGTGAAATAAGCTAGTTCAGCTCTTGGATGAGTTGCTTTCCTAGAAGACAGTTGAGTGCAGCAAGTTCACACTTTCCTAGTTTGTGTAATCTAACAAGATGTACAACTTAGTAGATTCGTTTCATTTCTCTTGTAGTTTCTGGAGAAAAAAAAAAGGCTTCATTGCTGACACTGTACTGTGTGAAATTAGCTAGTTCTGCTCTCAGAATGAGTTGCTTTCCTAAGAAAATGATTGAATGCAGCAAGTTCAAACTTTCCTCGTTTTTGTAATCTAACAAGATGGGCAACTTAGTAGATTCCTTTCATTTCTAATGTAGTTTCTGTAGAAAAGAAACATCTTCATTGCCAAACACTGTACTGTGTGAAATAAGCTAGTTCGGCTCTCAGAATGGGTTGCTTTCCTACAAAGACGGTTGAGTGCACAAAGTTCAAACTTTCCTGGTTTGTGTAATCTAACAAGATGTACAACTTGGAAGATTCATTTCATTTCTAATGTAGTTTCTATAGAAAAGAAAAAGCTTCATTTCCAAACAGTGTACTCTATTAAATAAGCAAGTTTGGCTCTCAGAATGAGTTGCTTTCCTACGAAGATGGTTGAGTGCAGCAAGTTCACACTTTCCTAGTTTGTGTAATCTAACAAGATGGATAACTTAGTAGATTCGTTTCATTTCTAATGTAGATTATGTAAAAAGAAACGGCTTCATTGCTTCACTGTACTGTGTGAAATTAGCTAGTTCTGCTCTCAGAATGAGTTGCTTTCCTAAAAAACAATTGAATGCAGCAAGTTCAAACTTTCCTCATTTGTGTAATCTAACAAGATGTACAACTTATTAGATTCATTTCATTGCTAATGTAGTTTCTTTAGAAAAGAAACATCTTCATTGCCAAACACTGTACTGTGTGAAATAAGCTAGTTCAGGTCTCGGAATGAGTTGCTTTCCTATGAAGATGGTTGAGTGCAGAAAGATCAAACTTTCCTCGTTTGTGTAATCTAACAAGATGTACAACTTAGTAGATTCATTTCATTTCTAAACTAGTTGCATTAGAAAAGAAACATCTTCATTGCCAAACCCTGTACTGTGTTAAATAAGCTAGTTCAGCTCTTGAATGAGTTCCTTTTGTACAAGAGTGTTGATTGCAGCAAGTTCAATCATTCCCCATTTGTGTAATCTAACAAGATGTACAACTGAGTAGATTCGTTTCATTACTAATGTAGTTTCTATAGAAAGGAAACATCTTTCATTGTGGAACACTGTGCTGTGTGAAAGAAGCAAGATCGGCTCTCAGAAAGAGTTGCTTTCCTATGAAGATGGTTGAGTGCAGTAAGTTCACACTTTCCTAGTTGCTGTAATCTAACAAGTTGTACAACTTAGTAGATTCGTTTCATTTCAAATGTAGTTTCTGTAGAAAAAGAAAAGTCTTCATTGCCAAACACTGTACTGTGTGAAATGAACTAGTTCAGCTCTTGGAATGAGTTGCTTTCTTAGATTAACTCAATTGCGTGCAGAAAGTTCAAACTTTCCTCGTTTGTGTAATCTAACAATATGTACAACTTAGTAGATTCGTTTCATTTCTAATGTAGTTGGTTAGAGAAGAACCATCTTCAGTGCCGAACACTGTACTGTGTGAAATAAGCCAGTTCTGCTCTCGGAATGAGTGGCTTTTCTACGAAGAGGTTTGAGTGCAGCAAGTTCAAACTTTCCCCGTTTGGCTAATTTAACAAGCTGTACAACTTAGTAGATTCGTTTCATTTCTAAAGTAGTTGGGTTAGAGAAGAAACATCTTCATTGCTGAACAGTTTACTGTGTGAAATAAGCTAGTTCGGCTCTCGGAGTGAGTTGCTTTCCTACGAAGATGTTTGAGTGCAGCAAGTTCACACTTTCCTAGTTTGTGTAATCTAACAAGTTGTATAACTTAGTAGATTCGTTTCATTTCTAATGTAGTTTCTGTAGAAAAGAAACGGCTTCATTGCCGACACTGTACTGTGTGTAATTAGCTAGTTCTGCTCTTGGAATGAGTTGCTTTCCTACGAAAATGATTGAATGCAGCAAGTTCAAACTTTCCTAGTTTGTGTAATCTAACAAGATGTATAACTTAGTAGATTCATTTCATTTCTAATGTAGTTTTGATAGAATAGAAACACCTTTATTACCAAAAACTGTACTGTGTGAAATAAGCTAGTTCAGCTCTCGGATGAGTTGCTTTCCTAGAAGACAGTTGAGTGCAGCAAGTTCACACTTTCCTAGTTTGTGTAATCTAACAAGATTTACAACTTAGTAGATTCGTTTCATTTCTCTTGTAGTTTCTGGAGAAAAAAAAAAAAAGGCTTCATTGCTGACACTGTACTGTGTGAAATTAGCTAGTTCTGCTCTCAGAATGAGTTGCTTTCCTAAGAAAACGATTGAATGCAGCAAGTTCAAACTTTCCTCGTTTTTGTAATCTAACAAGATGGGCAACTTAGTAGATTCCTTTCATTTCTACTGTAGTTTCTGTAGAAAAGAAACATCTTCATTGCCAAACACTGTACTGTGTGAAATAAGCTAGTTCGGCTCTCAGAATGGGTTGCTTTCCTACAAAGACGGTTGAGTGCACAAAGTTCAAACTTTCCTGGTTTGTGTAATCTAACAAGGTGTACAACTTGGAAGATTCATTTCATTTCTAATGTAGTTTCTATAGAAAAGAAAAAGCTTCATTTCCAAACAGTGTACTCTATTAAATAAGCAAGTTTGGCTCTCAGAATGAGTTGCTTTCCTACGAAGATGGTTGAGTGCAGCAAGTTCACACTTTCCTAGTTTGTGTAATCTAACAAGATGGATAACTTAGTAGACTCGTTTCATTTCTAATGTAGATTATGTAAAAAAGAAACGGCTTCATTGCCGACACTGTACTGTGTGAAATTAGCTAGTTCTGCTCTCAGAATGAGTTGCTTTCCTACAAAAACAATTGAATGCAGCAAGTTCAAACTTTCCTCATTTGTGTAATCTAACAAGATGTACAACTTATTAGATTCATTTCATTGCTAATGTAGTTTCTTTAGAAAAGAAACATCTTCATTGCCAAACACTGTACTGTGTGAAATAAGCTAGTTCAGGTCTCGGAATGAGTTGCTTTCCTATGAAGACGGTTGAGTGCAGAAAGATCAAACTTTCCATAATTGGACTGAAGGCCCTCTCTACGGGAGGGAATACATACCCGGTACTGAAAAACCTAAGTAAAAGTCTATGGTAGGTGAGGTCATGAGCCTTGGGGGTATAAGCCTGCTCATGTCTGACTAAATGTATATATTATTCCCACCAAGCTGCCCTGGGGACACTACACTAAATGTTCATGTCCACATATTAACGCTATTCTCACTTCTGGCTAGAGAAGCTTCTCTTTTCAGATGGTGATGACCACTGGGACGACACAAAAGGCAACATAGTGCTGAGAAGAAGGGATGGAGGAGTGCCTAGCACTGAAACACCTCTGTCACATCCTCCAGTGGCTCAGGGACCATTGCGGAAGAGGGGGCGGATAGAATGGAAGAGCCAAAGGAAGGATATGACCTCTTACTATGCAGCTGCCCAGACAGAAATTGGCCTCGATATCCATGATCTTGCAGTGCCTAGCAATACCTTTGCAAGACCCTCAAAATAGAAGAGAAAGATGATGTCATCAAATTAGGAGAGAGACTAATGGAGAAAGGGAGGGGATATGATGGAGACTGGAGTTCTAAAGTGGAATGGGGGAGGGGAGGGAAATATCAGGTGGGGTTTTTTTTGGTATGTAAGATTAAAAATCAATAAAAATTAAAAAAAAAGATCAAACTTTCCTCGTTTGTGTAATCTAACAAGATGTACAACTTAGTAGATTCATTTCATTTCTAAACTAGTTGCATTAGAAAAGAAACATCTTCATTGGCAAACCCTGTACTGTGTTAAATAAGCTAGTTCAGCTCTTCGAATGAGTTCCTTTTGCACGAAGAGTGTTGATTGCAGCAAGTTCAATAATTCCCCATTTGTGTAATCTAACAAGATGTACAACTGAGTAGATTCGTTTCATTACTAATGTAGTTTCTATAGAAAGGAAACATCTTCATTGCGGAACACTGTGCTGTGTGAAAGAAGCAAGGTCGGCTCTCAGAAAGAGTTGCTTTTTCCTGCTAAGACGGTTGAGTGCAGCAAGTTCACACTTTCCTAGTTGCTATAATCTAACAAGTTGTGCAACTTAGTAGATTTGTTTCATTTCAAATGTAGTTTTTGTAGAAAAAAAAAGTCTTCATTGCCAAACAATGTAGTGTGTGAAATGAACTAGATCGGCTCTCAGAATGAGTTGCTTTTGTACGAACTCAGTTACGTGCAGAAAGTTCAAACTTTCCTCATTTGTGTAATCTAACAATATGTATAACTTAGTAGATTCGTTTCATTTCTAATATAGTTGGTTAGAGAAGAAACATCTTCAGTGCTGAACACTGTACTGTGTGTAATAAGCCAGTTCTGCTCTCGGAATGAGTGGCTTTTCTACGAAGAGGTTTGAGTTCAGAAAGTTCAAACTTTTCCCGTTTGGCTAATCTAACAAGCTGTACAACTTAGTAGATTCGTTTCATTTCTAAAGTAGTTGGGTTAGAGAAGAAACATCTTCATTGCTGAACAGTGTACTGTGTGAAATAAGCTAGTTCGGCTCTTGGAAGGAGTTGCTTTCCTACGAAGATGGTTGAGTGCAGCAAGTTCGCACTTTACTAGTTTGTGTAATCTAACAAGTTGTATAACTTAGTAGATTCGTTTCATTTCTAATGTAGTTTCTGTAGAAAAGAAACGGCTTCATTGCCAACACTGTACTGTGTGTAATTAGGTAGTTCTGCTCTTGGAATGAGTTGCTTTCGTATGAGTACGGTTGAGTGCACCAAGTTCAAACTTTCCTCGCTTGTGTAATCTAACCAGACGTCCAACTTAGTATAGTCATTTCATTTCTAATGTAGTTTTGATAGAAAAAAAAATCTTTTTTACTGAAAACTGTACTGTGTGAAATAAGCTAGTTCGGCTCTTGGAATGAATTGCTTTCCTATGAAGACGGTTGAGTGCAGCAAGTTCAAACTTTCTTAATTTGTGTATTCTAACAAGATGTACAACTTAGTAGATTCATTTCATTTCTAAAGTAGTTGCATTAGAAAAGTATCATCTTCATTGCCGAACACTGTAATGTGTGAAATAAGCCAGTTCTGCTCTCGAAATGAGTTACTTTCCTATGAAGGGGGTTGATTGCAGCAAGTCCAAACTTTCCTCATTTGTATAATCTAATAAGATGTACAAGATAGAAGACTCGTTTCATTTCTAATGTAGTTTCTACAGAAAAGAAGCATCTTCATTTCTGAACACTGTACTGTGTGAAATAAACAAATTTGGCTCTTGGAATGAGTTGCTTTCCTATGAAGACGGTTGAGTGCAGAAAGTTCACACTTTCCTAGATTGTGTAATCTAACAAGATGTACAACTTAGTAGATTCTTTTCATTTCTAATGTAGTTTCAGTAGAAAAGAAAGTCTTCATTGCCGACACCGTACTGTGTGAAATAAGCTAGTTCAGCTCTCGGAATGAGTTGCTTTCCTATGAAGACGGTTGAGTACAGCAAGTTCACACTTTCATAGTTTGTGTAATCTAACAAGATGTACAACTTAGTAGATTCGTTTCATTTCTAATGTTGTTTCTGTGGAAATGAAAAGTCTTCATTGCCGACGCTGTACTCTGTGAAATTAGACAGTACTGCTCTCGGAATGAGTTCCTTTCCTACGAAAATGGTTGAGTGCAGCAAGTTCAAACTTTCCTGGTCTGTGGAATCTAACAAGATGTACAACTTAGTAGATTCATTTCATTTCTAACGTAGTTGTGTTAGTAATGAATCATCTTTACTGCCGACACTGTACTGTGTGAAATAAGTTAGTTCGGCTCTCGGAGTGAGTTGCTTTCCTACGAAGACTGTTGAGTGCAGAAATTTTAAACTTTCCTCATTTGTGTAATCTAACAAGATGTGCAACTTACTAGATTCGTTTCATTTCTAAAGTAGTTGCGTTAGAAAAAAATCATCTTCATTACTGCACACTGTACTGTGTGAAATAAGCCAGTTCTGCTCCTGGAATGAATTACTTTCCTACGAAGAGGGTTGATTGCAGCAAGTTCAAACTTTCCTCGTTTGTGTAATCTAACAAGATGTACAACTTAGCAGATTAGTTTCATTTCTAATGTAGTTTATACAGAAAAGAAACATCTTCATTCCCGAACACTGTACTGTGTGAAATAAACAAATTGGGCTCTTGGAATGAGTTGCTTTCCTACAAAGACAGTTGAGTGCAGCAAGTTCACACATTCCTAGTCCGTGTAATCTAACAAGATGTACAACTTAGTAGACAATTATCCTTTCTTATGTAGTTTCTGTAGAAAAGAAAAGTCTTCATTGCTGACACTCTACTGTGTGAAATTAGATATTTCTTCTCTTGGAATGAGTTGCTTTCCTACGAAGATAGTTGAGTGCAGCAAGTTCAAACTTTCCTCGTTTGTGTAATCTAACAAGATGTACAATTTAGCAGATTAGTTTCATTTCTAATGTAGTTTCTGTAGAAAAGAAACATCTTCATTGCCCAACAGTGTACTTTGTGAAATCAAAAAGTTCTGCTCTCAGAATGAGTTGCTTTCCTATGAAGACGGTTGAGTGCAGCAAGTTGACACTGTCCTCTTTTGTGTAATCCAACAAGATGTGCAACTTAGTAGATTCGTTTCATCTCTAATGTAGTTTCTGTAGAAAAGTCTTCATTGCCAAACGCTGTACTTTGTGAAGTTAGCTAGTTTGGTTCCCGAATGAGTTGCTTTCCTACGAAGATGGTCGAGAGATGCAAGGTCACACTTTCCTAGTTTGTGTAATGTAAAAAGATGTACAACTTAGTAGATTCATATCATTTCTAATGTAGTTTCTGTAGAAAAGAAAAGTCTTCATTGCCGACACTGTACTGTGTGAAATTAGCTAGTTCTGCTCTTGGAATGAGTAGCTTTACTACGAAGAGTGTTGAGTGCAGCAAGTTCAAACTTTCTTAGTTTGTGTAATCTAACAAGATGTACAACTTAGTAGATTCGTTTCACTTCTAATGTAGTTTCTGTTGAAAAGAAAAGTCTTCATTGCCATTCTACTGTGCTAAAAAGCTAGTTTGGCTCTTGGAATGAGTTGCTTTCCTACAAAGACGGTTGAATGGAGCAAGTTCACACTTTCCTAGTGTGTGTAATCTACCAAGATGTACCATTTAGAAGATTCATTTCATTTCTAATGTAGTTTCTATAGAAAAGAAACATCTTCATTGCGATCAATGTACTATTTGAAATAAACAAGTTCGGCTCTCGGAATGAGTTGCTTTCCTATGAAGATAGTTGAGTGCACCAAGTTCACACATTCCTAGTCTGTGTAATCTCACAAGATTTACATCTTAGTAGATTAGTTTCATTTCTAATGTAGTCTCTGTAGAAAGAAACGTCTTCATTCGGGACACTGTACTGTGTTATATTAGCTAGTTCGGCTCTTGGACTGAGTGGCTTTCCTACGAAGATGGTTGAGTGCAGCAAGTTCACACTTTCCTCATTTGTGTAATCGAACAAAATGTACAACTTAGCAGATTCGTTTCGTTTCTAATGTAGTTTCTGTAGAAAAGAAAAGTCTTCATTTACAAACACTGTACTGTGTGAAATAAGCCTGATCGGCTCTCGGAATGAGTTTCTTTCTACGAAGACAGTTGAGTGCAGCAAGTTCACACATTCCTAGTCTGTGTAATCTAACAAGATGTACAACTTGGTAGACAATTATCCTTTCTTATGTAGTTTCTGTAGAAAAGTCTTCAATGCCGACACTCTACTGTGTGAAATTAGATATTTCTTCTCTCGGAATGAGTTGCTTTCCTACGAAGACAATTGAGTGCAGTAAGTTCAAACTTTCCTCATTTCTGTAATCTAAGAACATGTGCAACGTAATAGATTCATTTCATTTCTAATGTTGTTTCTGTAGAAAAGAAACATCTTCATTGCCAAACACTGTACTGTGTGAAATAAGCCAGTTAGGCTCCCAGAATGAGTTGCTTTCCTATGAAGATGGTTGAGTGCAGCAACTTCGAACTTTCTTCCTTTGTGTAATCTAATAAGATGTACAACTTAGTAGATTCATTTCCTTTCTAAAGCAGTTGCATTAGAAAAGAATTATCTTCATTGCTGAACACTGTACTGTGTGAAATAAGCCAGTTCTGCTCTAGGAATGAGTTGCTATCCTACGAAGAGGGTTGATTGCAGCAAGTTCAAACTTTCCTCGTTTGTGTAATCTAACTAGATGTACAACTTAGAAGATCCATTTCATTTCTAATGTAGTTTCTGTAGAAAAGAAAAGTCTTCATTGCTGACACTTTACTGTGTGGAATTAGATAGTTCTCCTCTCGGAATGAGTTGCTTTCCTACGAAATCAGTTGAGTGCAGCATGTTCAAACTTTCCTCATTTGTGTAATCTAAGAAGATGTGCAACATAGTGGATTCATTTCATTTCTAATGTACTTTATGTAGAAAAGAAACATCTTCTTTGCCAAACACGGTATTGTGTGAAATAAGCTACTTCTGCACTTGGAATGAGTTGCTTTCCTAGGAAGATGGTTGAGTGCAGAACGTTAAACCTTTCCTCGTCTGTGTAGTCTAACAAGATGTACAACCTCATAGATCTGTTTCGTTTCTACTGTAGTTTCTCTATAAAAGAAACATCTTCATTGCCAAACACTGCCCTGTGTGAAATAAGCCAGTTCTCCTCTCCAAATGAGTTGCGTTCCTACGAAGATGGTTGAGTGCAGCAAGTTCACACTTGCCTAGTTTGTGTAATCTGACAACATATACAACTTAGCAGATTCATTTCCTTTCTAATATAGTTTCTGTAGAAAGGAAAAGTCTTCATTACCGACACTCTACTGTGTGAAATTAGCTAGTTCTGCTCTAGGAATGCGTTGCTTTCCTACAAAAAAGTTGAGTGCAGCAAGTTCAACCTTTCCTCGTTTGTGTAATCTTACAAGGTGTGCAACTTACTAGATTCGTTTCAGTTCTTATGTAGTTTCTGTAGAAAAGAAACATCTTCACTGCCAAACACTGCACTGTGTGAAATAAGCTGTTCAGCTCTCGGAAGGAATTGCTTTCCTACGAAGAGTGTTGAGTGCAGCAAGTTCAACCATTCGTCGTTTGTGTAATCTAACAAGATGTACAAGTTGAAAGATTCATTTCATTTCTAATGTAGTTTCTGTAGAAAAGAAATGTCTTCATTGCTGACACTGTACTGTGTGAAATAAGCTAGTTCGGCTCTCAGAATGAGTTGCTTTCAGACGAAGACAGTTGAGTGCAGCAAGTTCAAACTTTCTTCGTTTGTGTAACCTAACAAGATGTGCAACTTAGTAGATTCGTTTCATTTCTAAGTTAGTTTCTGTAGAAAGGAAACAATCCTGAATTTCATCTGGAAACACAAAAAACCTCGAATAGCCAAAACAATTTTGTGCAACAAAAATCAGGCAGGTGGTATAACCATATCTGATTTTAAGTTGTATTACAAAGCCATAGTAACAAAAACAGCATGGTACTGGCACAAGGACAGACAGGTAGATCAATGGTACAATATAGAAGACCCAAATATTAATTCAGGCAGCTACAGCCACCTGATTTTAGACAAAAATGCCAAAAATTTTAATTGGAGAAGAGATAGCCTCTTTAACAAGTGGTGTTGGAAAAACTGGACATGTGTATGTAAAAGGATAAACTCTCTCTCCATGCACAAGAGTCAAGTCCAAATGGATCAGGGACCTTGATATCAGACCCGAAACTCTGAACCTTCTAGAGGAAAAGTTAGGGGAAACCCTTCAACATAATGGCATAGGCAAGGACTTTCTGAATATAACCCCAGTTGCTCAGGGAATAAAACCACTAATCAACCACTGGGACCTTATGAAATTACAAAGCTTTTGTACAGCAAAGGACACTGTGAATAGAGCAAAAAGACAACCTACAGAATGGGAGAAAATCTTTGCCAGGTATACATCTGACAGAGGATTAATATCCAGAATATACACAGAACTCAAAAAACAGAATAATAAGAATTCAAACAACCCAGTTAAAAAATGGGGTTTGGGCCGGGCATGGTGGCGCACACCTTTAATCCCAGCACTCGGGAGGCAGAGGTAGGAGGATCGATTCCACCGAGAGTTCGATTCCACCCTGAGACATAGTTAATTCCAGGTCAGCCTGGACCAGAGTGAAACCCTACCTTGCAAAAAAAAAATGGGGTTTGGAATTAAATAGAGAATTCACAGAAGATGAAATACAGATGGCATATAAACATCTAAAAATGTGTTCCCCATCCTTAGCCATCAGGGAAATGCAAATTAAAACCATTTTGTGATTCCATTTCACTCCTGTCAGAATGGCTACCATCAAGAAAACAAATGATAATAAGTGTTGGCGTAGACGCGGAAAAAGAGGAACACTTCTACACTGTTGGTGGGAATGTAATCTGCTACAGCCATTGTGGAAATCAGTGTGGAGGTTCTTGAGACAGCTAGAAATAGATTTACCATATGATCCAGCTATAGCACTCCTAGGCATATATCCAGAGGACTCTTTTCACTACCTTAGAGATACTTGCACAACCATGTTTATTGCTGCTCTATTCACAATAGCTAGGAAATGGAAGCAGCCTAGATGTCCCTCCACAAATGACTGGATAATAAAGATGTGGTACATTTACACAATGGAGTTCTACTCAGCGGTAAAGAAAAATGAAATTATGAAATTTGCAGGGAAATGGATGGATCTGGAAAGGATTATACTAAGTGAGGTAACACAGGCTCAGAAAGCCAAACATCACATGTTCTCTCTCATGTGGATCCTAGCTACAAATATATAGAATTCTGTGTGAACTGGAACCAAAAATAGGTAACAGAAACCAGTAAGCTGGTAAAAGGCTATAAGGGAGGGATGAAAGGGAAAGACTTATGTGTATGGTATTGCACATATGTAAGTGGAAGAACTGATTACAGGGAGGGGAATGGCCTAAGCGAGGCCATGGGTAGAGAATGCATAAAAGAAGGGCAGGGGGAGGGTCAATCTAATTTCAAGATATTGTGAATAAGACATATATAAAATTACTTTTTTGAATAATGGCACATCTAGAAGCTGTAGACTGTTACTAGAAAATTTACAATACCTGGGATGGGATACCTGCCAGTGAGTTGTTGGCCAAGGAGGTCCCAGTAGCCTCCAAAACATTAAAGGCTTTTGCCAAAGCCCTTGGTTTCCCTTGAGAAACAGATAGTAAGACCCTATTGCTGAAGACATCTCTTGCCTGAGAGGCAAGGTCACTGAGAAAGCAAGCTGGTGCTGAGCAGAAAACCTTCTCCCTGTAGACCAGCCAACTGAAAGCTGGAAAAAGCTGCGCTGCATGCATCGTGTGGGAGACAGAAGTCATTAGCAGTGAAAACAGTGGACACTGAATATCCAAATTTGGCCAGACAGGCCCAAGGACTGAACGGGTGCGATAGTGGCATGTCTACTCTTGGGGTAACCAACTGCTCCATAATGGGACTGAAGGCCCTCTCTATGGGAGGGAATACATATCTGGTTCTGAAAAACCTAAGCAAAAGTCTATGGTAGGTAAGGTCATGAGCCTTAGGGGTATAAAGCCTGCCCTTGTCTGACTAAATGTATATACTATTCCCACCAAGATGCCCCCAAAATACTACACTTAATGCTCATATTCACATATTAATGCTACTCTCACTTCTGGTTAGAGAAGCTTCTCTTTTCAGATGGCGATGACCACTGGGATGACCCAAAAGGCAACATAGTGCTGAGAAGAAGGGATGGAGGAGTGCTCAGCACTGAAACACCTCTGTCACACCCTCCAAGGCTCAGGGACCATTGCAGAAGAGGGGGTGGATAGAATGGAAGAGCCAAAGGAAGGGTACGACTCCTTACAATGCAACTGCCCAGACAGAAATTGGCCTCGATATCCATGACCTTGCTGTGCCTAGCAATACCTTCGCAAGACCCTCATAATAGAAGTAAAAGATGATGACATCAAATTAAAAGAGAGACTAATGGAGAGAGGGAGGGGATATAATGGAGAGTGGAGTTCTAAAGGGGAATGGGGGAGGGGAGGGAAATACCATGCACTTTTTGTATGTAAGTATAGAAGTTGTCAATAAAAAATAATTATTAAAAAAAAGATGTACAACTTAGTAAATTCGTTTTATTTCTAATGTAGTTTCTGTAGAAAAGAAACGACTTCATTGCCGAAACTGTACTGTGTTAAATAAGCTAGTTTGGCTCTTGGAATGAGTTGCTTTCCTACAATAACAGTTGAGTGCAGCAAGTTCAAACTTTCCTCGTTTGTGTAATCTAACAGGAGGTGAAACTTAGTAGATACGTTTCATTTCTAATGTAGTTTCGGTACAAAAGAAATGTCTTCATTGCCAAACACTGTACTGTGTGAAATAAGGTAGTTCGGCTCTCAGAATGAGTTGCTTTCCTATGAAGATGGTTGAGAGCAGAAAGTTCAAACTTTCATAGTTTGTGTAATCTAACAAGATGTACTACTTAGTAGATTCGTTTCATTTTTAATATAGTTTCTGTGGAAAAGAAAACTCTTCATTGCCTACACTGTACTGTGTGAAATAAGCCAGTTCTGCTCTCGGAATGAGTCACTTTTCTATGAAGCGGTTTGAGTGCAGCAAGTTCAAACTTTCCTCGTTTGGGTAATCTAAACAAGATGTACAACTTAGTACATTCGTTTCATTTCGAATATAGTTTCTATAGAAATGAAACGTCTTCATTGTCGACACTGTACTGGGTGAAATTAGCTAGTTCAGTGTTCAGAATGTGTTGCTTTCGTACGAAAACGGTTGAGTGCACTAATTCAAACTTTCCTCATTTGTGTAATCTAACAAGATGCGCAACTTATTAGATTCGTTTCATTTCGAATGTACTTTCTGTAGAAAAGAAAAGTCTTCATTTCCAAACACAGTACTGTGTTAAATAAGCTAATTTGGCTCTCAGAATGAGTTGCTTTCCTAGGAAGACGGTTGAGTGCAGCAAGTTCACACTTTCCTCATTTGTGTAATCTAACAAGATGTACAACTTAGTGGATTAGTTTCATTTCTAATGTAGTTTCTGTAGAAAAGAAAATTCTTCATTTCCGACACTGTACTGTGTGAAATTAGCTAGTTCTGCTGTTGGAATGAGTTGTTTTCCTACAAAAACAGTTGAGTGCAGCAAGTTCAAACTTTCCTTGTTTGTGTAATCTAACAAGATGTGCAACTTAGTAGATTCGTTTCATTTCTAATGTAGTTTCTGTAGAAAAGAAACATCTTTATTGCCAAACACTAAACTGTGTGATATAAGCTAGTTCTGCTCTGGAATGAGTTTCTTTCCTACGAAGACAGTTGAGGGCAGCATGTACAAACTGTTCTCGTTTTTGTAATCTAACAAGGTGTACAACTTACTAGATTCATGTCTTTCCTAATGTGGTTTCTGTAGAAAAGAAAATTCTTCATTGCCAAACTCTGTACAGTGTGAAATAAGCTAGTTCGGCTCTTGGAGTTAGTTGCTTTCCTACGAAGACAGTTGAGTGCAGCTCGTTCAAACTGTCCTTGTTTGTGTAATCTAACAAGATGTACAACTTAGTCAATTCGTTTCATTTCTAAAGTAGTTGCATTAGAAAAGAAGCATCCTCATTGCTGAACACTGTACTGTGTGAAATAAGCTAGTTCGGCTCTCAGAATGAGTTGCTCTCCTACACAGACGGTTGTGTGCAGCCAGTTCATACTTTCCTCGTTTGTGTAATCTAACAAGATGTGCAAGTTAGTAGATTCATTTCATTTCTAATGTAGTTTCGATAGAAAAGAAACATCTTTATTACCGAAAACTGTAGTGTGTGAAATAAGCTTGTTCAGCTCTGGGAATGAGTTGCTTTCCTACGAATATGGTTGAGTGCAGCAAGTTCACACTTTCCTACTTTGTGTAATCTACCAAGATGTACAACTTAGTAGATTCATTTCATTTCTAATGTAGTTTCTGTAGAAAAGAAACGTCTTCATTGCTGACACTGTACTGTGTGAAATATGCTAGTTTGGCTCTCGGAACAAGTTGCTTTCCTACGAAGACGGTGAGTGCAGCACGTTCAAACTGTCCTTGTTTGTGTAATCTAACAAGATGTGCAACTTTGTAGATTCATTTCATTTCTAAAGTAGTTGCGTTAGAAAAGAATCATCTTCATTGTCAAACACTGTACTGTGTGAAATAAGCCAGTTCTGCTCTTGGAATGAGTTGCTTTTCTATGAAGAGGTTTGAGTGCAGCAAGTTCAAACTTTCCTCGTTTGTGTAATCTAACGAGATGTACAACTTAGTAGATTCGTTTCATTTCTAATGTAGTTTCGAGAGAAAAGAAACATCTTTATTACTGAAAACTGTACTGTGTGAAATGAGCTAGTTCAGCTCTGGGAATGAGTTACTTTCCTACGAATACGGTTGAGTGCCGCAAGTTCACACTTTCCTAGTTTGTGTAATCTACCAAGATGTACAACTTAGTAGATTCGTTTCATTTCTAATGTAGTTTCTGTAGAAAAGAAACATCTTCCTTGCCGACACTGTACTTTGTTAAATAAGCTAGTTCAGCTCTCGGAATGAGTTTCTTTCCTACGAAAATGGTTGAGTGATGGAAGTTCAAACTTTCCTCATTTGTGTAATATCACTGGATGTGCAATTTAGTAGATTCGTTTCATTTCTAATGTAGTTTCTGTAGGAAAGAAACGTCTTCATTGCTGACACTGTACCATGTGAAATAAGCTAGTTAGGATCTCAGAATGAGTTGCTTTCCTACGAAGACGGTTGAGGGCAGCAAGTTCACACTTTCCTAATTTGTGTAATCAAACAAGATGTACAACGTAGTAGATTCGTTTCTTTTCTAATATAGTTTTTGTAGAAAAGAAATGTCTTTATTGCCGAAACTGTACTGTGTGAAATAAGCTGGTTTGGCTCTCAGAATGAGTTACTTTAGTATGAATATGGTTGAGTGCAGCAAGTTCAAACTTTACCCATTTGTGTAATCTAACAGGATGTTCAGCTTAGTAGATTCATTTCATTTCTAATGTAGTTTTTGTAGAAAAGAAACATCTTCATTGCCAAAACTGTACTGTGTGAAATAAGCTAGTTCGGCTCTTGAAATGATTTACTTTAGTATGAATACAGTTGAGTGCAGCAAGTTCAAACGTTCCCCATTTGTGGAATCTAACAGGATGTGCAGCTTAGTAGATTTGTTTCATTTCTAATGTAGTTTCTGTAGAAAAGAAACATCTTCATTGCTGACATTGTACTGTGTGAAGTAAGGTAGTTCTGTTCTCGGAATGAGTTCCTTTCCTACGAAGATGGTTGAGTGCAGCAAGTTCACTCTTTCGTAGTTTGTGTAATCTAACACGATGTAAAACCTTATAGATTCGTTTCATTTCTAATGTAATTTCTGTAGTAAAGAAAAGTCTTAATTGCCAAACAGTGTACTGTGTGAAATAAGCTAGTTCAGGTATCAGACTGAGTTGCTTTCCTATGAAGACGGTTGAGTGCAGCAAGTTCATGCATTCCTAGTTTGTGTACTCTAACAAGGTGCACAACTTAGTAGATTTGTTTCATTTCTAATGTAGTTTCTGTAGAAAAGTAAAATCTTCATTGCTGATACTATACTGTGTGAAAGTAGATAGTTCTTCTCTCAGAATGAGTTGCTTTCCTCCAAAAACGGTTGAGTGCAGCAAGTTCAAACTTTCCTCATTTGTGTAATCTAACAAGATGTGCAACTTAGTAGAGTCGTTTCATTTTTAATGTAGTTTTTGTAGAAAAGAAACATCTTCATTGCCAAACACTGTACTGTCTGAAATAAGGTAGTTCAGCTCTCAGAATGCTTTACTGTCCTATGAAGACGGATGAGTGCAGCAAGTTCAAACCTTCCTCGTTTGTGTAATCTAACAAGATGTACAACTTAGAAGATTCGTTTCATTTCTAATGTCGTTTCTACAGAAAAGAAACATCTTCATTGCCGAACAGTGTACCGTGTGAAATAAATGAGTTCGGCTCTCAGAATGAGTTGCTTTCCTACGAAGATGGTTGAGTGCAGCAAGTTCACACTCTCCTAGTTTGTATAATCTGACAAGATGTACAACTTAGTAGATTCATTTCATTTCTAATGTAGTTTCTGTAGAAAAGAAACGTCTTCATACCCAACACTGTACTGTGTGAAATTAGCTAGTTCTTCTCTCGGAATGAGTTGATTTTGTATGAATACAGTTTAGTGCAGAGAGTTCAAATTTTCCCTGTTTTTTGTAATGTAACAATATGTGGAACTTAGTAGTTTCGTTTCATTTCTAATGTAGTTTCTGTAGGAAAGAAACCTCTTCATTGCTAGTTAGTATCTCGGAATGAGCTGTTTTCCTACGAAGATGGTTGAGTGCAGCAAATTCAAACTTTCCTCATTTGTGTAATCTAACAAGATGTACAACGTAGTAGATTCGTTTCATTTCTAATGTAGTTTTTGTAGAAAAGAAACGTCTTCATTGCTGAATCTATACTGTATGAAATAAGCTAGTTTGGCTCTTGGAATGAGTTGCTTTCCTACGAACACAGTTGAGTGCAGCAAGTTCACACTTTCCTAGTTTATGTAATCTAACAAGATGTACAACTTAGTACATTTGTTTCATTTCTAATGTCGTTTCTTTAGAAAAAAAAGTCTTCATTTCCAAACTCTGTACTGTGTTAAATAAGCTAGTTAGGCTCTAGGAATGAGTTCCTTTCCTACGAAGACAGTTGAGTGCAGCAAGTTCACACTTTACTAGTTTGTGTAATCTAACAAGGTGTACAACTTAGTAGATTCGTTTCATTTCTAATGTAGTTTCTGTAGAAAAGAAATGTCTTCATTTCAGACACTGTACTGTGTGAAATTAGATAGTTCTGCTCTTGGAATGAGTTGCTTTGGAATGAATACGGTTGAGTGCAGCAAATTCAAGCTTTCCCTGTTTGTGTACTCTAACAGAATGTGCAACTTAGTAGATTCATTTCATTTCTAATGTAGTTTCTGCAGAAAAGAAAAGTCTTCATTACCAACACAGTACTGTGTGAAATAAGCCTGTTCTGCTCTCGGAATGAGTTGCTTTTCTACGAAGAGGTTTGAGTGCAGCAAGTTCAAACTTTCCTCGTTTGGGTAATCTAACAAGATGTACAACTTAGTAGATTTGTTTCATTTCTAATGTAGTTTTGATAGAAAAGAAATATCTTTATTACCAAAAACTGTATTGTGTGAAATAAGCCAGTTCTGCTCTCGAAATGAGATGCTTTTATAGGAAGAGGGTTGATTCAGCAACTTCAAACTTTCCTCGTTTGTGTGATCTAACAAACTGTATAATGTAGAAGATTCGTTTCATTTCTAATGTAGTTTGTACAGAAAAGAAACATCATCATTGCCGAACAGTGTACTGTGTGAAATAAACCAGTTCGGTTCTCGGAATGAGTTGCTTTCCTACGAAGACTGTTGAGTGCAGCAAGTTCTCACTTCCCTAGTTTGTGTAATCTAACAAGGTGTACAACTTAGTATATTCGTTTCATTTCTACTTTAGTTTCTGTAGAAAAGAAGCGTCTTCATTGATGACAATGTACTGTGTGAAATTAGATAGTTCTGCTCTCGGAATGAGTTGCTTTGGTATGAATATGGTTGAGTGCAGCAAGTTCAAACTTTCCCTGTTTGTGTAATCTAACAGGATGTACAACTCAGTAGATTCAATCCATTTCTAATGTAGTTTCTGTAGAAAAGAAACAACTTCATTGCCGACACTGTACTGTGTGAAATAAGGTAGTTCGCCTCTGAGACTGAGTTCCTTTCCTATGAAGACGGTTGAGTGCAGGAAGTTCACACTTTCCTAATTTGTGTAATGTAACAAGATGGACAACTTAGTAGATTCATTTCATTTCTAATATAGTTTTTGTAGAAAAGGAAAGTCTTCATTGCCAAACACTGTTCAGTGTGAAATAAGCAATTTCGGCTCTCAGAATGAGTTGCTTTCCTACGAAGATGGTTGAGGGCAGCAAGTTCACATATTTGTAGTTTGTGTAGTCTAACAAGATGGACAACTTAGTAGATTCATTTCACTTCTAATGCATTTTCTGTAAAAAAGAAAAGTCTTCATTGCCGACACTGTACTGTGTGAAAGGAGATGGTTTTTCTTTGGGGATGAGTTGCTTTCCTACAAAAATGGTTGAGTGCAGCAAGTCAAACTTTCCTTGATTGTGTAATTTAACAAGATGCGGAACTTCGTACATTCGTTTCATTTTTAATGTTGTTTCTGTAGAAAAGAAACATCTTCATTGCCAAACACTGTACTGTATGAAATAAGCTAGTTCAGCTCTCGGAATGAGTTGCTTTCCTATGAAGAAGGTTGAGTGCAGCAAGTTCAAACCTTCCTCATTTGTGTAATCTAGCAAGATGTACAACTTAATGGATTCATGTCATTTCTAAAGTAGTTGTATTAGAAAATAATCATTTTCATTGCCAAACACTATACGGTGTGAAATAAGCCAGTCCTGCTCTCGGAATGAGTTGCTTTCCTACAAAGAGGATAGATTGCAGCAAGTTCAAAGTTTCCTCGTTTGTGTAATCTAACAAGATATTCAACTTAGAAAATTCGTTTCATTTCTAATGTAGTTTCTATAGCAAAGAAACATCTTCATTTTCGAACAGTGTACTGTGTGAAATAAACAAGTTCTGCTCTCAGAATGAGTCGCTTTCCTATGAAGACGGTTGAGTGCAGCAAGTTCACACTTTCCTGGTTTGTGTAATCTAACAAGATATACAACTTAGTAGATTCGTTTCATATGTAATGTAGTTTCTGTAGAAAAGAATCGTCTTCATTGCCGACACTGTACTGTGAGAAATAAGCTAGTTCAGCTCTTGGAATGAGTTAGTTTAGTATGAATAATGTTGAGTTCAGCAAGTTCACACTTTGCTAGTTAGTGTAATCTAACAAGATATACAACTTTGTAGATTCGTTTCATTTCTAATGTAGTTTCTTTAGAAAAGAAAAGTCTTCATTGCCAAACACTGTACTGTGTGAAATAATCTCATTGGGCCCTTAGAATGAGTTGCTTTCCTACGAAGAAGATTGAGTGCAGCAACTTCACACATTCCTAGTTTGTGTAATCTAACAAGATGTACAAATTAGTAGATTCCTTTCATTTATAATGTAGTTTCTGTAGAAAAGTCTTCATTGCTGACACTGTACTGTGTAAAATTAGCTAGTTCTGCTCTTGGAACGAGTTGATTTCCTATGAATACGACTGAATGCAGTAAGTTAAATCTTTCCCCGTTTGTGTAGTCTAACAAGATATGCAACTTAGTAGATTCGTTTTATTTCTAATGTAGATTCTTTAGAAAAGAAACATCTTCATTGTCGACAATGTACTGTGTGAAATAAGCTAGTTCAGCTCTTGGAATGAGTTGCTTTCCTACAAAGATGGTTGAGTGCAGTATGTTCAAACTTTCCTCATTTGTGTAATCTAACAAGATGTGCAATTTAGTAGACTCATTTCATTTCTAACATAGTTTCTGTACAGAAGAAACATCTTCATTTCCAAACATTGTACTGTGTGAAATAAGCTAGTTTGGATCTCGGAATGAGTTGCTTTCCTATGAAAAGCGTTGAGTGCAGATAGTTCAAACTTTCCTCATTTGTGTAATCTGACAAGTTGTACAACTTAGTATATTCGTTTCATTTTAACTTAGTTTCTGAAGAAACATCTTCATTGCCAAACACTGTAGTGTGTGAAATAAGCCAGTTCTGCTCTCAGAATGAGTTGCTTTTCTGTGAAGAGTGTTGATTGCAGCAAGTTCAAACTTTCCTCGTTTGTGTAATCTAACAAGATATACAACTTAGTAGATTCATTTCATTTCCAAAGTAATTTCCATAGCAAAGATACATCTACATTGCTGACACTTTACTGTTTTTATTAAGCCAGCTCTGCTCTCGGAATGAGTTGCTTTTCTACGAAGAGTTTGATTGCAGCAAGTTCAAACTTTCCTGGTTTGTGTAATCTAACAAGATGTACAACTTAATAGATTCGTTTCATTTCTAAAGTATTTTCCCTAGAAAAGAAACATCTTCATTGCCGACACTATACAGTGTGATTTAAGCCAGTTTAGCTCTCAGAAGGAATTGCTTTCTTACAAAGAGGGCTTAGTGCAGCAAGTTCACACATTCCGACTTTGTGTAGTCTAACAAGATGTACAACCTAGTAGATTCGTTTCATTTCTAATTTAGTTTCTGTAGAAAAGAAACTTCTTCATTGCCGACACTGTACTGTGTGAAATTAGCTAGTTCTGCTCTCAGAATGAGTTGCTTTGGTATGAATACGGTTGAGTGCAGCAAGTGCAAACATTCCCCGTTTGTGTAATCTAACAGGATGTGCAAATTAGTAGACTTGTTTCATTCTAATGTAGTTTCTGTAGAAAAGAAAAGTCTTCATTGCCCACACTGTACTGTGTGAAATTATCTAGTTCTACTCTCAAAATGAGTTGCTTTCCTACGAAAACAGTTAAGTGCAGCAAGTTCAAACTTTCCTCTTTTGTGTAATCTCACAGGATATGCAACTTAGTGGATTCATTTCATTGCTAATGTAGTTTCTGTAGAAAAGAAACATTTTCATTGTCAAACACTGTAGTGTGTGAAATAAGCTAGTTCGGCTATCAGAATGAGTTGCTTTCCTACGAAAAGCATTGAGTGCAGAAAGTTCAATCTTTCCTCGTTTGTATAATCTAACAAGATGTACAACTTCATAGATTCATTTCATTTTAATAGTACTTGGGTTAGAAAAGGAACATCTTCATTGCCGAACACTGTACTGTGTCAAATAAGCCAGTTCTGCACTTGGAATGAGTTGCTTTTCTATGAAGAGTGTGGATTGCAGCAAGTTCAAACTTTCCTCATTTGTGTAATCTAACAAGATGTACAACTAAGAACATTCGTTTCATTTCTAATGCAGTTTCTGTAGAAAAGAAACGTCTTCATTGCCAACTCTGTACTGGGTGAAATAAGCTAGTTTGGCTCTCGGAATGAGTTGCTTTCCTATGAAGATGGTTGAGTGCAGCAAGTTCACACTTTCCTAGTTTGTGTAATCTAACAACATGTACAACTTAGTATATTTGTTTTATTTCTAATGTAGTGTCTGTAGCAAAGAAAAGTCTTCATTGCCGACACTGCACTGTGTGAAATTAGCTAGTACTGCTCTCTGAATGAGTTGCTTTCCTACGAAAATGGTTGAGTGCAGGAAGTTCAAACGTTCCTCATTTGTGTAATCTAACAAGATGTGTAACTCAGTAGATTTGTTTCATTTTTAATGTAGTTTATGTAGAAAAGAAACAAACAGCTTCTTTGCCAAACATGATACTGTGTGAAATAAGCAAGTTCTGCTCTCGGAATGAGTTGCTTTCCTAGGAAGACGGTTGAGTGTAGCATGTTCAAACTTTCCTCGATTTTGTAATCTAACTATATGTGCAAATTAGTAGACTTATTTCATTTGTAATGTACTTTCTGTAGAGAAGAAACATCTTCATTGCCAAACACTGTACTGTGTGAAATAAGCTAGTTCAGCTATTGCAATGAGTTGCTTTCCTATGAAAAGCATTGAGAGCAGAAAGTTCAAACTTTCCTCGTTTGTGTAATCTAACAAGATGTACAACTTCATAGATTACTTTAATTTCTAAAGTATTTGGGTTAGAAAAGAAACATCTTCATTGCTGGACACTGTACTGTGTGAAATTAGCAAGTTCTGCTCTCGGAATGAGTTGCTTTCCTACGAAAACGGTTGAATGCAGCAAATTCAAACTTTCTTCTGTGTAATCTAACAGGCTGGGAAACTTAGTAGATTCGTTTCATTTCTAATGTATTTTCTGTACAAAAGAAACATCTTCATTGCCGACACTGTACTGTGTGAAATAAGCTAGTTCATCTCTCAGAATGAGCTGCTTTCCTATGAAGAGTGTTGATTGCAGCAAGTTCAAACTTTCCTCGTTTGTGTAATATAACAAGATGTAGAACTTAGAAGACTCGTTTCATTTCTAAGGTAGGTTCTATAGAAAAGAAACATCTTCATTGCCAAACACTGTACTGTGTGAAATAAGCAAGTTAAGCTCTCAGAATGAGTTGCTTTCCTACGAAGATGGTTGAGTGCAGCAAGTTCACACTTTCCTAGTTTTTGTAATCTATCAAGTTGTACATCTTAGTAGAATCGTTTCATTTATAGTGTAGTTTCTGTAGAAAAGAAACATCTTCTTTGCCAAACATTGTACTGTGTGAAATAAGCTAGTGTGGCCCTCGAAATGAGTTGCTTTCCTACGAAAAGCATTGCGTGCAGAAATTTCAAACTTTCCTCGTTTGTGTAATCTAACAAGATGTAAAACTTCATAGATTCGTTTCATTTATAAAGTAGTTGGGCTGGAAAAGGAACATCTTCATTGCCAAACACTATACTGTGTGAAATAATCCAGTTCTGCTCTCAGAATGAGTTGCTTTTCTACGAAGAATGTGGATTGCAGCAAGTTCAAACTTTCCTCGTTTGTGTAATCTAACAAGGTGTACAACTTAGTAGTTTAGTTTCATTACCAAGATATTTTCTGTAGAAAAAAAAAAAAACTTCATTGCCAAACACTGTACTGCGTGAAATAAGCTAGTTCGGCTGTTGGAATGGGTTGCTGTTCTACGAAGAGGTTTGAGTGCAGCAAGGTCAAACTTTCCTTGTTTGGGTAATTTAAAAAGATGTACAACTTAGTAGTTTCGTTTCATTTCTAATGTAGTTTGATAGAAAAGAAACATTGTTATTACTGAAAGCTGTACTGTGTGAAATAAGTTAGTTCAGCTCTCGGAATGAGTTGCTTTCCTATGAGGACGGCTGAGTGCAGCAAGTTCAAACTTTCCTTGTTTGGGTAATCTAACAAGATGTACAACTTAGTAGCTTTATTTCATTTCTAATGTAGTTTCAATAGAAAAGAAACATCTTCATTACCAAAAAGTGTATGGTGTGAAATAAGCGAGTTCAGCTCTCAGAATGAGTTGCTTTCCTACGAGACGGCTGAGTGTAGCAAGTTCAATCTTTCCTCGTTTGTGTAATCTAACAAGATGTACAACTTAGTAGATTCGTTTCATTTCTAATGTAGTTTCAATAGAACAGAAACTTCATTGCCGATTACTGCACTGTGTGAAAGAATTAAGTTCGGCTCTTGGAATGAGTTGCCTTTCTACGAAAAGTGTTGATTGCAGCAAGTTCAAACTTTCCTCATTTGTGCAATCTAACAAGATGTACAACTTAGTAGATTCGTTTCATTTCTAAAGTAGTTTCTGTAGAAAAGAAACATCTTCATTTCTAAACGCTGTACTGTGTGAAATAAGCTACTTCGGCTCTCGGAATGAGTTGTTTTCCTATGAAGACGGTTGAGTACAGCATGTTCAAACTTTCCTAATTTGTGTAATCTAACAAGGTGTGCAACTTAGTAGACTCTTTTTATTTCTAATGTACTTTCTGTACAAAAGAAACATATTTATTTCTAAACAGGGTACTGTGTGAAATAAGCTAGTTCGGCTCTCGGAATGAGTTGCTTTCCTGCGAAAAGCGTTGAGTGCAGAAAGTTCAACCTTTCTTAGATTGTGTAATCTAACAAGATGTACAACTTTGTAGATTCGTTTCATTCCTAAAGTACTTGGGTTAGAGAAGGATCATCTTCATTGCTGAACACTGTGCTGTGAGAAATAAGCCTGTTCTGCTCTCGGAATGAGTTCCTTTTCTACAAAGAGTGTGGATTGCAGCAAGTTCAAACGTTCCTCGTTTATGTAATCTAACAAGATGTATAATTTAGTAGATACGTTTCATTTCTAAAGTAGTTTCCATTGGGGAAAAAAACATTTCATTGCCGACACTGTACTGCATGAAATAAGCCAGTTCTGCTCTCGGAAGGAGTTGCTTTCCTACGAAGAGGGTTGATTGCAGCCAGTTCAAACTATCCTCCTTTGTGTAATCTAACAAGATGTACATCTTAGTAGATTCGTTTCATTACTAAGGTAGTTTCTGTAGAAAACAAACATCTTCATTGCTGACACTGTACTGTGTGAAATAACCTAGTTCATCTCTCGGAATGAGCTGCTTTCCTATGAAAGACAGTTGATTAGAGGAGGTTCAAACTTTCCTCGTTTATGTAATCTAACAAGTTGTGCAACTTACTAGATTCATTTCATTTCTAATGTAGTTTCTGTAGAAAAGAAACTTCTTCATTGCCGACACTGTACTGTGGAAAATGAGCTCGTTCCCCTCTCATAAAGAGTTACTTTCCTATGAAGACGGTTGGTTGAGTGCCACAATTTCACACTTTCCTAGTTTTTGCAGTCTATCATGTTGTACAACTTTGTAGATTCGTTTCATTTCTAATGTAGTTTCTGTAGAAAAGACTTCAGTGCTGAAACTGTACTGTGTAAAATTAGCCATTTCTGCTCTCAGAAGGATTTGCTTTTCTACGAAGAGGGTTGATTGCAGCAAGTTCAAACTTTCCTTGTTGGTGTAATCTAAGAAGATGTAGAACTTAGAAGATTCGTTTCATTTCTAAAGCAGTTTCTATAGAAAAGAAACATCTTCATTGCCGAGCACTGTCCTGTGTGAAATGGGCAAGTTCGGCTATCATAATGAGTTGCTTTCCTACGAAGATGGTTGAGTGCAACAAGTTCACACTTTACTAGTTTTTGTAATCTATCAAGTTGTACATCTTAGTAGATTCGTTTCATTTCTAATGTAGGTTCTGTAGAAAAGAAGCACATTCTTTGCCAAACACTGTACTGTGTGAGATAAGCTAGTGTGGCTCTCGAAATTGGTTGCTTTCCAATGAAGACGGTTGAGTGCAGAAATTTAAAACTTTCCTTGTTTGTGTAATCTAACAAGATGTACAACTTAGTAGATTTATTTTATTTCTAATGTACTTTCTGTACAAAAGAAACATCTTCATTGCCAAAAACTGCACTGTGTGAAATAAGCTAGTTCAGGTCTCGGACTGAGTTCTTTCCTACGAAGATGGTGGAGTGCAGAAAGTTCAAAATTTCCTAGTTTCTGTAATCGAACAAGATGTACAACTTAGTAGATTCGCATCATTTCTAAAGTAGTTTGTTTAGAAAACAAACGTCTTCATTGCAGAACACTGTCCTGTGTGAAATAAGCTAATTCTCCTCTCGGGATGAGTTGCTTTCCTATGAAGAGTGTTCAGTGCAGCAAGTTCAAACTTTCCTAGTTTATGTAATCTAACAGATTGTATAACTTAGTAGATTCGACTCATTTTAATGTAATTTGTTTAGAAAAAAAACATCTTCATTGCCGAAAACTGTACTGTGTGAAATAAGCTAGTTCTGTTCTCAGAATGAGTTGCTTTCCTATGAAGAGTGTTGAGTGCAGCAAGTTGAAACTTTCCTAATTTGTGTAATCTAACAAGATTTACAACTTAGTAGATTCTCCTCTTTTCCGAAGTAATTTGTTTAGAAAACATATATCTTCATTGCCGAACACTGCAATGTGTGAAATAAGCTAGTTCTCTTCTTGGAATGAGTTGCTTTCCTACGAAGACGTTTCAGAGCAGCAAGATCATACTTTACTAGTTTGTGTACTGTAACAAGATGTACAACTTAGTAGATTTGCTTCATTTCTAAAGTAGTTTGTTTAGAAAACAAACATCTTCATTGCCGAACACTGTACTGTTTGAAATGAGCTAGTTCTGCTCTCGAAATGAGTTGCTTTCCAATGAAAAGGGTTGAGTGCAGCAAGTTCAAACTTTCCTTGTTTGTTTAACATAACAAGATGTACAACTTAGTACATTTGTATCATTTCTAATGTAGTTTCTATAGAAAAGAAACATTTTCATTGCCAAACACTGTACTGTGTGAATTAAGCCAATTCAGCTTTTGGCGTGAGTTGCTTTCCAACAAAGAAGGTTGAGTGTAGTAAGTTCAAACATTCCTAGTTTGTGTAATCTCACAAGATGTACAACTTAGTAGATTCACCTCATTTCTAAAGTAATTTATTTAGAAAAGAAACATCTTCATTGCCGAACACTGTAATGTGTGAAATAAGCTAGTTCTGTTCTCACAATGAGTTGCTTTCCTACGAAGATGTTTCAGTGCAGCAAGATGAAACTGGCCAAGTTTGTGTAATCTCACAAGATGTGCAACTTAGTAGATTCGCCTCATTTGTAAAGTAGTTTGTTTAGAAAATAAACATCTTCATTGCCGAACACTGTCCTGTGTGAAATAAGCTAGTTCTGTTCTCTGAATGAGTTGCTTTTCTACGAAGAGGTTTCAGTGCAGCAAGATCAAACTGTCCTAGTTTGAGTAATCTAACAAGATGTACAACTTAGTGGATTCACTTCATTTCTAAAGTAATTTTTTTAGAAAAGAAACATTTTCATTGCCATACACTGTAATGTGTGAAATAAGCTAGTTCTGTTTTCAGAATGAGTTGGTTTCCTACTAAGACGTTTCAGTGCATCAAGATCAAACTGTCCTAGTTTGTGTAATCTAACAATATGTACAACTTAGTAGATTCGCCTCATTTGTAAAGTATTTTGTTTAGAAAACAAACATCTTCATTGCTGAACACTGTCCTGTGTGAAATAAGCTAGTTCTGTTCTTGGAATGAGTTGCTTTCCTATGCAGAGGGATGAGTGCAGCAAGGTCAAACATTCCTTGTATGTGTAATATAACAAGATCTAAAACTTAGTAGATTCTTTTCATTTCTATTGTAGTCTGTATAGAAAAGAAACATCTTCATTGCCCAACCCTGTACTGTGTGAAGTAATCCAGTTTGCCTTTTGGAATGAGTTGCTTTCATACAAAGAAGGTTGAGTGTAGGAAGTTCAAACTTTCCTAATTTGTGTAATCTCACAAGATGTACAAATTAATAGATTCACCTCATTTCTAATGTAGTTTCTTTAGAAAACAAACATCTTCATTGCCGAACACTGTACTGTGTGAAATAAGCTATTTCTGTTCTCGGTATGAGTTGCTTTCCAACAAAGAGGGTTGGGTTCAGCAAGGTCAAACTATCCTTGTTTCTGTAATCTAACAAGATGTATAACTTAGTAGATTCATTTAATTTCTAATGTCGTTTTTATAGAAAAGAAACATCTTCATTGCCCAACACTGTACTGTGTGAAGTAAGCCAGTTTGGCTTTCAGAATGAGTTGCTTTCAAACGATGAAGGTTGAGTGTAGTAAGTTCTAACTTTCCTAGTTTCTGTCATCTAACAAGATGTACAACTTAGTAGATTCGCCTCATTTCTAAAGTAGATGTTTAGACAAAAAACATTGCAGAACACTGTTCTGTGTGAAATAAGCTAGTTCTGTTCTTGGAATGAGTTGCTTTCCTATGAGAGGTTTGAGTGCCACAAGATCAAACTTTCCTAGTTTCTGTAATTTCACAAGGTGTACAACGTAGTAGATTCATTTCATTTCTAATGTAGATTCTATAGAAAACGAACATCCTTATTGCTGAACACTGTACTGTGTGAAATAAGCTACTTCTGTTCTCTGAATGATTAGCTTTCCTACGAAGAGGTTTCAGTGCAGCAAGATCAAACTGTCCTAGATTCTGTAATTTAACAAGACATCAAACTCAGTAGATTCGCTTAATTTCTAAAGTAGTTTGTTTAGAAAAAAAAAAAAAAACATCATCATTCCCAAACACTGTACTGTGTGAAATAAGCTAGTTCTGTTCTCAGATTGCATGCTTTCCAATGAAGACGTTTCACTGCAGAAAGATCAAACTGTCCTAGTTTGTGTTATCTAACAAGATGTTCAACTAAGTAGATTCACTTCATTTCTAAAGTAGTTTGTTTATAAAACAAACATCTTCATTGCCGAACACTGTACTGTTTGAAATAAGCTGGTTCTCCTCTCAGAATGAGTTGGTTTCCTAGGAAAAGAGTTGAGTGCAGCAAGTTCAAACTGTCCTAGTTTGTGTAATCTAACAAGATGTACAATTTAGCAGATTCGCTTCATTTCTAAAATAGTTTGTTTAGAAAAGAAACATCTTCATTGCCTAACACTGTACTGTTTGAAATAATCTGGTTCCACTCTAGGAATGAGTTCAGTTTCTACGAAGAGGGTTGAGTGCAGAAAGTTCAAATTTTCCTAGTTTGTGTAATCTAAGAAGATGTACAACTTAGTAGATTCGCCTCATTTCTAAAGTAGATGTTTAGAAAACAAACATCATTGCAGAACACTGTCCTGTGTGAAATAAGCTAGTTCTATTCTCACAATGAGTTGCTTTCCTATGAAGACGTTTCAGTTCATGAAGACCAAACTGTCCTAGTTTGTGTATTCTAACAAGATGAACAACTTTGTCGATTCACTTCATTTCTAAAGTACTTTGTTTAGAAACGAAACTTCTTCATTGTCGAACATTGTACTGTGTGAAATAACCTAGTTCTGTTCTTGGAATAAGTTGATTTCATCGGAAGACGTTTCCATGCAGCAAGACCAAACTGTCCAAGTTTGTGTAATCTAACAAGATGTACAACTTAGTAGATTCGCCTCATTTCTAAAGTAGTTTATTTAGAAAAGAAACATCTTCATTGCCGAACACTGTCCTGTGTGAAATAAGCTAGTTCTGATCTCGGAATGAGTGGCTTTCCTACGAAAACGTTTCAGTGCAGGAAGACCAAACTGTCCTAGTTTGTGTAATCTAACAAGATGAACAACTTAGTCAATTCACTTATGTCTAAAGTACTTTGTTTAGAAAAGAAACATCTTCATTTCTGAACACTGTACTGTTTGAAATGAGCGTTTTCTCCTCTCAGAATGAGTTTCTTTCCTACAAAGAGTGTTGAGTGGAGCAAGTGCAAACTTTCCTATTTGTGTAATCTAAGAAGATGTACAACTTAGTAGATTCGCCTCATTTCTAAAGAAGTTAGTGTGGAAAACAAGCATCTTCATTGCAGAACACTGTCCTGTGTGAAATAAGCTAGTTCTGTTCTCGGAATGAATTGCTTTCCTACGAAGAGGGTTGAGTGTAGCAAGTTCAAACTTTCCTAGTTTGTGTAATATAAGAATATGTACAACTTAGTAGATTCGTTTCATTTCTAATGTAGTTTCTATAGAAAAGAAATATCTTCATTGCCAAACACTGTCCTGTATAATGTAAGCCAGTACTGCTCTTGGAATGACTTACTTTCCTACGAAGTGGGTTGAGTGCAGCAAGTTCAAACTTTCAGAGTTTGTGTAACTTAAGAAGATGTACAACTTAGTAGACTCTCTTCATTTCTAAAGTAGTTTCTTTAGGAAGCAAGCATCTTCATTGCCGAACAGTGTCCTGTGTGAAATAAGGTAGTTCTGTTCTCGGAATGAGTTGCTTTCTTATGAAGACGTTTCAGTGCAGCAAGACCAAACTGTCCTAGTTTGTTAAATCTAAAAAGATGTACAACTTAGTAGATTTGCTTCATTTCTAAAATAGTTTGTTTAGAAAACAAACATCTTCATTGCCAAACACTGTACTGTTTGAAATAAGCTGGTTCTACTCTAGGAATGAGTTGCTTTCCTACAAGGAGGGTTGAGTGCAGCAAGTTCAAACTTTCCTAGTTTGTGTAATCTAAGAAGAGGTACAACTTAGTAGATTTGCCTCATTTCTAAAGAAGATAGTTTACAAAACAAACATCTTCATTGCCGAACACTGTCCTCTGTGAAAAAAGCTAGTTCTGTTTGGAATGAGTTGCTTCCCTAGGCAAACGTTTCAGTGCAGCAAGACCAAACTGTCCTAGTTTGTGTAATCTAACACGATGAACAAGTTAGTCAATTCACTTCATTTCTAAAGTACTTTGTTTAGAAAAGAAACATCTTCATTGCTGAATACTGTACTGGGTGAAATAAGCTTGTTCGGTTCTGGGAATCACTTGCTTTCCTGGGATGAAGTTTCAGTGTAGAAGATCAAGCTGTCCTACTTTGTGTAAGGTAACAAGATGTACAACTTATTAGATTTGCCTCATTTCTAAATTAGTTTGTTTAGAAAAGAAACATCTTCATTGCCAAACACTGTTCTGTTTGAAATAATCTGGTTCTACTCTAGGAATGAGTTGCTTTACTACGAAGAGTGTTGAGTGCAGTAAGTTCAAACTTTCCTAGTTTGTGATCTAACAAGATGTACAACTTAGAAGATTCGTTTCATTTCTAATGTAGTTTCTATACAAAAGAAACATCTTCATTACCAAACACTGTCTTGTGTAATGTAAGCCAGTACTGCTCTTGGAATGAGTTACTTTCCTACGAAGAGGGTTGAGTCCAGCAAGTTGAAACTTTCCTAGTTTGTGTAATCTAAGAAGATGTACAACTTAGTAGATTCCCCTCATTTCTGAAGAAGTTAGTTCAGAAAACAAACATCTTCATTGCAGAACACTGTCCTGTGTGAAATAAGCTAGTTCTGTTCAGAATGAGTTGCTTTCCTAGGCAAACGTTTCAGGGCAGCAAGACCAAACTGTCCTAGTTTGTGTAATCTAACAAGTTGTAAAACTTTGTAGATTCACTTCATTTCTAAAGTAGTTTGTTTAGAAAACAAATATCTTCATTGCCGCATACTGTACTGTTTGAAATGAGCATTTTCTCCTCTCGGAATGAGTTGCTTTCCTACGAAGAGGGTTGAGTGCGGTAAGTTCAAACTTTCCTTGTTTGTGTAATCTAAGAATATGTACAACTTGGTAGATTCGTTTCATTTCTAATGTAGTTTCTATAGAAAAGAAATATCTTCATTGCCAAACACTGTCCTGTGTAATGTAAGCCAGAACTGCTCTTGGAATGACTTACTTTCCTACGAAGAAGGTTGAGTGCAGCAAGTTCAAACTTTCCGAGTTTGTGTAATCTAAGAAGATGTACAACTTAGTAGATTTGCCTCATTTCTGAAGTACTTTGTTTAGGAAGCAAGCATCTTCATTGCCGAACACTGTCCTGTGTGAAATAAGCTAGTTCAGTTCTCGGAATGAGATGCTTTCCTAGGAAGACGTTTCCGTGTAGCAAGATCAAACTGTCCTAGTTTGTGTTATCTAACACCTTGTACAACTTAGTAGATTCGCTTCATTTTGAAAGTAGTTTGTTTAGAAAACAAACATCTTCATTGCCGAACACTGTAGTGTTTGAAATGAGCGTTTTCTCCTCTCAGAATGAGTTTCTTTCCTACAAAGAGGGTTGAGTGCAGCAAGTGCAAACTTTCCTAGTTTGTGTAATCTAAGAAGATATACAACTTAGTAGATTCGCCTCGTTTCTAAAGAAGTTAGTTTAACAAACAAACATCTTCATTGCCGAACACTGTACTGTGTGAAATAACCTTGTTCTGTTCTCGGAATAAGTTGCTTTCTTAGCAAGACCTTTCAGTGCAGCAAGATCAAACTGTTCTAGTTTGTGTAATCTAACAAGATGTACAACTTAGTAGATGCTCCTCATTTCTAACATAGTTTGTTAGAAAACCAACATCTTCATTGCCAAACACTGTCCTGTGTGAAATAAGCCTGTTTTGTTTGCGGAATGAGTTGCTTTCCTACGAAGGGTTTTCAGTGCAGCAAGATCAAACTGTCCTAGTTTGTGTACTCTAACAAGTTGTACAAGTTAGGAGATTCGCTTCATTTCTAAACTAGTTTCTTTACAAAATAAACATCTTCATTGCCGAACACTGAACTGTTTGAAATGAGTGTTTTCTCCTATCGGGATGGGTTGCTTTCCTATGAAAATGGTTGAGTGCAGCAAGTTCAAACTTTCCTAGTTTGTGTAATCTACGATGTACAACTTAGTAGATTTGCCTCATTTATAAAGAAGTTAGTTTAGAAAACAAACATCTTCACTGCTGAACACTGTCCTATGTGAAATAAGCTAGTTCTCTTCTCGGACTGAGTTGCTTTCCTATTAAAACGTTTCAGTGCAGCAAGAACAAACTGTACTATTTTGTGTAATCTAACTAGATGAACAACTTAGTTGATTCACTTCATTTATAAAGTACTTTGTTTAGAAAAGAAACATCTTCATTGCCGAACACTGTACTGTGTGAAATAACCTAGTTCTATTCTCGGAATGAGTTGCTTTCATAGGAAGACATTTCCGTGCAGCAAGATCAAACTGTCCTAGTTTGTGTAAACTTAGAAAATGTACAACTTCGTAGATTCGCCTCATTTCTAAAGTAGTTTGTTTAGAAAAGAAACATCTTCATTGCCAAACACTGTACTGTTTGAAATAAGCTGGTTCTACTCTAGGAATGAGTTTCTTTTCTACAAAGAGTGTTGAGTGCAGCAAGTTCAAACTTTCCTACTTTGTGTAATCTATCAAGATGTACAACTTAGTAGATTCCCCTCATTTCTAAAATAGTTTATTTAGAAAACAAAAATCTTCAATGCTGAACACTGTCCTGTGTGAAATAAGCTAGTTTTGTTCTCTGAATGAGATGCTTTCCTAGGAATACGTTTCAGTGCACCAAGGTCAAACTGTCCTAGTTTGTGTAATCTAACATGTTGTACAATTTAGTAGATTCGCTTCATTTCTAAAGTAGTTTGTTTAGAAAACAAACATCTTTATTGCTGAACACTGTAGTGTTGGAAATGAGTGTTTTCTTCTCTTGGAATGAGTTTCTTTCCTACGAAGAGGGTTGAGTACAGCAAGTGCAAACTTTCCTAGTTTGTGTAATCTAAGAAGATGTCGAACTTAGTAGATTTGCCTCATTTCTAAAGAAGTTAGTTTAAAAAACAAACATCTTCATTGCCAAACACTGTACTGTGTGAAATAACCTAGAGCTGATCTCGGATTAAGTTGCTTTCTTACCAAGACGTTTCAGTGCAGCAAGATCAATCTGTCCTAGTTTGTGCAATCTAACAAGATGTACAACTAAGTAGTTTCGCCTCATTTCTAAAGTAGTTTGCTTAGAAAAGAAACATCTTCATTGCCAAACACTGTACTGTTTAAAATAAGCTGGTTCTATTCTAGGAATGAGTTGCTTTCCTACGAAGAGTGTTGAGTGCAGCAAGTTCAAACTTTCCTAGTTTGTGTAATCTAACAAGGTGTACAACTTAGTAGATTCTCCTCATTTCTAAAGGAGTTTGTTAGAAAACCAACATCTTCATTGCCAAACACTGTCCTGTGTGAAATAAGCTTGTTCGGTTCTCGGAATGAGTTGCTTTCCTACGAAGAGTTTTCAGTGCAGCAAGATCAAACTGTCCTAGTTTGTGTACTCTAACAAGTTGTACAGGTTAGGAGTTTCTCTGCATTTCTAAAGTAGTTTGTTTAGAAAACAAACATCTTCATCGCCGAACACTGTACTCTTTGAATTGAGCGTTTTCTCCTCTCGGAATGATTTGCTTTCCTATGAAGACGGTTGAGTGCAGCAAGTTCAAACTTTCGTAGTTTGTGTAATCTAAGAAGATGTACAACTTAGTAGATTCGCCTCATTTCTAAAGAAGATAGTTTAGAAAACAAACATCTTCACTACCGAACACTGTCCTGTGTGAAATAAGCTAGTTCTGTTCTCAGAATGAGTTGCTTTCCTACGAAAACATTTCATTGCAGCAAGAGCAAACTGTCCTAGTTTGTGAAATATAACAAGATGAACAACTTAGTCGATTCACTTCATTTCTAAAGTACTTTGTTTAGAAAAGAAACATCTTCATTGCCGAACACTGTACTGTGTGAAATAACCTAGTTCTGTTCTCAGAATGAGTTGCTTTCGTAGGAAGACATTTCCGTGCAGCAAGATCAAACTGTCCTAGTTTGTGTAAACTTAGAAAATGTACAACTTAGTAGATTCGCTTCATTTCTAAAGTAGTTTGTTTAGAAAAGAAACATCTTCATTGCCAAACACTGTACTGTTTGAAATAAGATAGTTCTACTCTAGGAATGAGTTGCTTTCCTATGAAGAGTGTTGAGTGCAGCAAGTTCAAACTTTCCTAATGTGTGTAATCTAACAAGATGTACGACTTAGTAGATTCCCCTCATTTCTAAAACAGTTTGTTTAGAAAACAAACATCTTCATTGCCGAACACTGTAGTGTTTGAAATGAGCATTTTCTCCTCTCGGAATGAGCTTCTTTCCTACAAAGAGGGTTGAGTGCAGCAAGTGCAAACTTTCCTAGTTTGTTTTATCTAAGAAGATGTACAATTTAGTAGATTCGCCTCATTTCTAAAGAAGTTAGTTTAAAAAACAAACATCTTCTTTGCCGACCACTGTATTGTGTGAAATAACCTAGAGCTGTTCTCGGAATGATTTGCTTTCTTAGCAAGACGTTTCAGTGCAGCAAGATCAAGCTGTCCTAGTTTGTGTACTGTAACAAGTTTTACAAGTTAGGAGATTTGCTTCATTTCTAAAGTAGTTTGTTTAGAAAACAAACATCTTCATTGCCGAACATTGTACTCTTTGAAATGAGCATTTTCTCCTCTCAGAATGAATTGCTTTCCTATGAAGAGGGTTGAGTGCAGTAAGTTCAAACTTTCCTAGTTTGTGTAATCTAAGAAGATGTACAACTTAGTAGATTCATCTCATGTCTAAAGAAGTTAGTTTAGAAAACAAACATCTTCACTGCCGAACACTGTCCTCTGTGAAATAACCTAGTTCTGTTATCGGAAGGAGTTGCTTTCCTAGGAAGACGTTTCTGTGCAGCAAGATCAAACTGTCCTAGTTGGTGTAATCTAACAAGTTGTACAACTTAGTAGATTCACTTCATTTCTAAAGTAGTTTGTTCAGAAAACAAACATCTTCATTGCTGAACACTGTAGTGTTTGATATGAGTGTATTCTCCTCTCGGAATGAGTTTCTTTCCTACAAAGAGTGTTGAGTGCAGCAAGGAGCAAACTTTCCTAGTTTGTGTAATCTAAGAAGATATACAACTTAGTAGATTTGCCTCATTTCTGAAGAAGTTAGTTTAAGAAACAAACATCTTCATTGCCGAACACTGTACTGTGTGAAATAACCTAGAGCTGATCTCAGAATAAGTTGCTTTCTTAGCAAGACGTTTCAGTGCAGCAAGATCAAACTGTTAGAAAACCAACATTTTCATTGCCAAACACTGTGCTGTGTGAAATAAGCTAGTTCTCTTCTCGGAATGAGTTGCTTTCCTAGGAAGACGTTTCAGTACAGCAAGATAAAACTCTCCTAGTTTGTGTATTCTAACAAGATGTACAACTTAGTAGATTCACCTCAGTTCTAAAGTAGTTTGTTTAGAAAAGAAACATCTTTGCCAAACACTGTACTGTTTTAAATAAGCTGGTTCTACTCTAGGAATGAGTTGCTTTCCTACGAAGAGTGTTGAGTGCAGCAACTTTAAGCTTTCCTAGTTTGTGTAATCTAACAAGATGTAAAACTTAGTAGATTCGTTACATTTCTAACGTACTTTCTATAGAAAAGAAACATCTTCATTGCCAAACACTGTCCTGTGTAATGTAAGCCAGTACTGCTCTTGGAATGAGTTACTTAACTACGAACGAGGTTGTGTCTAGCAAGTTCAAACTTTCCTAGTTTGTGTAATCTAAGAAGATGTACAATTTAGAAGATTCACCTCATTTCTAAAGAAGTTAGTTTAGAAAACAAACTCTTCATTACCAAACACTCTCCTGTGTGAAATAAGCTAGTTCTGTTCTGAGAATGAGTTGCTTTCCTAGGAGGACGTTTCAGTGCAGCAAAATCAAACTGTCCTAGTTTGTGTAATCTAAGAAGTTGTACAACTTCATAGATTCACCTCATTTCTAAAGTAGTTTGTTTAGAAAAGAAACATCTTCATTGCCAAACACTACTGTTTGAAATAAGCTGGTTCTACTCTAGAAATGAGTTGCTTTCCTATGAATAGTGTTGAGTGCAGCAAGTTCAAACTTTCCTAGTTTGTGTAATCTATGCACATGTAGAAATTAGTAGATTTGCCTCATTTCTAAAGTAGTTTGTTTAGAAAACAAACATCTTCATTGCTGAACACTATCCTGTGTGAAATAAGCTAGTTCTATTCTCGGAATGTGTTGCTTTCCTAGGAAGACGTTTCAGTGCAGCAAGATCAAACTGTTCTAGTTTGTGTAATGTAACAAGTTGTACAACTTACTATATTTTCTTCATTTCTAAAGTAGTTTGTTTCAAAAACAAACATCGTCATTGCCGAACACTGTCCTGTGTGAAATAAGCTAGTTTTGTTCTCGGAATGAGTTGCTTTCTTAAGAGGACATTTCAGTGCAGCAAGAACAAACTGTCCTAGTTTGTTCAATCTAACAAGGTGTACAACTTAGTAGATTCACTTCATTTCTAAAGTAGTTTGTTTAGAAAAGAAACATCTTCATTGCCAAACACTGTACTGTTTGAAATAAGCTGGTTCTACTCTAGGAATGAGTTGCCTTCCTACTAAGAGTGTTGAGTGCAGCAAGTTCAAACTTTCCTACTTTGTGTAATCTAACAAGTTGTGCAACTTAGTAGATTCGTTTCATTTCTAATGTAGTTTCTATAGAAAAGAAACATCTTCATTCCAAAACACTGTCCTGTGTAATGTAAGCCAGTACTGCTCTTGGAATGACTTACTTTCCTATGAACCAGGTTGAGTGCAGCAAGTCCAAACTTTCCTAGTTTCTGTAATCTAAGAAGTTGTACAACTTAGTAGATTCGCCTCATTTCTAAAGTAGTTTGTTTAGAAAACAAACATCTTCATTTCCGAACAGTGTACTGTGTGAAGTAACCTAGTTCTGTTCTCAGAATGAGTTGCCTTCTTAAGAAGACGTTTCAGTGCATCAAGATCAAACTGTCCTAGTTTGTATAATCTCACAAGTTGTACAACTTAGTAGATTCGCTTCATTTCTAAATTAGTTTGTTTAGAAAACAAACATCTTCATTCACAAACACTGTACTGTTTCAAATGAGCGTTTTTCTCCTCTCGGTATCAGTTTCTTTCCTACTAAGAGGGTTGAGTGCAGCAAGTGCAAACTTTGCTAGTTTGTGTAATCTAAGAATATGTACAACTTAGTAGATGTGCCTCATTTCTAAAGAAGTTAGTTTAGAAAACAAACATCTTCATTGCCAAACACTGTACTGTGTGAAACAATCTACTTCTGTTCTCGGAATGAGTTGCTTTCCTAGGAAGACGTTTCAGTGCAGCAAGATCAAACTGTCCTAGGTTGTGTAATCTAACAAGTTGTACAACTTAGTAGATTCGCCTCAGTTCTAAAGTAGTTTGTTTAGAAAAGAGACATCTTCATTGCCAAACACTGTACTGTTTGAAATAAGCTGGTTCTACTCTAGGAATGAGTTGGTTTCCTATGAACACTGTTGAGTGCAGCAAGTTCAAACTTTCCTCGTTTGTGTAATCTAACAAGATGTACAACTTAGAATATTCGTTTCATTTCTAATGTACTTTCTATAGAAAAGAAACATCTTCATTGACAAACACTGTCCTGTGTAATGTAAGCCAGTACTGCTCCTGGAATGAGTTACTTTCCTACGAAGAGGGTTGAGTGCAGCAAGTTCAAACTTTCCTAGTTTGTGTAATCTAAGAAGATGTACACCTTTTAGATTCTCTTGATTTCTAAAGAAGTTAGTTTAGAAAACAAACATCTTTATTGCCGAACACTGTCTTGTGTGAAATAAGCTAGTTCTGTTCTCAGAATGAGTTGCTTTCCTACAAAAACGTTTCAGTGCAGCAAGACCAAACTGTCCTAGTTTTTGTAATCTAAGATGAACAACTTAGTCCCTTCAATTCATTTCTAAAGTATTGTTTAGAAAAAAAACATCTTCATATCCAAACACTGTACTATGTGAAATAAACTAGTTCTGTTCTCGGAATGAGTTTTGTTCCTAGGAAGACTTTTCAGTGCAGCAAGATCAAACTGTCCTAGTTTGTGTAATCTTACAAGATGTACAATTTAGTAGATTCACCTCATTTCTAAAGTAGTTTGTTTAGAAAAGAAACATCTTCATTGACAAACACTGTACTGTTTGAAATAAGCTGGTTCTACTGTAGGAATGATTTGCTTTCCTACGAAGAGTGTTGAGTGCAGCAAGTTCAAACTTTCCTAGTTTGTGTAATCTAACAAGATGTATAACTTAGTAGATTCATTTCATTTCTAATGTAGTTTCTATAGAAAAGAAACATCTTCATTGCCAAACACTGTCCTATGTAATGTAAGCTAGTACTGCTCTTGGAATCAGTTACTTCCCTACAAACAAGGTTGATTGCAGCAAGTTCAAACTTTCCTAGTTTTTGTAGTCTAAGAAGATGTACAACTTAGTAGATTAGCCTCATTTCCAAAGTAGTTTGTTTAGAAACCAAACATCTTAATTCCCGAACACTGTCCTGTGTGAAATTAGCTAGTTCTGTTCGCGGAATGAGTTGCTTTCTTTCTTTCTTTTGTTTTTATATTATTATTTTTTATTGACTTTTATCCTTACATACAAAAAAACCCACCTGTCATTTCCCTCCCCTCCCCCATTCCAGTTTAGAACTCAAGTCTCCATCATATCCCCTCCCTCTCTCCATTAGTCTCTCTTTTAATTTGATGTCATCATCTTTTTCTTGTATTTTGAGGGTTTTGCGAAGGAATTGCTAGGCACTGCAAGGTCATGCATATCAAGGCCAGTTTCTGTCTGGGCCATTGCTTTATAAGAGGTCATACCCTACTTTGGCTCTTCCATTCTATCCGCCCTTTCTTCCGCAATGGTCCCTGAGCCTTGTAGGGTGTGACAGAGGTGTTTCAGTGCTGGGCACTCCTCCATCCCTTCTCCTCAGCACTATGTTGCCTTTTGGGTGATCCCAGTGGTCATCACCATCTGAAAAGAGAAGCTTCTCTAACCAGAAGTGAGAGTAGCGTTAATATGTGAATATGAACATTAAGTGTAGTGCTTTCCAGGCAGCTTGGTGGGAATAATATATACATTTAGTCAGATAAGAGCAGGCTTATACCCCTAAGGCTCATGACCTCACCTACCATAGACTTTTACTTAGGTTTTTCAGTACCAGGTATGTATTCCCTCCCGTAGAGCGGGCCTTCAGTCCAATTATGGAGCAGTTGGTTACCCCAAGAGTAGACATGCCACTATTGCACCCGTTCAGTCATTGGGCCTGTCTGGCCAAGCTTGAATATTCAGCTTCTACTGTTTTCACTGTTGATGGCTTCTGTCTCCCATACGCTGCGTGCAATGCAGCTATTTCCAGCTTTCAGTTGGCTGGTTTACAGGGAGAAGGTATTCTGCTCCACACCACCTTGCTTTCACAGTGACCATGCTTCTCAGGCATGAGATGTCTTCAGCAATAGGGTCTTACTATCTGTTTCTCTAGGGAAACCAAGGGCTTTGGCAAAAGCCTTTAATGTTTTGGAGGCTACCGGGACCTCCTTGGCCAACAACTCACTGGAAGGTATCCCATTCCAGGTACTGAAAATTTTCTAATAACAGTCTACAGCTTCTAGATGTGCCCTCATTCAAAAAAGTAATTTTACATATGTCTTATTCATAATATCTTGGGTTTAGATTGACCCTCCCCCTGCCCTTCTTGTATGCATTCTCTTCCCATGGCCTCGCTTAGGCCATTCCCCTCCCTGTAATCAGTTCTTCTACTTACATATGTGCATTACCATACACTTAAGTCCTTCCCTTTACTCCCCCTCCCTTATAGCCTTTTACCAGTTTACTGGTTTCTGGTACCTATTTTTGGTTCCAGTTCACACACAAGTCTATATATTGGTAGCTAGGATCCATGTATGAGAGAGAACATGTGACTTTTGGCTTTCTGAGCCTGTGTTACCTCACTTAGTATAATCCTTTCCAGATCCATCCATTTCCCTGCAAATTTCATAATTTCATTTTTCTTTACTGCTGAGTAGAACTCCATTGTGTAAATGTACCACATCTTTATTATCCACTCATCTGTGGAGGGACATCTAGGCTGCTTCCATTTCCTAGCTATTGTGAATAGAGCAGCAATAAACCTGGTTTTGCAACTATCTCTAAGATAGTAAGAAGAGTCCTCTGGATATATGCCTAGGAGTGCTATAGCTGGATCATATGGTAAATCTATCTCTAGCGGTCTCAAGAACCTCCACACTGATTTCCACAATGACTGGACCAGCTTACATTCCCACCAACAGTGTAGAAGTGTTCCTGTTTTTCCGCATCAATGCCAACACTTATTGTCATTTGTTTTCTTGATGGTAGCCATTCTGACAGGAGTGAAATGGAATCTCAAAGTGGTTTTAATTTGCATTTCCCTGATGGCTAAGGATGGGGAACATTTTTTCAGATGTTTATATGCCATCTGTATTTCATCTTCCATGAATTCTCTATTTAGTTCCATAGCCCATTTTTTAACTGGGTTGTTTGAATTCTTGTTATTCTGTTTTTTGAGTTCTTTGTATATTCTGGATATTAATCCTCTATCAGATGTATAGCTGGCAAATATTTTCTCCCATTCTGTAGGTTGTCTTTTTGCTCTATTCACAGTGTCCTTTGCTGTACAAAAGCTTTGTAATTTCATAAGGTCCCTGTGGTTGATTAGTGTTTTTATTCCCTGAGCAATTGGAGTTATATTCAGAAAGTCCTTGCCTATTCCAATATGTTGAAGAGTTTACCCTACTTTTTCCTCTAGCAGTTTCAGAGTTTCAGGTCTCATATTAAGGTCTCTGATCCATTTGTACTTGACTCTTGTGCATGGAGAGAGACAAGGATCTATGTTTATCCTTTTACATACAGATGTCCAATTTTCCCAGCACCACTTGTTAAAGAGGCTATCTTTTTTCCAATGAATATTTTTGGCATTTTTGTCAAAGATCAGATATCTGTAGCTGCTTGGATTAATATTTGGGTCTTCTATTCTGTTACATTGATCTACCTGTCTGTCCTTGTGCCAGTACCATGCTGTTTTTGTTACTATGGCTTTGTAGTATAACTTAAAATCGGGTATGGTTATACCCCCTGCCTGATTTTTGTTGCGCAAAATTGTTTTGGCTATTCTAGGTTTTTTTGTGTTTCCAGATGAATTTTAGTATTGTTTTTACTATTTCTGTGAAGAATGCTATTGGAATTTTAATGAGGATCACATTCAATGTGCAGATTGCTTTTGGTAAGATTGACATTTTCACAATATTGATTCTTCCAATCCAGGAGCATGGAATGTCTTTCCATTTCCTTGTGTCTTCTGCAATTTGTCGCTCGAGTTTTTTAAAGTTCTCATTGTAGAGATCCTTCACTTCCTTGGTTAAGTTTATTCCAAGGTATTTTATTTTTTTTGAGGCAATTGTGAATGGGAGAGATTCCCTGATTTCATCCTCTGCATGGTTGTTGTTAGTGTATAGAAAAGCTACTGATTTCTGTGTGTTTATTTTGTATCCTGCTACATTGCTAAAAGTGTTTATCAGCTCTAACAGTTTGCTGGTAGAGTCTTTAGGGTCTGTTATGTATAGAATCATATCATCTGCAAATAATGATAATTTGATCTCTTCCCTTCCGATTTGTATCCCCTCTATGAGTGTCTCTTGCCTTATTGCTATGGCTAAGACTTCCCGTACTATATTAAATAGTAGTGGGGAAAGTGGACACCCTTGTCTTGTTCCTGAATTTAGAGGAAAAGCTTCAAGTTTTTCCCCATTTAACATTATATTGGCTGTAGGTTTGTCATAAATAGCTTTTATTATGCTGAGATATGTTCTTTCCTATTCCAAGTTTCTGTAATACTTTCACCATGAAGGGGTGTTGGATTTGTCAAAAGCCTTTTCTGCATCTATTGAGATGACCATGTGATTTTTGTCCTTCAGACCATTTATGTGGTGTATTACATTTATGGATTTGCGTATGTTGAACCATCCCTGCATCTCTGGGATAAAGCCTACTTGGTCAGGGTGAATAATCTGTCTGATATATTCTTGTATTCTGTTTGCCAGTATTTTGTTGAGAATTTTTGCATCTATGTTCATGAGGGAGATTGGTCTATAATTTTCTTTTTTTGATCTGTCTTTGTCCGGTTTTGGTATCAGGGTGATGCTGGCTTCATAGAAAGATTTTGGTAGAATTCCTTCCTTTTCTATTTTATGGAAAACTTTGAGAAGCAATGGTGTTAGATCTTCCAGGAATGTCTGGTAAAATTCAGCAGTGAATCCATCTGGGCCTGGGCTTTTTTTAGTTGGGAGGCTTTTTATGACTGCCTGGATCTCTGTGATTGTTATAGGTCTATTTAAATGGTTTATCTCATCTTGATTTAATTTTGGTAGGTCATATGAATCAAGGAAATCATCTATTTCTTTCAGGTTTTCAAACTTAGAGGCATATATATTCTTAAAGTATGTCCGTATGACTTTCTGAATTTCTTTGGTATCTGTTGTGATGTTGCCTTTTTCGTCTCTAATCTTATCAATTTTTGTCTCTTCTCTCTTTCTTTTGGTCAGATTTGCTAAGGGTTTGTCAATCTTGTTTATGCTTTCAAAGAACCAACTTTTTGTTTCATTGATTTTTTGATTGTTTTTTTTGTTTCCATTTCATTAATTTCTGCCCTAACCTTTATTATTTCTTCCCGTCTACTGATTTTTGGTTTGCCTTGTTCCTCTCTTTCCAAGTCCTTAAGGCTAAACTTTAAATTGTTTAGTTGTGAACTCTCTAATTTCTTTTTTTTTTTAAACTTTTTTTTTAAATTATTTTTTTATTTATTTGGAGAGAGAGACACAGAGAGATAGAGAGGGAGACAGAAATGGGTGCGCCAGCAGTGTCTCAGCTACTGTGAACGAAATCCAGATGTGTGCGCCCCCCTTGTGGGCATGTGCGGCATTGAGCCCTTGCGTCACTTTGCATCTGGCTAAACGTGGGACCTGGAGATTGGAACCGCTGGACATTGGAACCAGCATTCTTAGGCTTAGCAGGCAGGCGCCTTAGCCGCTAAGCCATTTCTCCAGCCCTCTCTAATTTCTTAATATAGGCACTTAGAGCTATAAATTTCCCTCGTAGAACAGCCTTCATTGTGTCCCATAGGTTTTGGTATGTTGTATTCTCATCATCATTTGATTCTATGAATTTCTTGATTTCCTTTCTAATTTCTTCAATGACCCATACATCGTTCAATAATGTACTGTTTAGTCTCCATGAATTTCTGTATGCTCTGTAGTTTTTCTTGTTGTTGATTTGCAGTTTAATCCCATTGTGGTCAGATAGCATACAAGGGATTATTTCAATTTTCCTGTATTTGTTAAGATTTGATTTGTGCCCTATCATATGGTCTATTTTAGAGAATGTCCCATGTGCTGCTGAGAAGAATGTATATTCTGCAGCATTTGGATGGAATGTTCTGTATTTATCTGTTAGGTCCATTTGTTCCATGATATCATTTAATGCAGATGTCTCTCTGTTTATTTTTTGTTGGGTAGACCTGTCAAGTGATGAGAGCGGGGTATTAAAGTCACCCACTACTATTGTGTTGGGAGTTATCTCTGACCTTAAGTCCAATAGTGTTTGTTTGATGAAATTGGGGGCCCCCATGTTGGGAGCATATATGTTTAGGATTGTGATGTCCTCCTGTTGGAGTATTCCTTTAATCAGTATAAAGTGACCTGCTTTATCTTTCCTCACTAATGTTGGTTTGATGTCTATCCTGTCAGACATTAGGGTGGCAACCCCTGCTTGTTTTCTAGGTCCATTTGCTTGATATATCTTTTTCCAACCTTTCACCCTAAGAATGTTTCTATCTTTTAATGAGAGGTGAGTTTCCTGGAGGCAACAGATGGTAGGATCCTGCTTTTTAATCCAGTCTGCCAGTCTATGTCTTTTGGTTGGGGCATTGATATTAAGAGTTATTATTGAAAGATATGTATTTGATCTCTCCATTTTTCTTGTTTTGTAGTTCTTACTGGTTTTTGTTTTACTCACTTGTTCTAACTGTTGAGTATGATTTCTTTTTTCCTATTTCCTGCTGTGTGTGTTTTGCTTTTTCTTCAGCATGAAAGATTCCTGTAAGTATTTTCTGTAGAGCTGGTTTAGTTGCCATAAATTCCTTTAGCCTGTCTTTGTTGTGGAATGTCCTTATTTCTCCATCAATTTGGATAGAAAGCTTTGCTGGATAAAGTAATCTTGGTTGGCAGTTTTTATCTTTCAGAACTTGGAATACATCACTCCAGGCCCTTCTGGCTTTTAAGGTTTGTGTTGAGTAATCTGCTGTGACCCTGATGGGTTTCCCCTTGTAGGTCATTTGCTTTTTCTCTCTAACTGCTTTCAATATATTTTCTTTGGTTTTTGTATTTAGTAGTTTAATTATAACATGGCGAGAAGAGGATCTTTCTAGGTTTTGTCTGTTTGGTGTTCTAAATGCTTCTTGTATCTGCATTGTCTTTTATGATTTTGTGGAAAACACCTACCAAGCCTCTGGATTGAAATTCTTCCCCTTCTGCTATACCGTGAATTCTTATGTTTGATCTTTTCATAGTGTCCCGCATGTCTTGGAGTTCCCATTCATACCTTTGTATTAGCTTGTCCTTCTCTTTGTTGGACTGTGATAGGTCTGCCATCTGGTCTTCTAGTTTAGATATTCTGTCCTCTCCTTCATCCATTCTACTAGTGAGACTTTCCACAGAGTTTTTTATTTCACTGACTGTGTTCTTCAGAGCTAGGATTTCAACCTGGTTTTTCTTCAGTAGTTCTATTTCCTTATTCATGTCCTCTAATGACCTTTTTATTTCCTTAAACTGTTTTTCTGTAATCTCTTTCAAGAGTTTGTTTTCTTCTTTAATTCCTTTGTTTTCTTCTTGTATTGCTTTTATTTCTTCTTTTATTTCTTTGAGTATAGATATCATCATTCTTTTGAAATCTTTGTCAGGAATTTCATCTAAAACAGTCTCATTGGTGAACAATTCTGATAGATTTGTAATTTTTGGTGGGATTGCATTGTCTTGATTCTTTGTGTTTCTTGTATTAGAATGTAGTGACTTTTGCATCCTGGGTTGATTTAATGCTTAGGTTTTCTAGTTATCTTCAGTGTTCTTAGGTGTGGATATGGGTTTAAGGTGCCAAGTGTAGCACTTGTACCCAGGTCCACCTCAGAGGTAATCCTAGATGTTGACTTTGCTTGGTAAGCAAGTATTGTAGTGGACTGGTGGAACAATTTAGTATCAAGCTCTAAACTTCAATTGAGGCAAATACACATTCAATTAACATGAGCACAGAGTATACATGTGTGGGAATTGAAACAAAGAGTCTTATAAGGTCAAAATCCCTAAGGATGTGTTTCTTCCACACCCTTAATCTTGTCAGCTAGGAATCAGACCCTGCCCCCAATAATGACAGAAGCAAAAGATAAAGGCCCTTTAAGTCCAAAAGTATTACAGGCAGCAATATTCAACACCTCATATTCAGCTTATTTGAAAATGGTAAGGCCAACCACAAATGTGTAACCCATAACCTGCCCTGACCTGGAAAGAGAGGTTAGCACTTCCAATGCAGGCCTTTGTTACCTTTTGGTGTGGCTTCCAAACTCACCAATGCTGAGTGCCTACCTCGTTCCCTGAGCTGTGGAGTTTGGCTCAGCTGTGCTGGGTCCGGTGTTGGTGATGTAGTACAGGCTGTTACTAATGGCTGATTTCTGCCAGTTTGCTGGGGATCTGATGGTTGGGGGATGGGCGAGTTCAGGAACCCTGCAGTAGCTCACTGTGTTCTCCTGTAGGACTTTCAGTAGCTCCGCAGACTTTTCTTCGCTTTCTGGGCTTTGAGAGGAGACTGATGAGGTTGGAAAGTCCACCACTTATTATTATTATTATTATTATTATTATTATTATTATTATTATTATTATTTTGGTTTTGCAAGGTAGGGTCTCACTCTGGTCCAAGCTGACCTGGAATTCACTATGTAGTCTCAGGGTGGCCTCCAACTCTCGGCGATCCTCCTACCTCTGCCTCCTGAGTGCTGGGATTAAAGGCATGTGCCACCATGCCCGGCTTCACCATTTATTATTTTTGTTGTTGTTGATTGTTTGGGTGGCAGCAGCAGTGGCGGCAGTGGGGGTGGCTGCTGCAGGGGAAGCTCAGTGAGTCTCAGCTGATCTGAGCAGCGGTTTAGCACCAGGGATTGGGGCTGCTACTCAAGCCGCTGTGGAGCGGGTCGCGCCACAATCACCAAAGTGTTATTTCCGCTCTTTCCTGGAAAAAAAATATTCGGATTTTTTTCCGAAGAAGAGTGTAGTTTTGTTTAAATCCCTCCCTGATCTGGTTTGGCATGGCTCCTATGCCGCCATCTTACCCGGAAGTCCATGAGTTGCTTTCTTAGGAAGACGTTTCAATGCAGCAAGATCAAACTGTCCTAGTTTGTGTAATCTAACAAGATGTACAACTTAATTGATTCGCTTCATTTCTAAAGTAGTTTGTTTAGAAAAGAAACATCTTCATTGCCAAACATTGTACTGTTTGAAATAAGCTGGTTCTACTCTGTGAATGATTTGCTTTCCTACGATGAGTGTTGAGTGCAGCAAGTTCAAACATTCCTAGTTTGTGTAATCTAAGAAGATGTACAACTTAGTAGATTCGCTTCAATTCTAAAGTAGTTTGTTTAGAAAAGAAACATCTTGATTGCCAAACACTGTACTGTTTGAAATAAGCTGGTTCTACTCTAGGAATGAGTTGCTCTCCTACGAAGAGTGTTGAGTGCAGCAAGTTCAAACATTCCTAGTTTGTGTAATCTAAGAAGATGTACAACTTAGTAGATTGACTTCCTTTCTAAAGTAGTTTGTGTAGAAAACAAACATCTTCATTGCCGAACACTGTCCTGCATGAAATAAGCTAGTTCTATTCTCAGAATGATTTGCTTTCCTAAAAAGAGGGTTGAGTGCTGCAAGTTCAAACATTCCTAGTTTGTGTAATCTAAGAAGATGTACAACTTAGTAGATTCGCTTCAATTCTAAAGTAGTTTGTTTAGAAAAGAAACATCTTGATTGCCAAACACTGTACTGTTTGAAATAAGCTGGTTCTACTCTAGGAATGAGTTGCTCTCCTACGAAGAGTGTTGAGTGCAGCAAGTTCAAACATTCCTAGTTTGTGTAATCTAAGAAGATGTACAACTTAGTAGATTCACTTCCTTTCTAAAGTAGTTTGTGTAGAAAACAAACATCTTCATTGCTGAACACTGTCCTGCATGAAATAAGCTAGTTCTATTCTCAGAATGATTTGCTTTCCTAAAAAGAGGGTTGAGTGCAGCAAGTTCAAACATTCCTAGTTTGTGTAATCTAAGAAGATGTACAACTTAGTAGATTCACTTCATTTCTAAAGTAGTTTGTTTAGAAAAGAAACATCTTCATTGCCAAACACTGTACTGTTTGAAATAAGATGATTCTACTCTAGGAATGAGTTGCTTTCCCATGAAGAGTGTTGAGTGCAGCAAGTTCAAACTTTCCTAGTTTTTGTAATCTAAGAAGATGTACAACTTAGCAGATTCACCTCCTTTTTAAAGTAATTTGTGTAGAAAACAAACATCTTCATTGCTGAACACTGTCCTGTGTGAAATAAGCTAGTTCTGTTCTCGGAATGAGTTGCTTTCCTACAAAGACATTTCACTGCAGCAAGATCAAACTGTCATAGTTTGTGTAATCTAAGAAGTTGTACAACTTAGTAGATTCACCTCATTTCTAAAGTAGTTTGTTTAGAAAAGAAACATCTTCATGCCAAACACTGTCCTGTTTGAAATGAGCGTTTTCTCCTCTCGGAATGAGTTTCTTTCTAACGAAGAGGGTTGAGTGCAGCAAGTACAAACTTTTCTAGTTTGTGTAATCTAAGAATATGTACACCTTAGTAGATTTGCCTCATTTCTAAAGAAGTTAGTCTAGAAAACAAACATCTTCATTGCCGAACACTGTACTGTGTGAAATAAGCTAGTTCTGTTCTCGGAATGAGTTGCTTTCCTAGGAAGACGTTTCAGTGCAGCAAGATCAAACAGTCCTATTTTGTGTAATCTAACAAGTTGTGAAACGTAGTACATTCGCCTCATTTCTAAATTATTTTGTTTAGAAAAGAAACATCTTCATTGCCAAACACTGTACTGTTTGAAATAATCTGGTTCCACTCTAGGAATGAGTTGCTTTCCTATGATGATGGTTGAGTGCAGCAAGTTCAAACATTTCTAGTTTGTGTAATCTAAGAAGATGTACAACTTAGTAGATTTGCCTCATTTCTAAAGAAGTTAGTTTAGAAAACAAACATCTTCATTGCCAAACACTGTCTTGTGTGAAATAAGCTAGTTATGTTCTCAGAATGAGTTGCTTTCCTACCAAAACGTTTCAGTGCAGCAAGACCAAACTGTCCTAGTTTGTGTAATCTAAAAAGATGAAGAACTTAGTTGATTCACTTCATTTCTAAAGTACTTTGTTTAGAAAAGAAACATCTTCATTGCTGAACACTGTCCTGTGTGAAATAAACTAGTTCTGTACTCGGAATGAGTTGCTTTCCTACGAAAACTTTTCAGTGCAGCAAATTCAAGCCATCCTAGTAGTATAATCTAACAAGATGTACTACTTAGTAGATTCGCCTCATTTCTATCGTAGTTTGTTTAGAAAACCAACATCTTCATTGCCGAATACTGTCCTGTGTGAAATAAGCTAGTTCTGTTCTCAGAATAAGTTGCTTTCCTATGAAGAGTTTTCAGTGCAGCAAGATCAAACTGTCCTAGTTTGTGTAATCTAAGAAGTTGTACAACTTAGTAGATTCGCTTCATTTCTAAAGTAGTTTGTTTAGAAAACAAACATCTTCATTACCTAACACTGTACTGTTCGAAATGAGTGTTTTCCCCTCTTGGAATGAGTTTCTTTCCTAAGAAGAGGGATCAGTGCAGCAAATGCAAACGTACCTACTTTGTGTAATATAAGAAGATGTACAACTTAGTAGATTCACCTCATTTCTAAAGCAGTTAGTTTAGAAAGCAAACATCTTCATTGCCGAACACTCTCCTGTGTGGAATAAGCTAGTTCTGTTCTCAGAATGAGTTGCTTTTGTAGGAGGACATTTCAGTGCAGCAAGAACAAACTGTCCTAGTTTGTGTAATCTAACAAGTTGTACAACTTAGTAGATTCGCCTCATTTCTAAAGTAGTTTGTTTAGAAAAGAGACATCTTCATTGCCAAACACTGTACTGTTTGAAATAAGCTGGTTCTACTCTAAGAATGAGTTGGTTTCCTATGAAGAATGTTGAGTGCAGCAAGTTCAAACTTTCCTTGTTTGTGTAATCTAACAAGATGTACAACTTAGAAGATTCGTTTCATTTCTAAAGTAGTTTGTTTAGAAAACAAATATCTTCATTGCCGATAACTGTCCTGTGTGAAATAAGCTAGTTCTGTTCTCGGAATAAGTGGCTTTCCTAAGAAGATGTTTCTGTGCAGCAAGATCAAACTGTCCTAGTTTGTGTAATCTAAGAAGTTGTACAACTTAGTTGATTCGTTTCATTGCTAAAGTAGTTTGTTTAGAAAACCAACATCTTCATTGCTGAACTCTGTACTGTTTGAAATGAGCATTTTCTCCTCTCGGAATGAGTTTCTTTCCTATGAAGAGGGTTGAGTGCAGCAAGGGCAATCTTTCGTAGTTTGTGTAATCTAAGAAGATGTACAACTCAGTAGATTTGCCTCATTTCTAAAGAAGTTAGTTTAGTCAACAAACATTTTCATTGCCGAACACTGTACTATGTGAAATAACCTTATTCTGTTCTCGGAATGAGTTGCTTTCCTAGGAAGATGTTTCAATGCAGCAAGATCAAACTGTCCTAGTTTGTGTAATCTAACAAGTTGTACAATGTAATAGACTCGCCTCATTTCTCGAGTAGTTTGTTTAGAAAAGAAACATTTTCATTGCCAAACACTATACTGTTTGAAAGAAGCTGGTTCTACTCTAGGAATGAGTTGCTTTCCTACGAAGAGTGTTGAGTGCAGCAAGTACAAACTTTCCTAGTTTGTGTAAGCTAACAAGATGTACAACTTAGTAGATTCGTTTCATTTCTAATGTATTTTCTATAGAAAAGAAACATCTTCATTGCCAAACACTGTCCTGTGTAATGTAAGCCAGTACTGCTCTTGGAATGAGTTACTTTCCTACGAACACAGTTGAGTGCAGCAAGTTCAAACTTTCCTAGTTTGTGTAATCTAACAAGATGTACAACTTCATAGATTCATCTCATTTCTAAAGTAGTTTGTTTAGAAAACAAACATCTTCATTGCCGAACACGGTTTGTGTGAAATAAGCTACTTCTGTTCTAGGAATGATTTGCTTTCTTACGAAGACGTTTCAGTGCAGCAAGATCAAACTGCCCTAGTTTGTGTAATCTAACAAGTTGTACAACGTAGAAGATTCACTTCATTTCTAAAGTAGTTTGTTTAGAAAAGAAACATCTTCATTGCTCAACACTGTACTGTGTGAAATAACCTAGTTTGTTCTCGGAATGAGTTGCTTTCCTAGGAAGACATTTCAGTGCAGCAAGATCAACCTGTCCTAGTTTGTGTTATCTAATAGGATGTACAACTTAGTAGATTCGTTTCATTTCTAATGTAATTTCTGTAGAAAAAAAATCTTCATTGCCAAACACTGTCCTCTGTAATGTAAGCCAGTACTGCTCTTAGAATGAGTTACTTTCCTACGAACAAGGTTGAGTGCAGCAAGTTCAATCTTTCCTAGTATGTGTAATCTAAGAAGATGTAGAACATAGTAGATTCGCCTCATTTCTAAAGTAGTTTGCTTAGAAAACAAACATCTTCATTGCCAAACACTGTCCTCTGTGAAATAAGCTAGTTCTGTTCTCGGATGAGTTGATTTCCTAGGAGGACATTTCAGTGCAGCAAGATCAAACTGTCCTAGTGTGTGTAATCTAACAAGTTGTACAACCTAGTAGATTCACTCCATTTCTAAAGTCGTTTGCTTAGAAAACAAACATCTTCATTCCCGAAGACTGTACTGTTTGAAATGAGCGTTATCTCCTCTCAGAATGAGTTGCTTTCCTACAAACAGGGTTTAGCGCAGCAAGTTCAAACTTTCCTAGTTTGTGTAATCTAACAAGATGTACAACTTCATAGATTCATCTCATTTCTAAAGTAGTTTGTTTAGAAAACAAACATCTTCATTGTTTTGTGTGAAATAAGCTACTTCTGTTCTCAGAATGATTTGCTTTCTTACAAAACGTTTCAGTGCAGCAAGATCAAACTGCCCTAGTTTGTGTAATCTAACAAGTTGTACAACGTAGAAAATTCACTTCATTTCTAAAGTAGTTTGTTTAGAAAAGAAACATCTTCATTGCTCAACACTGTACTGTGTGAAATAACCTAGTTTGTTCTCGGAATGAGTTGCTTTCCTAGGAAGACATTTCAGTGCAGCAAGATCAAACTGTCCTAGTTTGTGTTATCTAATAGGATGTACAACTTAGTAGATTCCTTTCATTTCTAATGTAATTTCTGTAGAAAAAAAAATCTTCATCGCCAAACACTGTCCTCTGTAATGTAAGCCAGTACTGCTCTTAGAATGAGTTACTTTCCTACGAACAAGGTTGAGTGCAGCAAGTTCAATCTTTCCTAGTATGTGTAATCTAAGAAGATGTAGAACATAGTAGATTCGCCTCATTTCTAAAGTAGTTTGCTTAGAAAACAAACATCTTCATTGCCGAACACTGTCCTCTGTGAAATAAGCTAGTTCTGTTCTCGGATGAGTTGATTTCCTAGGAGGACGTTTCAGTGCAGCAAGATCAAACTGTCCTAGTGTGTGTAATCTAACAAGTTGTACAACTTAGTAGATTCGCTCCATTTCTAAAGTCGTTTGCTTAGAAAACAAACATCTTCATTCCCGAAGACTGTACTGTTTGAAATGAGCGTTTTCTCCTCTCGGAATGAGTTGCTTTCCTAAGAACAGGGTTTAGCGCAGCAAGTTCAAACTTTCCTAGTTTGTGTAATCTAAGAAGATGTACAATTTAGTAGATTCGCCTCATTTCTAAAGAAGTTATTTAGAAAACAAACATCTGAATTGCCGAACACTGTCCTTTGTGAAATAAGCTAGTTCTGTTCTCAGAATGAGTTGCTTTCCTATGAAAATGTTTCAGTGCAGCAAGACCAAACTGTCCTAGTTTGTGTAATCTAACAAGCTGTACAACTTAGAAGATTCGTTTCATTTCTAATGTAGTTTCTAAAGAAAAGAAACATCTTCATTGCCAAACACTGTCCTGTATATTGTAAACCAGTACTGCTCTTGGAATTACTTACTTTCCTACAAAGAGGGTTGAGTGCAGCAAGTTCAAACTATCCAAGTTTGTGTAATCTGAGAAGATATACAACTTAGTAGATTCACCTCATTTCTGAAGTAGTTTGTTTAGTAAACAAGCATCTTCAGTTCCAAACACTGTCTTATGTGAAATAAGCTAGTTCTGTTCTCGGAATGAGTTGCGTTCCTACGAAAACTTTTCCATGCAGCAAGACTAAACTGTCCTAGTTTGTGTAATCTAACAAGATGAACAACTTAGTCGATTCACTTCATTTCTAATGTACTTTGTTTAGAAAAAAACATCTTCATTGCCGAACACTGTACTGTATGAAATAACCTAGTTCTGTTCTGGGAATGAGTTGCTTTCCTAGGAAGACGTTTCAGTGCAGCAAGATCAAACTGTCCTAGTTTGTGTAATCTAAGAAGATGTACAAGTTAGAAGATTCACCTCATTTTTAAAGTAGTTTGTTTAGAAAAGAAACATCTTCATTGCCAAACACTGTAGTGTTTGAAATAAGCTGGTTCTACTCTAGGAATGAGTAGCTTTCCTTCGAAGAGTGTTAAATTCAGCAAGTTCTAAATTTCCTAGTTTGTGTAATCTAACAAGATGTACAACTTAGTAGATTTGCCTCATTTCTAAAGTAGTTTGTTAGAAAACCAACATCTTCATTGCCGAACACTGTCCTGTGTGAAAAAAGCTAGTTCTGTTCTCGGCATGAGTGACGTTCCTATGAAGAGTAATCTAAGAAGATTTATAATTTAGTAGATTCGCCTCATTTCTAAAGTAGTTTGTTTAGAGAACAAACATCTTCATTGCTGAACACTGCCCTGTGTGAAATAAGCTAGTTCTGTTCTCGGAACAAGATGCATTCCTAGGAAGACGTTTCAGTGCAGCAAGATCAAACTGTCCTGGTTTGTGTAATCTAACTAGTTGTGCAACTTAGAAGCTTCGCTTAATTTCTAAAGTAGTATGTTTAGAAAACAAACATCTTCATTGCCTAACACTGTACTGTTTTAAATGAGTGTTTTCTCCTCTTGGAATGAATTGCTTTCCTAGGAAGACGTTTCAGTGAAGCAAGATCAAACTGTCCTAGTTTGTGCAAGCTAACAAGATGTACAACTTAGTAGCTTTGCTTCATTTCTAAAGTAGTTTGTTTAGGAAAGAAACATATTCATTGCCAAACACTGTAGTGTTTGAAATAAGCTGGTTCTACTCTCGGAATGAGTTGCTTTCCTACGAAGAGGGTTGAGTGCAGCAAGTTCAAACTTTCCTAGTTTGTGTAATCTAAGAAGATATACAAATTAGTAGATTCGCCTCATTTCTAAAGAAGTTAGTTTAGAAAACGAACATCTTCATTGCTGAAAACTGTCCTATGTGAAATAAGCTAGGTGTGTTCTCGCAATGAGTTGCTTTTCTATGAAAACGTTTCAGTGCAGGAGAACCAGACTGTCCTAGTTTGTGTAATCTAACAAGATGAATAACTTAGTCGATTCACTTCATTTCTTAAGTACTTTGTTTAGAAGAGAAAAATCTTCATTGCCAAACACTGTACTGTGTGAAATAACCTAGTTCTGTTTTCGGAATGAGTTTCTTTCCTAGGAAGACGTTTCAGTGCAGCAAGATCAAACTGTCCTAGTTTGTGTAATCACACAGATGTACAACTTTGTAGATTCGCCTCATTTCTAAAGCAGTTTGTTTAGAAAAGAAACATCTTCATTGCCAAACACTGTACTGTTTGAAATAAGCTGGTTCTACTCTAGGAATGAGTTGCATTCCTATGAAGAGTGTTGAGTACAGCAAGTTCAAAGTTTCCTATTTTTTGTAATCTACCAAGATGTACAACTTAGAAGATTGGCCTCATTTCTAAAGTAGTTTGTTTAGAAAAGAAACATCTTCATTGCCAAACACTGTACTGTTTGAAATAAGCTGGTTCTACTCTAGGAATGAGTTGCTTTTCTACGAAGAGTGCTGAGTGCAGCAAGTTCAAACTTTCCTAGTTTGTGTAATCTAACAAGATGTACAACTTAGTAGATTCGCCTCATTTCTAAAGTAGTTTGTTAGAAAACCAACATCTTTATTGCTGAACACTGTCCTCTGTGAAATAAGCTAGTTCAGTTCTCAGAATGAGTGGCTTTCCTATGAAGAGTAATCTAAGAAGATGTATAACTTAGTAGATTCGCCTTATTTCTAAAGTAGTTTGTTTAGAGAACTAACATCTTCATTGCTGAACACTGTACTGTGTGAAATAAGCTAGTTCTGTTCTCGGAATGAGATGAGTTCCTAAGAAGACGTTTCAGTGCAGCAAGATCAAACTATCCTAGTCTGGGTAATCTAACAAGTTGTACAACTTAGTAGATTCGCTTCATTTCTAAAGTAGTTTGTTTAGCAAACAAACATCTTCATTGCCAAACACTGTACTGTTTGAAATGAGCGTTTTCTCCTCTTGGAATGAGTTACTTTCCTACGAAGAGGGTTGAGTGCAGCAAGTTCAAACTTTCCTAGTTTCTGTAATCTAAGAAGATGTACAACTTAGTAGATTTGCCTCATTTCTAAAGCAGTTAGTTTAGAAAACAAACATCTTCATTGTTGAACGCTGTCCTGTGTGAAATAAGCTAGTTCTGTTCTCGGAATGAGTTGCTTTCCTATGAAAACATTTCAGTGCAGCAAGACCAAACTGTCATAGTTCATGTAATCTAACAAGATGAACAACTTAGTCGATTCACTTCATTTCTAATGTACTTTGTTTAGAAAAGAAACATCTTCATTTCCGAACACTGTACTGTGTGAAATAACCTAGTTGTGTTCTTGGAATGAGTTGCTTTCCTTGGAAGACGTTTCAGTGCAGCAAGATCAAACTGTCCTAGTTTGTGTAATCTAGTAAGATGTACAACTTAGAAGACTCGCCTCATTTCTAAAGTAGTTTGTTTAGAAAAGAAACATCTTCATTGCCAAACACTGTACTGTTTGAAATAAGCTGGTCCTACTCTAGGAATGAGTTGCTTTCCTACGAACAGTGTTGAGTGCAGCAAGTTCAAACTTTCCTAGTTTGTGTAATATAACAAGATGTACAACTTAGTAGATTCGTTTCATTTCTAAAGTAGTTTCTGTAGAAAAGACACATCTTCATTGCCAAACACTGTCCTGTGTAATGTAAGCCAGTACTTCTCTTGGAATGAGTTACTTTCCTACGAACGAGGTTGAGTGCAGCAAGTTCAAACGTTCCTAGTTTTTGTAATCTCAGAAGATGTGCATCTTAGTAGATTCACCTCATTTCTAAAGTAGTTTGTTTAGAAAACAAACATCTTCATTACCCGAACACTGTCATGTGTGAATTAAGCTAGTTCAGTTCTCGAAATGAGTTGGTTTCCTAGGAGGACATTTCAGTGCAGCAAGATCAAACTGTCCTAGTTTGTGTAATCTAACAAGTTGTACAACTTAGTTGATTCGCTTCATTTCAAAGGAGTTTGTTTAGAAAACAAACATCTTCATTTCAAAGGAGTTTGTTTAGAAAACAAACATCTTCATTTCCTAGTTTGTGTAATCTAACAAGATGTACAACTTAGTAGATTAACCTCATTTATAAAGTAGTTTGTTTAGAAAACAAACATCTGTCCTGTGTGAAATAAACTATCTTCATTGCTGAACACTCTAGTTTTGTTCTCAGAATGAGTTCCTTTCTTCCGAAGATGTTTCAGTGCCGCAAGATCAAACTGTCCTACTTTGTGTAATCTAACAAGATGTACAACTTAGTAGATTCGCTTCAATTCTAAAGTAGTTTGTTTAGAAAAGAAACATCTTCATTGCCAAACAGTGTACTGTTTGAAATAAGCAGGATCTACTCTAGGAATGAGTTGCTTTCCAAGAAGAGGGTTCAGTGCAGCAAGTTCAAAGTTTCCTAGTTTGTGTAATCTAACAAGATATACAACTTAGTAGATTCACTTCAATTCTAAAGTAGTTTGTTTAGAAAAGAAACATCTTCATTGCCAAACACTGTACTGTTTGAAAGAAGCTGGTTCTACTCTAGTAATGAGTTGCTTTCCTACGAAGAGGGTTGAGTGCAGCCTGTTCAAACTTTCCTAGTTTGTGTAATCTAAGAAGATGTACAAATTAGTAGATTTGCCTCATTTCTAAACTACTTTGTTTAGAAAACAAACATCTTCATTGCTAAACACTTTACTGTTTGAAATAAGCTGGTTCTACTCTAGGAATGAGTTGCTTTCCTACGAAGAGTATTGAGTGCAGCAAGTTCAAAATTTCCAAGTTTCTGTAATCTAACAAGATGTAGAACTTAATAGATTCACGTCATTTCTAAAGTAGTTTGTTAGAAAACCAACATCTTCATTGCCAAACACTGTCCTGTGTGAAATAAGCTAGTTCTGTTCTCAGAATGAGTCACTTTCCTATGAAGAGTAATCTAAGAAGATGTGTAACTTAGTAGAATCACCTCATTTCTAAAGTAGTTTGTTTAGAAAAGAAACATCTTCATTCCTGAACACTGTCCTGTGTGAAATAAGCCAGTTCTGTTCTCAGAATGAGATGCGTTCCTAGGAAGACTTTTCAGTGCAGCAAGATCAAACTGTCCTAGTTTGTGTAATCTAACAAGTTGTACAACTTAGTAGATTTGCTTCATTTCTAAAGTAGTTTGTTTAGCAAACAAACATCTTCATTGCCGAACACTGTACTGTTTGAAATGAGCGTTTTCTCCTCTCCGAATGTGTTTCTTTCCTACTGAGATGGTTGAGTGCAGCAAGTTCAACCTTTCCTAGTTTCTGTAATCTAAGAAGATGTACAACTTAGTAGATTCGCCTCATTTCTAAAGAAGTTAGTTTAGAAAACAAACATCTTCATGGTTGAACACTGTCTTGTGTGAAATAAGCTAGTTCTATTCTCATAATGAGTTGCTTTCCTACAAAAACCATTCAGTGCAGCAAGACTAAACTGTCCTAGTTTGTGTAATCTAACAAGATGAACAACTTAGTCGATTCACTTCATTTCTAAAGTATTTTTTTAAGAAAAGAAACATCTTCATTGCTGAACACTGTACTGTGTGAAATAACCTTGTTCTGTTCTCAGAATGAGTTGCTTTCTTACGAAGACGTTTCAGTGCAGAAAGATCAAACTGTCATAGGTTGTGTAATCTAACAAGATGTACAACTCAATAGATTCACTTCATTTTTAAAGTAGTTTGTTTAGAAAAGAAACACTGTCATTGTCGAACACTGTACTGTTTGAAATGAGCATTTTCTCCTCTCAAATGAGTTGCTTTCCTACGAAGATAGTTGAGGGCAGCAAGTTCAAACTTTGCTAGTTTGTGTAATCTAACAAGATGTACAACTTAGTAGATTCACCTCATTTCTAAAGAAGGTAGTTTAGAAAACAAACATCTTCACTACTGAACACTGTCCTGTGTGAAATAAGCTAGTTATCTATCGGAAAGAGTTGCTTTCTTTTCAAACGTAGTTTTTTTTTCTTTTCAAACCTAGTTTGTTCAGAAAACAAACATCTTCAATGCCAAACACTGTACTGTGTGAAATAAGCTAGTTCTGTTCTCGGAATGAGTTGCTTTCCTACGAGAACATTTAAGTGCAGCAAGATCAAACTGTCCTAGTTTGTGTAATCTAACAAGTTGTACAACTTTGTAGATTTGTTTCCTTTCTAAAGTAGTTTGTTTAGAAAAGAAACATCTTCATTGCCAAACACTGTACTGTTTGAAATAAGCTGGTTCTACTCTAGGAATGAGTTGCTTTCCTACGAGGACTGTTGAGTGCAGCGTGTTCAAACTTTCCTAGTTTGTGTAATCTACCAAGATGTACAACTTAGTAGATTCGTTTCATTTCTAATGAACTTTCTATAGAAAAGAAACATCTTCATTGCCAAAACTATACTGTGTAATATAAGCCAGTACTGCTCTTGGAATGAGTTACTTTCCTGCGAACAAGGTTGAGTGCTGCAAGTTCAAAATTTCCTAGTTTGTGTAATCAAAGAAGTTGTACAACTTAGTAGATTCACTTCATTTCTAAAGTAGTTTGTTTAGAAAACAAACATCTTGATCGCCAAACACTGTACTGTTTGAAATGAGCATTTTCTACTCTTGGAATGAGTTGCTTTCCATTGAAGAGGGTTGAGTGCAGCAAGTCCAAACTTTCCTAGTTTGTGTAATCTGAGAAGATATACAACTTAGTATTTTCTCCTCGTTTCTAAAGAAGTTAGTTTAGAAAACAAACATCTTCATTGTCAAACACTGTACTGTGTGAAATAAGCTAGTTCTGTTCTCGGAATGAGTTGCTTTCCTACGAAAACGTTTCAGTGCATCAAGACCAAAGTGTCCTATTTTGTGTAATCTAACAAGATGAACAACTTAGTCAATTCACTTCATTTCTAAAGTACTTTGTTTAGAAAAGAAACATCTTCATTGTCCAACACTGTACTGTGTGAAATAACCTAGTTCTGTTCTCAGAATGCGTTGCTTTCCTACGAATACATTTCAGAGCAGCAAGTTCAAACGGTCCTAGTTTGTGTAATCTCAGAAGATGTGCAACTTAGTAGATTCGCCTCATTTCTAAAGTAGTTTGTTTAGAAAAGAAACATCTTCATTGCCAAACACTGTCCTGTGTGAAATAAGCTAGTTCTGTTCTCGGAATGATTTGCTTTCTTACAAAGATGTTTCAGTGCAGCAAGATAAAACTGTCCTAGTTTGTGTAATCTAACAAGTTGTACAACTTAGTAGGTTCGCTTCATTTCTAAAGTAGTTTGTTTAGAAAAGAAACTTCTTCATTGCCAAACAGCGTACTGTTTAAATAAAATGGTTCTACTTTAGGAATGAGTAGCTTTCCTACCAAGAGTGTTGCATGCAGCAAGTTCAAACTTTCCTAGTTTGTGTAATCTAACAAGATGTATAACGTAGTAGATTCACCTCATTTCTAAAGTAGCTTGTTTAGAAAACAAATATCTTTATTTCCCCACACTGTACTGTGTGAAATAAGCTAGTTAAGTTCTCGAAATCAGTTGCTTTCCTACGAAGAAGGTTGAGTGCTGCAAGTTTAAACATTCCTTGTTTGTGTAATCTAACAAGATTTCCAAATTAGTAGATTTGCCTCATTTCTAAAGTAGTTTGTTTAGAAAAGAAACATCTTCATTTCAGAACACTGTACTGTGTGAAATAAACTAGTTCGGTTCTCGGAATCAGTTGCTTTCTTACAAAGACTGTTGAGTGTAGCAAGTTCAAACTTTCCTTCCTTGTGTAATATAACAAGATTTACAACTTAGTAGATTCGCTTCATTTCTAAAGTAGTTTGTTCAGAAAACAAGTATCTTCATTGCTTAACACTGTACTGTGAGAAATAAGCTAGTTCAGTTCTCAAAATCAGTTGATTTGCTACGAAGACCGTTGAGTGCAGAAAGTTCAAACATTCCTTGTTTGTGTAATCTAATAAGATGTACAACTTGGTAGATACTCCTCATTTCTAAAGTAGTTTGCTAGGAAAACAACTATCTTCATTGCCGAACACTGTACTGTGTGTAATAAGCTACTTTGGTTCTAGGAATGAGTTGCTTTCCTAAAACAAGGTTGAATGCAGCAAGTTCAAACTTTCCTCATTTGTGTAATCTAACAAGATGTACAACTTAGTAGATTCTCCTCATTTCTAAAGTAGGTTGTTTAGAAAACAAATATCTTCATAGCCAAACACTGTACTCTGTGAAATAAGCTAGTTATCTAGTGGAATGAGTTGCTTTCTTTTCAAATGTAGTTTTTTTCTTTTCAAACCTAGTTTGTTCAGAAAAAAAAAAACATCTTCAATGCCTAACACTGTACTGTGTGAAATAAGCTAGATCAGTTCTCGGAATGAATTGCTTTCTTACGAAGACCGTTGAGTGCAGCAAGTTCAAACTTTCCTTGTTTGTGTAATCTAATAAGATGTACAACTTAGTAGATTCGCCTCATTTCTAAAATAGTTTGTTTAGAAAACAAACATCTTCATTGCCGAACACTCTGCTGTGTCAAATAAGCTAGTTCGGTTCTCGAAAGCAGTTTCTTTCCTACGAAGAAGGTTGATTGTAGCAAGTTCAAACATTCCTTGCTTGTGTAACCTAACAAGATGTACAACTTAGTAGATTTGCCTAATTTCTAAAGCAGTTTGTTTAGAAAACAAACATCTTCATTTTTGAACACTGTACTGTGTGAAATAAGGTAGTTCAGTTCTCGGCATCAGTTGCTTTCTTACGAAGACTGTTGAGTGTAGCAAGTTCAAACTTTCCTTCCATGTGTAATCTAACAAGATGTACAACTTAGTTGATTTGCTACTTTTATAAAGTAGTTTGTATAGAAAACAAACATCTTCAATTCCGAACACGGTACTCTTTGAAATAAGCTAGTTCTCTTCTCTGAATGAGTTGCTTTGCTACAAAGACCGTTGAGTGCAGCAAGTTCAAACTTTCCTTGTTTGTGTAACCTAACAAGGTGTACAACTTAGTAGATTCGCCTCATTTCTAAAGTAGTTTGTTCAGAAAACAAACATCTTCATTGCCTAACACTGTGCTGTGTGAAATAAGCTAGTTCGGTTCTCGGAATGACTTGCTTTCCTACGAAGAAGGTTGAGTGCAGCAAGTTCAACCTCTCCTGATTTGTGTAATCTAAGAAGATGTACAGGTTAGTAGATTCGCCTCATTTCTAAAGTAGTTTGTTTAAAAAACAAACATCTTCATTGCCAAACACTGTACTCTGTGAAATAAGCTAGTTCTCTTCACGGAATGAGTTGCTTTGCTATGAAGACCGTTGAGTGCAGCAAGTTCAAACTTTCCTTGTTTGTGTAATCTAATAAGATGTACAACTTAGCATATTCTGCGCATTTCTAAAGTAGATTGCTAAGAAAACAACCATCTTCATTGCCGAACACTATACTGTGTGAAATAAACTACCTTGGTTCTCGAAATCAGTTTTTTCCTACTAAGAAGGTTGAGTGCAGCAATTTCAAACGTTCCTCATTTGTGTAATCTAACAAGATGTACACCTTAGTAGATTCGACTCATTTCTAAAGTAGTTTGTTTAGAAAACAAACATCTTCATTGCCGAACACAGTACTGTGTGAAATAAGCTAGTTCAGTTCTCGGAATCAGTTTCTTTCCTACTGAGAAGGGTGAGTGTAGTAAGTTCAAACTTTCCTGATTTATGTAATCTAACAAGATGTACAACTTAGTATATTTGCCTCATTTCTAAAGTAGTTCATTCAGAAAACAAACATCATCATTGCGGAACATTGTACTCTGTGAAATAAGCTAGTTCTCTTCACAGAATGGGTTGCCTTCCTACACAGACTGTTGTCAACACCAATCTCAAACTTTCCTTGTTTGTGTAAACTAACAAGATGTACAACTTAGTATATTTACCTCATTTGTAAGTAGTTTGTTTAGAAAGCAAACATCTTCATTGCTGAACACCGTACTGTGTGAAATAAGCTAGTTCGGTTCTCAGAAGCAGTTGCTTTCCTACGAATAAGGTTGAGTGCAGCAAGTTCAATCTTTCCTTGTTTGTGTAATCTACGAAGATGTACAACTTAATAGATTCGCCTCATTTCTAAAGTAGTTTGTTTAAAAATCAAACATCCCCATTGCCGAACATTGTACTGCGTGAAATAAGGTAGTTTGGTTCTAGGAATCAGTTGCTTTCCTACGAAGAAGGTTGAGTGCAGCAAGTTCAAACTTTCCTTGTTGGTGTAATATAACAGGATGTACTACTTAGTACATTTGCTTCATTTCTAAAGTTTTTTGTTTAGAAAACAAACATCTTCAGTGCTGAACACTGTACTGTGTGAAATAAGCTAGTTCGGTTCTAGGAATCAGTTGCTTTCCTACGAAGAAGGTTCAGCGCAGCAAGTTCAAACTTTCCTTGTTTGTGTAATGTAACAGGATGTACAACTTAATAGATTCGTTACATTTCTAAAGTAGTTTGTTTAGAAAACAAACATTTTCAGTGTCAAACAGTGTAGTGTGTGAAATAAGCTACTTTGGTTCTAGGAATCAGTTGCTTTCCTACATAGAAGGTTGAGTGCAGCAAGTTCAATCTTTCCTTGTTAATGTAATCCAAAAAGATGTACAACTTAGTAGATTAGCCTCATTTCTACAGTAGGTTGTTGAGAAAACAAACATCTTCAGTGCCGAACAGTGTACTGTGTGAAATAAGGTAGTTTGGTTCTAGGAATCAGTTGCTTTCCTATGAAGAAGGTTGAGTGCAGCACGTTCAAACTTTCCTTGTTTGTGTAATCTAACAAGAAGTCCTACTTATAAGTTTCACTTCATTTCTAATCTACCTTGTTTAGAAAACAAACAACTTTCAATCCCAAATAATGTATTGTGAGAAATAAGTTGTTTCGGTTTTAGAAATCAGTTGCTTTCCTACGAAGAAGGTTGAGTGCAGCAAGTTGAAACTATCCTAGTTTGTGAAATCTAACAAGATGTACAAGTTAGTAGATTCGCCTCGTTTCTAAAGTAGTTTATTTAGAAAACAAACATCTTCATTGCCTAACACTGTACTGTGTGAAATAAGTTAGTTCGGTTTTAGGAATCAGTTTTTTTTCTACGAAGACGGTTGAGTGAAGCAAGTTCAAAGTTTCTTGTTAATGTAATCTAAAAAGATGTACAACTTAGTAGATTCGCCTCATTTGTAAAGTAGTTTGTTGAGAAAACAAACGTCTTCATTGCCGAACATTGTATGTTGTGAAAAAAGCTAGTTTGGTTCTAGGAATCAGTTGCTTTCCTAAGAAAAAGGTTGAGTGCAGCAAGTTGAAACTTTCCTAGTTTGTGTAATCTAACATGATGTACAGGTTAGTAGATTTACCTCATTTCTAAAGTAGTTTGTTTAGAAAAGAAACATCTTCATTCCCGAACCCTGTACTGTGTGAAATAAGCTAGTTAGGTTCTAGGAATCAGTTGCTTTCCTACGAAGAAGGTTCAGCTCAGTAAGTTCTAACTGTCCTTGTTTGTGTAATGTAATAGGATGTACAACTTAGTAGATTCGTTACATTTCTAAAGTAGTTTGTTTAGAAAACAAACATCTTCAGTGTCAAACAGTGTAGTGTGTGAAATAAGCTAGTTTGGTTCTAGGAATCAGTTGCTTTCCTATGAAGAAGTTTGAGTGCAGCAAGTTCAAACTTTCCTTGTTTGTGTAATCTAACAAGATGTACTACTTACAAGTGTCACTTCATTTCTAAACTACCTTGTTTAGAAAACAAACATCTTCAATCCCAATTACTGTACTGTGTGAAATAATTTGTATCGGTTCTAGAAATCAGATGCTTTCCTAGGAAGAAGGTTGAGTGCAGCAAGTTCAAACTTTCCTAGTTTGTGTAATCTAATACGTTGTACAAGTTAGTAGATTCCCCTCATTTCTAAAGTTGTTTGTTTAGAAAACAAACATCTTCATTCCCAAACAATGTACTGTGTGAAATAAGCTAGTTCGGTTCTATGAATCAGTTGCTTTCCTAGGAAGAAGGTTGAGTGCAGCAAGTTCAAACTTTCCTTGTTTCTGTAATGTAACAACATGTAAAACTTAGTAGATTCACTTGATTTCCAAATTAGTTTGTTTTGAAAACAAACATCTTCATTGCCGAATACTGTACTATGTGAAATAAGTTAATTTGGTTCTAGGAATCAGTTTCTTTTCTACGAAGATGGTTGAGTGCAGCTAATTCAAACTTTCCTTGATAATGTAATCTAAAAAGATGTACAACTTAGTAGATTCGCCTCATTTCTAAAGTAGTTTGTTTAGAAAACAAACATCTTCATTGCGGTACACTGTAGTATGTGAAATAAGTTAATTCGGTTCTAGGAATCAGTTTCTTTTCTGCGAAGATGGTTGAGTGCAGCAAATTCAAACTTTCCTTGTTCATGTAATCGAAAAAGATGTACAACTTTGTAGATTTGCCTCATTTCTACAGTAGGTTGTTTAGAAAACAAACATCTTCATTGCCGAACACGGTACTGTGTGAAATAAGTTAATTCGGTCCTAGGAATCAGTTTATTTTCGATGAAGATGGTTGATTGCAGCAAGTTGAAACTTTCCTTGTTAATATCCTACTTATAAGTTTCGCTTCATTTCTAATCTACCTTGTTGAGAAAACAAACACCTTCAATCCCAAATACTGTATTGTGTGAAATAAGTTGTTTCCATTCTAGGAGTCAGTTGCTTTCCTATGAAGAAGGTTGCGTGCAGCAAGTTCACACTTTCCTTGTTTGTGTAATCTAATAAGATGTACAAGTTAGTAGATTCGCCTCATTTCTAAACTATTTTGTTTAGGAAATAAACATCTTCATTCCTGAATCCTGTACTGTGTGAAATAAGCTAGTTCTGTTCTAGGAATCAGTTGCTTTCCTACCAAGAAGGTTGAGTGCAGCAAGTTCAAACCGTCCTTGTTTCTGTAATGTAACAAGATGTAAAACATAGTAGATTCGCTTCATTTCCAAAGTAGTTTGTTTAGAAAACAAACATCTTCATTGCTGAACACTGTACTGTGTGAAATAAGTTAATTCGGTTGTAGGAAACAGTTTCTTTTGTACAAAGATGGTTGAGTGCAGCAAGTTCAAACTTTCCTTGTTAATATAATCTAGAAAGATGTACAACTTAGTAGATTGGCCTCATTGATACAGAGGTTGTTTAGAAAACAAACATGTTCATTCCCGAACACTGTACTGTGTAACATAAGCTAGTTCGGTTCTAGGAATCAGTTGCTTTCCTACGAAGAACGTTGAGTACAGCAAGTTGAAACTCTCCTTGTTTGTGTAATCTAACAAGATGTATGAATTAGAAGTTTCGCTTGATTTCTAAACTACTTTGTTTAGAAAACAAACATATTCATTGCCCAACACTGTACTGTGTGAAGTAAGCTAGTTCGGTTCTAAGAAACAGTTTCTTTTCGACGAAGATGGTTGAGTGCAGCAAATTCAAACTTTCCTTGTTAATGTAATCAAAGAAGATGTACAACTTCATAGATTCGCCTCATTTGTAAACTACATTGTTTAGAAAACAAACATTTTCAATCACAAATCCTGTACTGTGTGAAATAACCTAGTTCGGTTCTAGGAATCAGTTGCTTTCCTATGAAGAAGGTTGAGTGCAGCAAGTTCAAACTGTCCTTGTTTCTGTTATGTAACAAGATGTAAAACGTAGTAGATTCACTTTCTTTCCAAAGTAGTTTGTTTAGAAAACAAACATCTTCATTGCCGAACACTGTACTATGGGAAATATGCTTGTTTGGTTCTAGGAATCACTTGCTTTCCTATGAAGAAGGTTGAATGCAGTAAGTTCAAACTTTCCTTGTTAATGTAATATAAAAAGATGTAAAACTTAGTAGATGGGCTTCATTTCTAAAGTAGTTTGTTTGGAAAACAAACATCTTTTTGCCAAACACTGTAGTGTGTGAAATAAACTATTTTGGTTCTAGGAATCAGATGTTTTCCTACGAAGAAGGTACAGTACAGCAAGTTCAAAGTCTCCTTGTTAGTGTAATCTAACAAGATGTATAAATTACAAGTTCCGCTTCATTTCTAAACTAATTTGTTTAGAAAACAAACATATTCATTGCCCAACACTGTACTGTGTGAAGTAAGCTACTTCGGTTCTAGGAATCAGTTTCTTTTCAACGAAGATGGTTGAGTGCAGCAAGTTCAAACGTTCCTTGTTAATGTAATCTAAAAAGATGTAAAACTTAGTTGATTCGCCTCATTTGTAAAGTAGTTTGTTGAGAAAAGAAACATCTTCATCATCGAACATTGTACTGTGTGAAATAAGGTAGTTCAGTTCTGGGAATCAGTTGCTTTCCTAAGAAGAAGGTGGAGTGTAGCAAGATCAAACTTTCCTTGTTTCTGTAATGTAAAAGGATGTACAACTTAATAGATTGGCTTCATTTATAAGTATTTTGTTTAGAAAACAAACATCTTCAGTGCTGAACACTGTACTGTGTGAAGTAAGTTATTTCGGTTCTAACAATCAGTTTCTTTTTGACGAAGATGGTTGAGTGCAGCAAGTTCAAACTTTCCATGTTAATGTAATCTAAAAAGATGTACAACTTCGTAGATTCACCTCATTTGTAAACTACATTGTTTAGAAAACAAACATTTTCAATCACAAATCCTGTACTGTGTGAAATAACCTAGTTCGGTTCTAGGAATCAGTTGCTTTCCTACGAAGAATGTTGAGTGCAGCAAGTTCAAACGTTCCTTGTTTGTGTAATGTAACAGGATGTACAAGTTAGTAGATTTGCTTCATTTCTGAAGTAGTTTGTTTAGAAAACAAACATGTTAATTGCCGAACACTGTACTGTGTGAAATAAGTTACTTTGGTTCTAGGAATCAGTTTCTTTTCTACGAAGATGGTTCGGTACAGTAAGTTCAAACTTTCCTTGTTAATGTAATTTAAAAAGATGTACAACTTAGTAGATTGACCTCATTTCTAAAGTAGTTTGTTTAGAAAACAAAGATCTTCATTCCCGAACCATGTACTGTGTGAAATAAGCTAGGTTGGTTCTAGGAATCAGTTGCATTCCTACGAAGAAGGTTGAGTGCAGCCAGTTCAAACTTCCTAGTTTGTGTAATCTAACAAGATGTACAAGTTAGTAGATTCCCCTCATTTCCAAAGTAGTTTGTTTAGAAAATAAACATCTTCATTACTGAACACTGTACTGTGTGAAGTAAGCTAATTCTTTTCTAGTAATCAGTTTCTTTTCGACGAAGATGATTGAGTGCAGCAAGTTCAAACTTTCCATGTTAATGTAATCTAAAAAGATGTACAACTTAGTAGATTCGCCTCAGTTGTAAAGTAGTTTGTTGAGAACACAAACATCTTCACTGCCGAGCATTGTACTGTGTGAAATAAGCTAGTTTGGTTCTAGTAATCAGTTGCTTTCCTACAATGAAGGTCGAGTGCAGCAAGTTCAAACTTTCCTAGTTTGTGTAATCTAACAAGATGTACAAGTTAGTAGATTCGCCTCATTTCTAAAGTAGTTTGTTTAGAAAACAAACATCTTCATTCCCGAACACTGTACTGTGTGAAATCAGCTAGTTCAGTTCTAGGAGTCAGTTGCTTTCCTATGAAGAAGGTGGAGTGTAGCAAGTTCAAACTTTCCTTCTTTGTGTAATGTAACAGGATGTACAACTTAGCAGATTCACTTCATTTCTTAAGTAGTTTGTTTAGAAAACAAACATCTTCTGTGCCGAACACTGTACTGTGTGAAATAAGCTAGTTCGGTTCTAGGAATCAGTTGCTTTCCTACTAAGAAGGTTGAGTGCAGCAAGTTCAATCCGTCCTTGTTTCTGTAATGTAACAAGTTGTACAACTTAGTAGATTGGCCTCATTTTTACAGTAGGTTGTTTAGAAAACAAACATCTTTATTCCTGAACCCTGTACTGTGTGAAATAAGCTAGTTCGGTTCTAGGAATCAGTTGCTTTCCTACGAAGAAGGTTGAGTGCAGCAAGTTCAAACTTTCCTTGTTTGTGTAATCTAACAAGATGTACTACTTACAAGTGTCGCTTCATTTCTAAACTACCTTGTTTAGAAAACAAACATCTTCAATCCCAAATACTGTACTGTGTGAAATAAGTTGTTTCGGTTCTAGGAATCTGATGCTTTCCTACGAAGGAGGTTGAGTGCATCAAGTTCAAACTTTCCTAGTTTGTGTAATCTAAGAAGGTGTACAAGTTAGTAGATTCTCCTCATTTCTATAATATTTTCTTTAGAAAACAAACATCTCCATTCCTGAACCCTGTAATGTGTGAAATAAGGTAGTTCGCTTCTGGGAATCAGTTGCTTTACTATGAAGAAGGTTGAGTGCAGCAAGTTCAAACTGTCCTTGTTTCTGTAATGTAACAAGATGTAAAACTTAGTAGATTCGCTTCATTTACAAAGTAGTTTGTTTAGAAAACAAAGATCTTCATTGCCGAACACTGTACTGTGTGAAATAAGTTAATTAGGTTCTAGGAATCAGTTTCTTTTCTACGAAGATGGTTGAGTGCAGCAAGTTCAAACTTTCCTTGTTAATGTAATCTAAAAAGATGTACAACTTAGTAGATTCGCCTCATTTGTAAAGTAGTTTGTTGAGAAAACAAACATATTCATTGCTGAACACTGCACTATGTGAAATAAGCTATTTCGGTTCTAGGAATCACTTGCTTTCCTACAAAGAAGGTTGAGTACACCAAGTTCAAACTTAACTTGTTTGTGTAAGCTAACAAGATGTACAATTTACAAGTTTCGCTTCATTTTTAAACTACTTTGTTTAGAAAACAAACACATTCATCACCCAACACTGAACTGTGTGAAGTAAGTTGTTCGGTTCTAGGAATCAGTTTCTTTCAATGAAGATGGTTGAGTGCACCAAGTTCAAACTTTCCTTGTTAATGTAATCAAAAAGGATGTACAACTTAGTAGATTCACCTCATTTGTAAGGAGTTTGTTGAGAAAACAACCATCTTCATTGCCGAACATTGTACTGTGTGAAATAAGCTAGTTCAGTTAAGAATCACTTGCTTTCCTACCAAGAAGATTGAGTGCAGCAAGTTCAAACTTTCCTAGTTTGTGTAATCTAACAAGATGAACAAGTTAGTAGAATCGGCTCATTTCTAAAGTAGTTTGTTTAGAAAACAATCATCTTCATTCCCGAACACTGTACTGTGTGAAATAAGGTAGTTCAGTTCCAGGAAATTCAAACTTTCCTTGTTTGTGTAATGTAACAGGATGTACAATTTAGTGGATTCACTTCATTTCTAAAGTAGTTTGTTTAGAAAACAAACATATTCATTTCGAACACTGTACTGTGTGAAATAAGCTAGTTCAGTTCTAGGAATCACTTGCTTTCCTAAGAAGAAGGTTGAGTGCAGGAAGTTCAAACTTTCCTAGTTTGTGTAATCTAAAAAGATATACAGGTTAGTAGATTCGCCTCATTTCTAAAGTAGTTTGTTTAGAAAAGAAACATCTTCATTCCTGAAAACTGTACTGTGTGAAATAAGCTAGTTCGGTTCTAGGAATCAGTTTCTTTTCGACGAAGATTGTTGAGTGCAGCAAGTTCTAACTTTCCTTGTTAATGTAATCTGAAAAGATGTACAAATTACAAGTTTCGCTTAATTCCTAAACTACTTTGTTGAGAAAACAAACATCTTCATTGCCCAACAATGTACTGTGTGAAGTAAGCTGGTTCGGTTCTAGGAATCCCTTGCTTTTCGACGAAGATGGTTGAGTGCAGCAAGTTCAAACTTTCCTTGTTAATGTAATCTAAAAAGATGTACAACTTAGTAGATTAACCTCATTTGTAAAGCAGTTTGTTGAGAAAACAAACATCTTCATTGACGAACATTGTATGGTGTGTAATAAGCTACTTCAGTTCTAGGAATCAGTTTGTGTAATCTAACAAGATGGACAAGTTAGTAGATTCGCCTCATTTCTAAAGTAGTTTATTTAGAAAACAAACATCTTCAGTGCCAAACACTGTACTGTGTGAAATAAGCTAGTTCGGTTCTAGGAATCAGTTGATTTCCTATTGAGAAGGTTGAATGTAGCAAATTCAAACTTTCCTTGTTTGTGTAATGTAACAGGTTGTATAACTTAGTATATTTGCTTTATTTCAAAAATAGTTTCTTTAGGAAACAAACATCTTCATTGTCAAACACTCTACTGTGTGAAATAAGCTAGTTTGGTTCTAGGAATCAGTTGCTTTCCTATGAAGAAGGTTGAGTGCAGCAAATTCAAACTGTCCTTGTTTGTGTAATGTAACAGGATGTACAACTTAGTAGATTTGCTTCATTTCTAAAGTAGTTTTTTAACAAACAAACATATTCATTTCCCAACACTGTACTGTGTGAAGTAAGGTAGTTTGGTTCTAGGAATCAGTTGATTTCCTATTAAGAAGGTTGAGTGCAGCAAGTTCAAACTTTCCTTGTTTGTGTAATGTAACAGGATGTATAACTTAGTATATTTGCGTTATTTCAAAAATAATTTCTTTAGGAAACATACATCTTCATTGCCAAACACACTACTGTGTGAAATAAGGTAGTTTGGTTCTAGGAATCAGTTGCTTTCCTACGAAGAAGGTTGAGTGCAGTAAGTTCAAACTGTCCTTGTTTGTGTAATGTAACAGGATGTACAACTTAGTAGATTTGCTTCATTTCTAAAGTAGTTTTTTAACAAACAAACATATTCATTTCCCAACACTGTACTGTGTGAAGTAAGGTAGTTCGGTTCTAGGAATCAGTTGATTTCCTACAAAGAACTTTGAGTGAAGAAAGTTCAAACTTTCCTTGTTTGTGTAATGTAACAAGATGTAAAACTTAGTAGATTCGCTGCATCTAAAAAGATGTACAACTTAGTAGATTCACCTCATTTCTAAAGTAGTTTGTTTAGAAACAAACATCTTCATTACCGAACACTGTACTATGTGAAATAAACTAGTTCAGTTCTAGGAATCACTTGCTTTTCTATGAAGAAGGTGGAGTGCAGCAATTCATAGTTTCCTTGTTTGTGTAATATTACAAGATGTACTTCTTTCAAGTTTCACTTCATTTCTAAACTACCTTGTTTAGAAAACAATCACCTTCAATCCCAAATACTTTAGTGTGTGAAATAAGTTGTTTTGGTTGTAGGAATCAGTTGCTTTCCTACGAAGAAGGTTGAGTGCAGCAAGTTCAAAGTTTCCTAGTTTGTGTAATCTAACAAGATGTACAAGTTAGTAGATTCGCCTCATTTCTAATGTAGTTTATTTAGAAAACAAACATCTTCAGTGCCAAACACTGTACTGTGTGAAATAAGCTAGTTTGGTACTAGGAATCAGGTGCTTTCCTACGTAGAAGGTTGAGTGCAACAAGTTCAAACTTTGCTTGTTTGTGTAATCTAACAAGATGTACTACTTACAAGTTTTGCTTCATTTTGAAACTACATTGTTAAGAAAGCAAACACCTTCAATCCCAAATACTGTACTCTGTGAAATAAGTTTTTTAGGTTCTAATAATCAGATGCTTTCCTATGAAGAAGGTTGAGTACAGCAAGGTCAAACTTTCCTAGTTTGTGTATTCTAACAAGATGTATAAATTACAAGTTTCGCTTCTTTTCTAAACTACTTTGTTTAGAAAACAAACATATTCATTGCTCAATACTGTACTGTGTGAAGTAAGCTAGTTCGGTTCTAGGAATCAGTTTCTTTACGACAAAGATGGTTGAGTGCAGCAAGTTCAAATTTTCCTTGTTAATGTAATCTGAAAAGATGTAAAACTTAGTATATTCGGCTTATTTGTAAAGTAGTTTGTTGAGAAAACAAACATCTTCATTGCCAAACATTGTACGGTGTTAAATAAGCTAGTTCGGTTCTAGGAATCAGTTGGTACCCTACGAAGGAGGTTGAGTGCAGCAAGTTCAAACTTTCCTTGTTTGTGTAATATGACAGGATGTACAACTTAGTACATTTGCTTCATTTCTAAAGTAGTTTTTTAAGGAAACAAACATCTTCATTGCCAAAGACTGTACTGTGTGAAATAAGCTAGTTCGGTTCTAGGAATCAGTTGCTTTCGTACAAAGAAGGTTGAGTGCAGCAAGTTCAAACTTTCCTTGTTTGTGTAATGTAACAATATGTAAAACTGAGTAGATTTGCTTCATTTACAAAGTAGTTTGTTTAGAAAACAAACATCTTCATTGCCAACCACTGTTCTGTGTCAAATAAGCTAGTTCGGTTCTAGGAATCAGTTTCTTTTCGACGAAGATGGTTGAGTGCCGCAAGTTCAAACTTCCCTTGTTAATGTAATCTAAAAAGATGTACAAATTAGTAGATTCGCTTCATTTGTAAAGTAGTTTGTTGAGAAAACAAACATCTTCATTCCCGAACACTGTATGGTGTGATATAAGCTAGTTCGGTTCTAGGAATCAGTTTCTTTTCTACGAAGATGGTTGAGTGCAGCAAGTTCAAACTTTCTTTGTTAATGTAATCTAAAAAGATGTACAACTTGGTAGATTGGCCTCATTTCTACAGTAGTTTGTTTAGAAAACAAACATCTTCAGTGCCGAATAATGTAGTTTGTGTTATCTAACAAGATGTACAAGTTAGTAGATTTACCTCATTTCTAAAGTAGTTTGTTTAGAAAACAAACATCTTTATTCCCGAACACTACTGTATGAAATAAGTAGTTTGGTTCTAGGAATCAGTTTCTTTTCCAAGAGGATGGTTGAGTGCATCAAGTTCAAACTTTCTTCGTTAATGTAATCTAAAAAGATGAACAACTTAGTAGATCGCCTCATTTCTAAAGTAGTTTGTTTCGAAAACAAACATCTTCATTCCCGAACCCTGTACTGTGTGAAATAAGCTAGTTTGGTTCTAGGAATCTTTTCCTTTTCTACGAAGATGGTTGAGTGCAGCAAGTTCAAACTTTCCTTGTTAATGTAATCTAAAAAGATGTACAACTTGGTAGATTAGCCTCATTTCTACAGTAGGTTGTTTAGGAAACAAACATCTTCAGTGCCGAACAATGTACTGTGTGAAATAAGCTAGTTCGGTTCTAGGAATCAGTTGCTTTCCTATTAAGAAGGTTGAGTGAAGGAAGTTCAAACTTTGTTAGTTTGTGAAATCTAACAAGATGCACAAATTACTAGATTCGCTTCATTTCTAAAGTAGTTTGTTTAGAAAACATACATCTTCATTGCCGAACACTGTAGTGTGTGAAATAAGTTAGTTCGATTCTGGGAATCAGTTTCTTTTCTATGAAGATGGTTGAGTGCAGCAAGTTAAAACTTTCCTTCTTAATGTAATCTAAAAAGATGTACAACTTAGTAGATTCACCTCATTTGTAAAGTAGTTTGTTGAGAAAACAAACATCTTCATTGCCGAACATTGTACGGTGTAAAATAAGGTAGTTCTGTTTTAGGAATCAGTTGCGTTCCCACGAGGAAGGTTGAGTGCAGCAAGTTCAAACTTTCCTAGTTTGTGTAATGTACCAAGATGTAGAAGTTAGTAACTTCGCCTCATTTCTAAAGTAGTTTGTTCAGAAAAGAAACATCTTCATTACCGAATTCTGTACTGTGTGAAATAAGCTAGTTCGGTTCTAGGAATCAGTTGCTTTCCTATGAAGAAGGTTGAGTGCAGCAAGATGTAAAACTTAGTACATTCGCTTCATTTCCAAAGTAGTTTGTTTAGACATCAAACATCTTCATACCCGAACACTGTACTGTGTGAAATAAGGTAGTTCAGTTCTAGGAATCACTTGCTTTCCTGTGAAGAAGGTTGAGTGCTGCAAGTTCAAACTTTCCTTGTTAATGTAATGTAAAAAGATTTACAACTTAGTAGATTGGCCTCATTTCTACAGTAGGTTGTATATAAAACAGACATCTTCATTCCTGAACACTGTACTTTCTGAAAAGAGCTAATTCGCTTCTTGGAATCAGTTGCTTTCCTACAAAGAAGTTGAGTACAGCAAGTTCAAACTCTCCTTGTTAGTGTAATCTAACAAGATGTATAAATTACAAGTTTCGCTTCATTTCTAAACTACTTAGTTTAGAGAACAAACATATTCATTGCCCAACACTGTACTGTGTGATTAAGCTAGTTCGGTTCTAGGAATCATTTTATTTTCGACGAAGATGGTTGAGTGCAGTAAGTTCAAACTTTCCTTGTTAATGTAATCTAAAAAGATGTACAACTTAGTATATTCGCCTCATTATCCAAGTAGTTTTTTTAGAAAACAAACATCTTCATTACCCAATACTGTACTATGTGAAATAAGCTAGTTCGGTTCTAGGAATCACTTGCTTTCCTACGAAGAAGGTTGAGTGGTGCAAGTTCAAACTTTTCTTGTTAATGTAATCTAAAAAGATGTACAACTTAGTAGGTTGGCATCATTTCTACAGTAGGTTGTTTAGAAAACAACATCTTCAATCCCAAATACTGTATTGTGTGAAACAAGTTGTTTCAGTTCTAGGAATCAGTTGCTCTCCTATGAAGAAGGTTGAGTGCAGCAAGTTCAAACTTTCCTTGTTTGTGTAATCTAAGAAGATGTACTACTTACAAGATCCGATTCATTTCTAAACTACCTTGTTTAGAAAACAAACATCTTCAATCCGAAATACTGTATTGTGTGAAATAAGTTGTTTCGGTTCTAGGAATCATTTGCTTTCCTACGAAGAAGGTTGAGTGCAGCAAGTTCAAACTTTCCTTGTTTGTGTAATGTAACAATATGTACAACTTAGTAGATTCGGTTCATTTCTAAAGAAGTTTGTTTAGAAAACAAACATTTCATTTGTGACCTCTGTAATGTGTAAAATAAGCAAGTTCGTTTCTAGGAATCAGTTGCTTTCCTATGAAGAAGGTTGAGTGCAGCAAGGTCAAACTTTACTTGTTTGTGTAATCTAACAAGATGTACAAATTACAAGGTATGCTTCATTTCTAAACTAGGTTGTTTAGAAAACAAACATATTCATTGCCCAACACTGTACTGTGTGAAGTAAGCTTGTTCGGTTCTAGGAATCAGTTTCTTTTCGACGAAGATGGTTGAGTGCAGCAAGTTCAAACTTTCCTTGTTAATGTAATCTAACAAGATGTACAAGTTAGTAGATTCGCCTAATTCCTAAAGTAGTTTGTTTGGAAAACAAACATCTTCATTCCCGAAACCTGTACTGTGTGAAATATGCTAGTTCTTTTCTAGGAATCAGTTGCTTTCCTATGAAGAAGGTTGAGTGCAGCAAGTTCAAACTTTCCTTGTTTGTGTAATGTAACAGGATGTACACATTAGAAGATTTGCTTCATTACTAAAGCAGTTTGTTTAGGAAAGAAACATCTTCTTTGCCGAACACTGTAGTGTGTGAAATAAGCTAGTTCTGTTCTAGGAATCAGTTGCTTTCCTACGAAGACGGTTGTGTGCAGCAAGTTCACACTTTCCTTGTTTTTGTAATGTAACAAGATGTAAAACTTATTAGATTTGCTTCGTTTCTAAAGTAGTTTGTTTAGAAAACAAACATCTTCATTGCCGAACACTGTACTGTGTGAAATAAGTTAGTTCGGTTCTAGGAATCAGTTTCTTTCCTATGAAGATGGTTTAGTGCAGCAAGTTCCAACTTTCCTTGTTAATGTAATCTAAAAAGAGGTACAGCTTAGCAGATTCGCCTCTTTTCGAACGTAGTTTGTTTAGAAAACAAACATCTTTACTGAACACTGTAGTATGTGAAATAAGCTAGTTCTGTTCTAGGAATCACTTGATTTCCTAAGAAGAAGGTTGAGTGCAGCAAGTTCAAACTTTCCTTGTGAATGTAATCTAAAAGGATGTACAACTTAGTAGGTTGGCCTCATTTCTAAAGTAGTTTGTTTAGAAAACAAACATTTCATGGCCGAACACTGTGCTGTGTAAAATAAGCTAGTTCGGTTCTTGGAATCAATTGCTTTCCTACGAAGAAATTTGAGTGCAGCAAGTTCAAACTTTCCTAGTTTGTGTAATCTAACAAGATGTACAAGTTAGAAGATTCGCCTCATTGCTAAAGTAGTTTGTTTACAAAACAAACATCTTCATTCCTGAACCCTGTACTGTGTGAAATAAGCTAGTTCGGTTCTAGGAATCAGTTGCTTTCCTAAGAAGAAGGTTGAGTGCAGCAAGTTCAAACTTTCCTTGTTTTTGTAATCTGACAAGATGTAATACTTAAAAGTTTCTCTTGGTTTCTAAACTACATTGTTTAGAACACAAACACCATCAATACCAAATATTGAACTGTGTGAAATAAGTTCTTTTGGTTCTTGGAATCAGATGCTTTCCTACGAAGAAAGTTGAGTACAGCAAGTTCAAACTTTCTGTGTTAATGTACAGATGTACAAATTAGTAGATTCGATGCATTTCTAAAGTAGTTTGTTTAGAAAACAAACATCTTCATTACCGAACACTGTACTATGTGAAATAAGCTAGTTCGGTTCTAGGAATCACTTGCTTTCCTACGATGAAGGTTGAGTGCAGTAAGTTCGATCTTTCCTTGTTTGTGTAATGTAAGAAGATGTACAACCTAGTAGATTCGATTCATTTCTAAAGTAGTTTGTTTAGAAAACATACATTTCATTGCCAACCAATGTACAGTGTACTTACAAGTGTCGCTTCATTTATAAACTGCCTTCTTTAGAAAACAAACACTGTCAATCCCAAATACTGTACTGTGTGAAATAAGTTGTTTCAGTTCTAAGAATCCATTGCTTTCCTACGAAGAAGGTTGACTGTAGCAAGTTCAAACTTTCCTAGTTTCTGTAATATAACAAGATGTACAAGTTAGTAGATTCACCTCACTTCTAAAGTAGTATGTTTAGAAAACAAACATCTTCATTCCCGAACCCTGTACTGTGTGAAATAAGCTAGTTCGGTTATAGGAATCAGTTGCTTTCCTAAGAAGAAGGTTGAGTGCAGCAAGTTCAAACTTTCCTTGTTTCTGTAATGTAACAAGATGTAAAACTTAGTAGATTCGCTTCATTTCTAAAGTAGTTTGTTTAGAAAACAAACATGTTCATTGCCGAACACTCTACTGTGTGAAATAAGTTAGTTCGGTTCTAGGAATCAGTTTCTTTCCTATGAAGAATGTTGAGTGCAGCAAGTTCAAACTTTCCTTGTTTGTGTAATCTAACAAGATGTATTACTTATAAGTTTCGCTTCATCTCTAAACTATGTAGTTTAGAAAACAAACACCTTCAATCCCATTAACTGTATTGTGTGAAATAAGTTCTTTCAGTTCTAGGAATCTTTTGCTTTCCTAAGAAGAAGGTTGAGTGCAGTAAGGTCAAAGTTTCCTAGTTTATGTAATGTAACAAGATGTGCAAGTTCGGATTTTCGCCTCATTTCTAAAGTAGTTTGATTAGAAAACAAACATCTTCATATCCAAACCCTGTACTGTGTGAAGTGAGCTAGTTCAGTTCTAGGAAATAGTGGCATTCCAACGAAGAAGGTTGAGTGCAGCAAGTTCAACCTTTCCTTGTTTATGTAATGTAACATGATGTACAACTTAGTAGATTTGCCTCATTTCTACAATAGGTTGTTTAGAAAACAAACATATTCATTGCCGAACACTGTACTGTGTGAAATAAGCTAGTTTGCTTCTAGGAATCAGTTGCTTTGCTACGAAGAGGTTTGAGTGAAGCAAGTTCAAACTTTCTTTGTTTGTGTAATCTAACAAGATGTACTACTTCCAAGTTTCGCTGCATTTCGAAACTACATTTTTAAGAAAACAAACACCTTCAATTCCATATACTGTATTTTGTGAAATAAGTTTCTTCGGTTCTAGGAATCAGTTGCTTTCCTACGAAGAAGGTTGAGTGCAGCAAGTTCAAACTTTCCTGGTTTGTGTAATCTAAGAAGATGTACAAGTTAGTAGATTAGCCTCATTTCTAAAGTAGTTTGTTTAGAAAACAATCATCTTTATATCTGAACCCTGTACTGTGTGAAATAAGGTAGTTCGGTTCTAGGAATCAGTTTCTTTTCTACGAAGATGGATCAGTGCAGTAAGTTCAAACTTTCCTTGTTAATGTAATCTAAAAAGATGTACAACCTTGTATATTCGCCTCATTTCCAAAGTACTTTGTTTAGAAAACAGACATCCTCATTACCAAACAAGGTAGTATGTGAAATAAGCTAGTTCGGTTCTAGGAATCACTTCCTTTCCTACGACGAATGTTGAGTGCAGCAAGTTCAAACTTTCCTTGTTAATGAAATCTAAAAAGATTTACAACTTAGTAGATTGGCCTCATTTCTACAGTAGGTTGTTTAGAACACAAACATCTTCATTCCCGAACATTGTACTGTGTGAAATAAACTAGTTCGGTTCTGGGAATCCGTTGCTTTCCTACGATGAAGGTTGAGTGCAGCATGTTCATACTTTCCTTGTTTCTGTAATGTAACAGGATGTACAATGTAGTAGATTTGCTTCATTTCTAAAGTAGTTTGTTTAAGAAACAAAGATCATCATTGTCGAAGGCTGTACTGTAAGAAATAAGCTAATTTGGTTCTAGGAATAAGTTGATTTCCGACGAAGAAGGTTGAGTGCAGCAAGTTCAAACTTTCCTTGTTTGTGTAATGTAACAAGATGTAAAACTTAGTAGATTCGCTTCATTTCTAAAGTAGGTTGTTTAGAAACCAAACATCTTCATTGCTGAACACTGTACTGTGTGAAGTAAGCTAGTTCAGTTCTTGGAATAAGTTTCTTTTCGACAAAGATGGTTGAGTGCAGAAAGTTCAAACTTTCCTTCTTTGTGTAATGTAAGAAGATGTACAACTTAGTAGATTCGCTTCATTTCTAAAGTAGTTTCTTTAGAAAACAAACCTTCTGTTGCCGAACACTGTAGTGTGTAATATAAGCTAGTTCGGTTCTAGGAATCAGTTGCTTTCCTACGAAGAAGTTTGAGTGCAGCAAGTTCAAACTTTCCTTGTTTGTGTAATCTAACAAGATGTACAACTTTCAAGTTTCGCTTCAATTCTAAACTACCTTGTTTAGAGAAGAAACACCTTCAATCCCAAGTACTGTACTGTGTGAAATATGTTGTTTCGGTTGAGGAATCAGATGCTTACCTACAAAGAAGGTTGAGTGCAGCAAGTTCAAACTTTCCTAGTTTGAGCAATCTAACAAGATGTACAAGTTAGTAAATTCGCCTCATTTCTAAAGTAGTTTGTTTTGAAAACAAAATGTTCATTCCAGAACCCTGTACTGTGTGAAATAAGCTACTTTGCTTCAAGGAATCAGTTGCTTTCCTACGAAGAAGGTTGAGTGCAGCAAATTCAAACTTTTCGTGTTTGTGTAATGTCACAGGATGTAAAACTTGGTAGATTCGATTCATTTCTAAAGTAGTTTGTTGAGAAAACAAACATCTTCATTGCTGAACACTTACTGTGTGAAATAAGTTAGTTCGGTTCTAGGAATCAGTTTCTTTTCTACGAAGACGGTTGAGTGCAGCAAGTTCAAACTTTCCTTATTAATGTAATCTAAAAAGATGTACAACTTAGTAGATTTTCCTCATTTCAAAAGTAGTTTGTTTAGAAAACAAACATCTTCATTACTGAACACTGTCCTATGTCAAATAAACTACTTCTGTTGTAGGAATCACTTGCTTTCCTACGAAGAAGGTTGAGTCCAGCAAGTTCAAACTTTCCTTGTTTGTGTAATGTAACAGGATGTACAACTTAGTAGATTCGCTTCATTTCTAAAGTAGTTTGTTTAGAAAACAAACATCTTTAGTGCTGAACACTGTACTGTGTGAAATAAGTTAGTTCGGATCTAGGAATCAGTTTCTTTTCTATGAACATGGTTGAGTGCAGCAAGTTCAAATTTGCCTTGTTAATGTAATCTAAAAAGATGTACAACTTATTAGATTCGCCTCATTTCTAAAGTAGTTTGTTAGGAAAACAAACATCTTCATTACTGAACACTGTGCTGTGTGAAATAAGCTAGTTCGGTTCTAGGAATCACTTGCTTGCCTACGAAGAAGGTTGAGTGCAGCAAGTTCAAACTTTCCTTGTTAATGTAATCTAAAAAGATGTACAACTTTCAAGTTTCGCTTCTTTTCTGAACTACTTTGTTTAGAAAACAAACACCATCAATCCCCAATACTGTACTGTGTGTAATAAGTTGTTTTGCTTCTAGGAATCAGTTGCTTTCCTACGAAGAAGGTTGAGTGCAGCAAGTTCAAAGATTCCTAGATTGTGTAATCTAAGAAGTTGTACTAGTTACTAGATTCGCCACATTTCTAAAGTAGTTTCTTTAGAAAAAAAAACATCTTCATTCCCGAACCCTGTACTGTGTGAGATAAGCTTGTTCAGTGCTAGGAATCAGTTACTTTCCTACGAAGAAGGTGGAGTACAGCAAGTTCAAACTTTCCTTGTTTGAGTAATGTAACAGGATGTACAATTTAGTAGATTCGCTTCATTTTTAAAATAGTTTGTTTAGAAAACAAACATTTCAGTGCCGAACTCTGTGCTGTGTTTAATAAGCTAGTTCGGTTCTAGGAATCAGATGCTTTCCTACGAAGAAGGTTGAGTGCAGCAAGTTGAAACTTTCCTTGTTTGTGTAATGTAACAAGATGTAAAACTTAGTAGATTCGCTTCAGTTCTAGGGTAGTTTGTTTAGAAAACAAACATCTTCATTGCCGAAAAATGTACTGTGTGAAATAGGTTAGTTCATTTCTAGGAATCAGTTTCTTTTCTACTAAGATGGTTGAGTGCAGCAAGTTCAAACTTTCCTTGTTAATGTAATCTAAAAAGATGTACAACCTAGTAGATTCACCTAATTTCCAAAGTAGTTTGTTTTGAAAACAAACATTTCATTGCTGAACATTGTACTGTGTAAAATAAGCTTGTTCGGTTCTAGGAATAAGTTGCTTTCCTACGAAGAAGTTTGAGTGCAACAAGTTGAAAGTTTCCTTGTTGCATAATCTAACAAGATGTACAACTTTTAAGTTTTGCTTCAGTTCTAAACTACCTTATTTAGTAAACAAACACCTTCAATCCCAAATACTGTACTGTGTAAAATAAGTTGTTTCGGTTCTCAGAATCAGTTGCTTTCCTCCGAAGAAGGTTGAGTGCAGCAAGTTCAAACTTTCCTACTTTGTGTAATCTAACAAGATGTACAAGTTAGTAGATTCACCTAATTTCTAAATTTTTATTTTTTTTATTTTTTTATTTATTTTTGGAAAGAGAGGGACAGAGAGAGATAGAGAGGGAGAGGGAGACAGAGATGGGCGTGCCAGCAGCCTCTCAGCAGCTGCGAACGAAATCCAGATGTGTGCGCCCACTTGTGGTCAAGTGTGGCATTGCGTCCTTGTGTCACTTTGCATCTGGCTAAACGTGGGACCTGGAGATTGGAACAGCTGGAGATTGGAACCAGTGTTCTTAGGCTTAGCAGGCAGGTGCCTTAGCCGCTAAGCCATCTCTCCAGCCCTTCACCTCATTTCTAAAGTAGTTTGATTAGAAAACAAACATCTTCATTCCCGAACCCTGTACTGTGTGAAATAAGCTAGTTCGGTTCTCGGAATCAGTTGCTTTCCTACGAAGAAGTTTGAGTGCAGCAAGTCAAACTTTGCTTCTTTCTGTAATATAACAAGATGTAAAACTTAGTAGATTCGCTTCATTTCTAAAGTAGTTTTAACAAAACAAACATCTTCATTGCCGAACACTGTACTGTGTGAAATAACTTAGTTCCATTCTAGGAATAAATTTCTTTTCTACGAACATGGTTGAGTGCAGCAAGTTCAAACTTTCCTTGTTAATGTAATCTGAAAAGAAGTACAACTTAGTAGATTCACCTCATTTCTAAACTAGTTTGTTTAGAAAACAAACATCTTCATTACAGGACACTGTACTATGTGAAATAAGCTAGTTCGGTTCTCGGAATCAGTTGCTTTCCTACGTAGAAGGTTGAGTGCAGCAAGTTCAAACTTTCCTTGTTGTAATCTAAAAAGATGTACAACTTAGTTGATTGGCCTCAATTCTACATTGGGTTGTGTAGAAAACAAACGTTCATTCCTGAACCATCTACTGTGTGAAATAAGCAAGTTTGGTTCTAGGAATAAGTTTCTTTTCGACGAAGATGGTTGAGTGCAGCAAGTTCAAACTTTCCTAGTTTATGTAATGTAACAGGATATGCAACTTAGTAGATTTGCTTCATTTCTATAATAGTTTGTTCAGGAAACAAACATCTTCATTGCTGAACACTGCACTGTGTGAAATAATCTCGTTTAGTTCTAGGAATCAGTTGCTTTCTTGCGAAGAAGGTTGAGTGCAGCAAGTACAAACTTTTCTTGTTTGTGTAATCTAACAAGATGTACTACTTATAAGTTTCGCTTCATCTCTAAACTACCTTGTTTAGGAAACAAACACCTTCAATCCCATGTACTGTATTGTGTGCAATAATTTGTTTTGGTTCTAGGAATCAATTGCTTCCCTATGAAGAAGGTTGAGTGCAGTAAGTTCAAACTTTCCTAGTTTGTTAATCTAACAAGATGTACAAGTTAGTAGATTCTCATCATCTGTAAAGTAGTTTGTTTAGAAAACAAACATCTTCATTCCTGAACCCTGTACTGTTTGAAATAAGCTGGTTCGGTTCTAGGAATCAGTTGCTTTCCTACGAAGAAGGTTGAGTGCAGCAAGTTCAAACTTTCCTTGTGTCTATAATGTAACAAGATGTAAAACTTAGTAGATTCACTTCATTTCTAAAGTAGTTTGTTTAGAAAACAAACATCTTTATTGCTGAACACTGTACTGTGTGAAATAAGTTAGTTCAGTTCTAGGGATCAGTTACTTTTCTATGAAGATGGTTGAGTGCATCCAGTTCAAACTTTCCTTGTTAATGTAATCTAAAAAGATGTACATCTTAGTAGATTCGCCTCATTTCTACAGTAGTTTGTTTAGAAAACAAACATCTTCATTGCCGAACACTGTACTGTGTGCAATAAGTTAGTTCGGTTCTATGAATCAGTTTCTTTCCTACGAGGAAGATTGAGTGCAGCAAGTTCAAACTTTCCTTTTTTGAGTAATGTAACAGGATGTACAACTTACTAGATTCGCTTCATTTCTAAAGTAGTTTGTTTAGAAAACAAACATCTTCAGTGCCGAACACTAAACTGTGTGAAATAAGCTAGTTCGGTTCTAGGAATCAGTTTCTTTCCTACGAAGAAGTTTTTGTGCAGCAAGTTCAAACTTTCCTTGTTTTTGTAATCTAACACGATGTACAACTTTCATGTTTTGCTTCTTTTCTAAACTACCTTCTTTAGAAAACAAACACCGTCAATCCCAAATACTGTACTGTGTGAAATAAGTTGTTTCAGTTCTAAGAATCAGTTGCTTTCCTACGAAGAAGGTTGAGTGTAGCAAGCTCAAACTTTCCTAGTTTCTGTAATCTAACAAGATGTACAAGTTAGTAGATTCACCTCATTTCTAATGTAGTATGTTTAGAAAACAAACATCTTCATTCCCGAACCCTGTACTGCGTGAAATAAGCTAGTTCCGTTCTAGTAATCAGTTGCTTTCCTACAAAGAAGGTTGAGTGCAGCAAGTTCAAACTTTCCTTGTTTCTGTAATGTAACAAGATGTAAAACTTAGTAGATTCGCTTCATTTCTAAAGTAGTTTGTTTAGAAAACAAACGTTTTCATTGCCGAACACTCTACTGTGTGAAATAAGTTAGTTCGGTTCTAGGAATCAGTTTCTTTCCTACGAAGAATGTTGAGTGCAGCAAGTTCAAACTTTCCTTGTTTGTGTTATCTAACAAGATGTATTACTTATAAGTTTCGCTTCATCTATAAACTACGTAGTTTAGAAAATGAACACCTTCAATCCCATTAACTGTATTGTATGAAATAAGTTGTTTCAGTTCTAGGAATCTGTTGCTTTCCTAAGAAGAAGGTTGAGTGCACTAAGGTCAAAGTTTCCTAGCTTGTGTAATGTAACAAGATGTGCAAGTTCGGATTTTCGCCTCATTTCTAAAGTAGTTTGATTAGAAAACAAACATCTTCATATCCGGACCCTGTGCTGTGTGAAGTGAGCTAGTTCAGTTCTAGGAATTATTGGCATTCCAACAAAGAAGGTTGAGTGCAGCAAGTTCAAAGTTTCCTTGTTTATGTAACGTAACACGATGGACAACTTATTAGATTGGCCTCATTTCTACAATAGGTTGTTTAGAAAACAAACATATTCATTGCTGAACACTGTACTGTGTGAAATAAGCTAGTTCAGTTCTAGGAATCAGTTGCTTTCCTACGAAGCAGTTTGAGTGAAGCAAGTTCAAACTTTCTTTGTTTGTGTAATCTAACACGATGTACTACTTACAAGTTTCGTTGCATTTCGAAACTACCTTTTTAAGAAAACAAACACCTTCAATCCCATATACTGTATTTTGTGAAATAAGTTTTTTCGGTTCTGGGAATCAGTTGCTTTCCTACAAAGAAGGTTGAGTGCAGCAAGTTCAAACTTTCCCAGTTTGTGTAATCTAAGAAGATGTACAAGTTAGTAGATTCGCCTCATTTCTAAAGTAGTTTGTTTAGAAAAAAAAATCTTCATTCCCGAACCCTGTACTGTGTGAAATAAGCTACTTTGGTTCTAGGAATCAGTTGCATTCCTACGAAGAAAGTTGAGTGCAGCAAGTTCAAACTTTCCTTGTTTATGTAATGTAACACGATGTACAACTTAGTAGATTGGCCTCATTTCTACAATAGGTTGTTTAGAAAACAAACATATTCTTTGCCGAACACTGTACTGTGTGAAATAAGCTAGTTCAGTTCTAGGAATCAGTTGCTTTCCTACGAAGATATTTGAGTGCAGCAAGTTCACACTTTCCTTGTTTGTGTAATCTAACAAGATGTCCTATGTACAAGTTTCACTGCATTTCGTAACTACTTTTTTTATAAAACAAACACCTACAATCCCATATACTGTATTGTGTAAAATAAGTTGTTTCAGTTCTAGGAATCAGTTGCTTTCCCACAAAGAAGGTTGAGTGCAGCAAGTTCAAACTTTCCTTGTTTGTGTTATCTAAGAAGGTGTATAAGTTAGTAGATTAGCCTCATTTCTAAAGTGGTTTGTTTAGAAAACAAACATCTTCATATCCGAACCCTGTACTGTGTGAAATAAGTTAGTTCTGTTCTAGGAATCAGTTTCTTTTCTACGAAGTTGGTTCAGTACAGCAAGTTCAAACTTTCCTTGTTAATGTAATCCAAAAAATGTACAACCTTGTAGATTCGTCTCATTCCAAAGTACTTTGTTTAGAAAACAGACATCCTCATTACCGAACACTGTAGTATGTGAAATAAGCTAGTTTGGTTCCAGGAATCACTTGCTTTCCTACGACGAATGTTGAGTGCAGCAAGTTCAAACTTTCCTTGTTTGTGTAATCTAACAAGATGTACAACTTAGTAGATTGGCTTCATTTCTAAAGTAGTTTGTTTAGAAAACAAACATCTTCATTTCTGATTTCCGACACTGTACTGTTTGTTGAAATAAGCTAGTTCAGTTCTTGGAATAAGTTTCTTTTCGAAGAAGATGGTTGAGTGCAGCAAGTTCAAACTTTCCTTCTTTGTGTAATGTAAGAAAATGTACAACTTAGTAGATTCGCTTCATTTCTAAAGTAGTTTCTTTAGAAAACAAACCTTCCATTGCCAAATACTGTAGTGTATAAAATAAGCTAGTTCAGTTCTAGGAATCAGTTGTTTCCTACGAAGCAGTTTGAGTGCAGCAAGTTCAAACTTTCATTGTTTCTGTAATCTAACAAGATGTACAACTTTCAAGTTTCGCTTCAATTCTAAACTACCTTGTTTAGAGAAAAAACACCTTCAATCCCAAATACTGTACTGTGTGAAATACGTTGTTTCGGTTGAGGAATCAGATGCTTACCTGCGAAGAAGGTTGAGTGCAGCAAGTTCAAACTTTCCTAGTTTGTGCAATCTAACAAGATGTACAAGTTAGTAAATTTGCCTCATTTCTAAAGTAGTTTTTTCAGAAAACAAAGTCTTCATTCCAGAATGCTGTACTGTGTGAAATAAGCTACTTCGCTTCTAGGAATCAGTTGCTTTCCTACGAAGAAGGTTGAGTGCATCAAATTCAAACTTTTCGTGTTTGTGTAATGTCACAGGATGTACAACTTGGTAGATTCGATTCATTTCTAAAATAGAATGTAGAGAAAAGAAACATCTTCATTGCCGAACACTGTACTGTGTGAAATATGGTAGTTCGGTTCTAGGAATCAGTTGGTTTCCTACGCAGAAGGTTGAGTGCAGCAAGTTCAAACTTTCCTTGTTTGTGTAATGTAACAATATGTACAATTTAGTAGATTTGCTTCATTTCTAAAGCAGTTTGTTTGGAAAACAAACATCTTCATTCCAGAACCCTGTACTGTGTGAAATAAGCTAGTACACTTCAAGGAAGCAGTTGCTTTGCTATGAAGAAGGTTGAGTGCAGCAAGTTCAAACTTTCATTGTCTGTAACGTAACAAGATGTAAAACTTAGTAGATTCGCTTCATTTCTAAAATAGATTATTTAGAAAACAAACATCTGCACTGCCAAACACTGTACTGCGTGAAATAAGCTAGTTCGGTTCTAGGAATCAGTTGCTTTCCTACGAAGAAGGTTGAGTGCACCAATTTCAATGTGTCATTGTTTCTGCAATGTAACAAGATGTAAATCTTAGTAGATTCGCTTCATTTCCAAAGTAGTTTGTTTAGAAAACAAACATCTTCATTGCCGAACATTGTACTGTGTGAAATAAGTTAATTCGGTTCTAGGAATCATTTTCTTTTCTACGAAGATTGTTGAGTGCAGCAAGTTCAATCTTTCCTTGTTAATATAATCCAAAAAGATGTACAACTTAGTAGATTGGCCTCATTTCTACAGTAGGGTGTTTAGAAAACAAACATCTTCATACCTGAACACTATACTGTGTGAAATAAGCTAGTTCAGTGCTAGTAATCAGTTGCTTTCCTACGAAGAAGGTTGAGGACAGTAAGTTAAACTCTCCTTGTTTGTGTAATGTAACAAGATGTATAAATTACAAGTTTTTCTTGATTTCTAAAATAATTTGTTTAGAAAACAGACATATTCAATGCCCAAGACTGTACTGTGTGAAGTAAGATAGTTCGGTTCTTGGAATCAGTTTCTTTTCGACGAAGATGGTTGAGTGCAGCAAGTTCAAACTTTCCTTGTTAATGTAATGTAAAAAGATGTACAACTTAGTAGATTCGCCTCATTTCTAACGTAGTTTGTTGAGAAAACAAACATCTTCATTGCCGAACATTGTACTGTGTGAAATAAGCTAGTTCGGTTCTTGGAATCAGTTGCTTTCCTATGAAGAAAGTTGCGTGCAACAAGTTCAAACTTCCTAGTTTGTGTAATCTAACAAGATGTAAATTTAGTAGATTGGCCTCATTTCTAAAGTAGTTTGTTTAGAAAACAAACATCTTCATTCCCAACCCTGTACTGTGTGAAATAAGCTAGTTCGGTTTATGAATCAGTTGCATTCCTACGAAGAAGGTTGAGTGCAGCAAGTTCAAAATGTCCTTGTTTCTGTAATGTAACAAGACGTAAAACTTAGTAGATTCGCTTCATTTCTAAAGTAGTTTGTTTAGAAAACAAACAACTTCAGTGCCAAACACTGAACTGTGTGAAATAAGCTATTTAGGTTCTAGGAATCAGTTGCTTTCCTACGAAGAATTTTCAGTGCAGCAAGTTCAAACTTTCCTTGTTTGTGTAATGTTGCAGGGTGCACAACTTGGTAGATTCGGTTCATTTCTAAAGTAGTTTGTTTAGAAAACAAACATCTTCAGTACCGAACACTGTACTGTGTGAAATAAGCTAGTTCGGTTCTAGGAATCAGTTGTTTTCCTAAGCAGGTTGAGGACAGGAAGTTCAAACACTCCTTCTTAGTGAAATTAACAAGATTTATAAATTACAAGTTTCACTTGATTTCTAAACTACTTTGTTTAGAAAACAAACCTATTCATTGCCCAACACTGTACTTTGTGAAATAAGCTACTTCGGTTCTAGGAATCAGTTTCTTTTAGACGAAGATCATTGAGTGCAGCAAGTTCAAACTTTCCTTGTTTGTGCAATGTAACAGGATGTACAACTTAGTAGATTCAGTTCATTTCTATTGTAGTTTGTTTAGAAAACAAACATATTCAGTGCCGAACACTGTACTGTGTGAAATAAGCTAGTTCGGTTCTAAGAATCAGTTGCTTTCCTACGAAGAAGGTTGAGTGCAGGAAGTTCAAACTTTCCTAGTTTGTGTAATCTAAGAAGATGTACAAGTTATCAGATTCGCCTCATTTCTAAAGTAGTTTGTTTAGAAAACAAACATCTTCATCCCCGAACCCTGTACTGTGTGAAATAAGCTAGTTCGGTTCTAGGAATCAGTTGCTTTCCTACGAAGAAAGTTGAGTGCAGCAAGTTCAAACTGTCCTTCTTTTTTTGTAATGTAACAAGATGTAAAACTTAGTAGATTCACTTCATTTCCAAAGTAGTTTGTTTAGAACACAAACATCTTCATTGCCGAACACTGTACTATGTGAAATAAGCTAGTTCGGTTCTAGGAATCAGTTGCTTTCCTACGAAGAAAGTTGAGTTCAGCAAGTTCAAGCTGTCCTTGTTTCTGTAATGTAACAAGATGTAAAACTTAGTAGATTCGCCTTATTTCCAAAGTAGTTTCTTTAGAAAACAAACATCTTCTTTGCTGAACACTGTACTGTGTGAAATAAGTTATTTCAGTTCTAGGAATCAGTTTCTTTTCTACAAAGATGGTTTAGTGCAGCAAGATCAAACTTTCCTTGTTATTGTAATCTGTAAACTTGTAGATTGGCCTCATTTCTACAGTAGGTTGTTTAAAAAGAAACATCTTCATTTCCGAACACTGCACTGTGTGAAATAAGTTGTTTCAGTTCTAGGAATCAGATGCTTTCCTACGAAGAAAGTTGAGTACAGCAACTTCAAACTTTCCTAGTTTGTGTTATCTAACAAGTTGTACACGTTAGCAGATTCTCCTCATTTCCAAAGTAGTTTGTTAAGAAAACAAACATCTTCATTCCCGAATACTGTACTGTGAAATAAGCTAGTTCGGTTCTAGGAATAAGTTGCTTTCCTACGGAGAAGGTTGAGTACAGGAAGTTAAAACTTCCCTTGTTTGTGTAATCTAACAAGATGTACTACTTACAAGTTTCGCTTCATTTCTAAACTACCTTGTTTAGAAAACAAACACCTTTATTTCAAAATACTGTATTGTTTGAAATAAGTTGTTTCGGTTCTAGGAATCAGTTGCATTCCTACGAAGAAGGTTCAGTGCAGCAAGTTCAAACTTTCCTGGTTAATGTAATCTAAAAAGATGTACAACTTAGTAGATTGGCCTCATTCTAGAGTAGCTTGTCTAGAAAACAAACATCTTCTTTCCCGAACACTGTACTGTGTGAAATAAGGTCGTTTGGTTCTAGGAATCAGTTGCTTTCCACAAAGAAGGTTGAGTACAGTAAGTTCAAACTCTCCTTGTTTGTGTAATCTAACAAGATGTATAATTTACAAGATTCGCCTGATTTTTAAGCTACTTTGATTAGAAAACAAACATATTCATTGCCCAACATTGTACTGTGTCAAGTAAGCTAGTTCGGTTCTAGGAATCAGTTTCTTTTCGAGGAAGATGGTTGAGTGCAGCAAGTTCAAACTTTCCTTGTTAATGTCATCTAAAACGATATACAACTTAGTAGATTTGCCTCATTTCTAAAGTAGTTTGTTAAGAAAACAAACATCTTCATTTCCGAACATTGTATTGTGTGAAATAAGCTCGTTCAGTTCTAGGAATCAGTTGCTTTCCTACGAAGAAGGTTGAGTGCAGCAAGTCCAAACTTTCCTAGTTTGTGTAATCTAACAAGATGTACACGTTAGTAGATTCGCCTCATTTCTAACGTAGTTTGTTTAGAAAACAAACATTTCATTGACGAACAGTGTAATTTGTAAAATAAGCTAGTTCGGTTCTAGGAATCAGTTGTTTTCCTACGAAGAAGGTTGAGTGCAGCAAGTTCAAACTTTTCTAGTTTGCGTAATCTAACAAGATATACACGTTAGTAGATTCGCCTCATTTCTAAAGTAGTTTGTTTAGAAAACAAACATCTTCATTCCTGAACCCTGTACTGAGTGAAATAAGCTAGTTCGGGTCTAGGAATCAGTTGCTTTCCTATGAAGAAGGTTAAGTGCAGCAAGTTCAAACGTTCCTTTTTTTGGTAATCTAACAAGATGTACTACTTACAAGTGTCGCTTCATTTATAAACTACCTTGTTTAGAAAACAAACACCTTCAATCCCAAATACTGTACTGTGTGAAGTAAGTTCTTTCGGTTCTAGCAATCAGATGCTTTCCTACGAAGAATGTTGAGTGCAGCAAGTTCAAAGGTTCCTAGTTTGTGTAATCTAACAAGATGTACAAGTTAGTAGATTCGCCTCATTTCTAAAGTAGTTTGGTTAGAAAACAAACATTTTCATTCCCCAACACTGTACTTTGTGAAATAAGCTAGTTCGGTTCTAGGAATCAGTTGCTTTCCTAAGAAGAAGGTTGAGTGCAGCAAGTTCAAACTTTCCTAGTTAATGTAATCTAAAAAGATGTACAAGTTAGTAGATTGACCTAATTTCTATAGTAGCTCGTTTAGAAAATAAACATCTTCATTCCCGAACACTGTAGTTTGTGAAATAAGCTAGTTCGGTTCTAGGAATCAGTTGCTTTTCTACGAAGAAGGTTGAGTACAGCAAATTCAAACTCTCCTTGTGTGTGTAATCTTACAAGATGTATAATTTACAAGTTTCACCTGATTTCTAAACTACTTTGTTTAGAAAACAAACATATTCATTGCCCAACACTGTACTGTGTCAAGTAAGCTAGTTCGGTTTTAGGAATCAGTTTCTTTTTGAGGAACATTGTTGAGTGCAGCGAGTTCAAACTTTCCTTGTTAATGTAATCTAAAAAGATGTACAACTTAGTAGATTCGCCTCATTTGTAAAGTAGTTTGTTGAGAAAACAAACGTCTTCATTGCCAAACATTGTACTGTGTGAAATAAGCTAGTTCGGTTCTAGGAATCAGTTGCTTTCCTACGAAGAAGGTTGAGTGCAGCAAGTTCAAACTTTCCTTGTTTGTGTAATGTAACAGGATGTACAAATTAGTAGATTCGCTTCATTTCTAAAGTAGTTTGTTTAGAAAACAAAAATCTTCAATGTAGAACACTGTACTGTGTGAAATAAGCTAGTTCGGTTCTAGGAATCAGTTGCTTTCCTATGAAGAAGGTTGATTGCAGCAAGTTCAAACTTTCCTAGTTAATGTAATCTAAAAAGATGTACAACTCAGTAGATTGGCCTCATTTCTACAGTAGCTTGTTTAGAAAACAAACATCTTCATTCCCGAACACTGTACTGTGTGAAATAAGCTAGTTCGGTTCTAGGAATCAGTTGCTTTCCTACAAAGAAGGTTGAGTACAGCAAGTTCAAACTCTCCTTGTTTATGTAATCTAACAAGATGTATAAATTACAAGTTTCGCTTGATTTCTAAACTACTTTGTTTAGAAAATAAACATATTCATTGCCCAACACTGTACTGTGTCAAGTAAGCTAGTTCGGTTCTAGGTGTCAGTTTCTTTTCGAGGAAGATGGTTGAGTGCAGCAAGTTCAAACTTTCCATGTTAATGTAATCTAAAAAGATGTACAACTGAGTAGATTTGCCTCATTTCTAAAGTAGTTTTTTGAGAAAACAAACATCTTCATTGCCGAACATTGTATTGTGTGAAATAAGTTAGTTCGTTTCTAGGAATCAGTTGCTTTCCTACGAAGGGTTGAGTGCAGCAAGTTCAAACTTTCTTAGTTTGTGTAAACTAACAAGATGTACAAGTTAGTAGATTCACCTCATTTCTAAAGTAGTTTGTTTAGAAAACATACATCTTCATTGCTGAACAGTGTACTGATGAAATAAGCTAGTTCTCTACTCGGAATGAGTTGCTTTCTTACGAAGAGGGTTGAGTGCAGCAAGTTCAATCTTTCCTTGTTTGTGTAATCTAAAAAGATGTACAACGTAGCTGATTCACCTCATTTCTAATGTAGTTTGTTTTGAAAACAAACCTCTTCATTGCCAAACACTGTACTGTGTGAAATAAGGTAGTACACTATTCAGAATGAGTTGCCTTCTTACAAAGACTGTTGAGTGTATCAAGTTGAAACGTTCCTTGTTTGTGTAATCTAACAGGTGTATAACTTATCAGATTCGCCTCATTTCTAGATTAGTTTGTTCAGAAGAACAAACATCTTCATTTCCTAACACTGTGCTGTTTGAAATGTGCTAGTTCGATTCTCGGAATCAGTTGCTTTCCTACAAAGAATGTTGAGGGCAGAAAGTTCAACAGTTGCGGATTTGTGTAATATAACAAGATGTACAACTTATTTCATTTGCCTCTTTCTAAAGTAGTTTGTTTAGAAAGCAAAGATCTTCATTGCCGAACACTCTACTGTGTGAAATAAGCTAGTTTGGTTCTCGGAATCAGTTGCTTTCCTACAAAGAAGACTGAGTGTAGCAAGTTCAAACATTGCGAGTTAGTGTAATCTAACAAGGTGTACAACTTAGTAGATTCGCCTCATTTTTAAAGTACTTTGTTGAGAAAACGAATATCTTCATTGCCGAACACTGTACTTTGTGAAATAAGCTAGTTTGGTTCTAGGAATCAGTTGCTTTCTTACGAAGACTGTTGAGTGTAGCAAGTTCAAACTTTCCCTGTTTGTGTAATCCTACAAGGTGTACAACTTACGAGATTCGCCTCATTTCTAAAGTAGTTTGTTGAGAAAACAAACATCTTCATTGCCGAACACTGTACTGTGTGTAATAAGCTAGTTCAGTTCTCGGACTCCTTTGCTTTCCTACGAAGAAGGTTAAGTGTAGCAAGTTCATACTTTCCTCGTTTGCGAAATCTAACAAGATGGACAACTTAGTAGATTTGCCTCATTTCTATATTAGTTTCTTCAGAAAACAAACATCTTCATTTTGGAACACTGTACTGTGTGAAATAATCTACTTGGGTTCCCGGAATGATTTGCTTTCCTGCACAGACCGTTGAGTGCAACAAGTTCAAACTTTCTTCTTTTGTGTAATCTAGCAACATGTACAACTTGGTAGATTCGCCACATTTCTAAAGTAGTTTGTTTTGAAAACAAACATCTTCATTGCTGAATACTGTGCTCTGAGAAATAAGCTAGTTCTCTGCGGAATGAATTACGTTTGTACGGAGAGGGTTGAGTGCAGCTAGTTTAATCTTTCTTTGTTTGTGTAATCTAACAAGATGTAAAACTTCGTAGATTCGCCTCATTTCTAAAGTAGTTTGTTTACAAAACAAACATCTTCATTGCCGAACACTGTACTGTGTGAAATAAGCTAGTTCGGTTCTCAGAATCAGTTACTTTCTTACAAATATTGTTGAGTGTAGCAAGTTCAAACTTTCCTTGTTTGTGTAATCTAACAAGATATACAACTTAGTTGATTCGCCTCATTTCTAAAGTAGTTTGTTTAGAAAACAAACATCATCATTGCCGAACACTATACTGTGTGAAATAAACTAGTACGGTTCTCGGAATCACTTGCGTTCCTACGAAGAAGGTTGTGTGCAGCAGGTTCAAACTTTCCTAGTTTGTGTAATCTAACGAGAGGAACAACTTAGTAGATTCGTCTCATTTCTAAAGTAGTTTTTCCAGAAAACAAACATCTCCATTGCATAGCACTGTACAGTGTGAAATAAGCGAGTTCAGTTCTCGGAATCAGTTGCTTTTCTCTGAAGAATGTTCAGTTCAGCAAGTTCAAACTTTCCTTGTTTGTGTAATCTTACAAGATGTACAACTTAGGAGATTCGCCTCATTTCTAAAGTAGTTTGTTGAGAAAACAAATATCTTCATTGCCGAACACTGTATTGTGTTAAATAAGCTAGTTTGGTTCTCGGAATCAGTTGCTTTCTTACGAAGACTGTTGAGTATAGCAAGTTCAAACTTTCCCTGTTGGTGTAATCCTAAAAGGTGTACAAGTTAGTAGATTGGCCTCATTTCTAAAGTAGTTTGTTCAGAAAACAAAGATCTTCATTTCCTAACACTGTACTCTGTGAAATATGCTAGTTCGGATCTCGGAATCAGTTGCATTTCTACAAAGAAGGTGGAGTGCAGGAAGTTCAACCTTTCCTGATGTGTGTAATCTAACAAGATGTACAACGTAGTAGATTCGACTCATTTCTGAACTAGTTTGTTTAGAAAACAATCATCTTCATTGCTGAACACTTTTCTCTGTGAAATAAGCTAGTTTTCTCCTCGGAATGAGTTGCTTTCTTACGAAGAGGGTTGAGTGCAGCACGTTCAATATTTCCTTGTTTGTGTAATCTAACAAGATGTATAATTTAGTTGATTCGCTTCATTTCAAAGTAGTTTGTTGAGAACACCAACATCTTCATTGCCGAACACTGTATTCTGTGAAATGAGCTAGTTATCTTCTCGGAATGAGTTGTTTTCCTATGAAGAGAGTTGAGTGCAGCAAATTTAATCTTTCCTTCTTTGTTTAATCTAAAAAGATATGCAACTTAGTTGATTTGCCACATTTCTAAAGTAGTTTGTTTAGAAAACAAACATCTTCATCGTCGAGCATTGTACTGTGTGAAATAAGCTAGTTCGGTTCTCGGAATCAGTTGCTTTCCTATGAAGAAGGCTGAGTGTAGCAAGTTCAAACATTCCTAGTTACTGTAATCTAACAAGGTGTACCACTTAGTAGATTCGCCTCATTTCTAAAGTAGTTTCTTTAGAAAACAAACATCTTCATTGCCGAACACTGTACTGTGTGAAATAAGCTAGTTCGGTTCTCGGAATCAGTTGCTTTCTTACGAAGACTGTTGAGTGTAGCAAGTTCAAACTTTCCCTCTTTTTTATAATCCTACAAGGTGTACAACTTACGAGATTCGCCTCATTTCTAAAGTAGTTTGTTGAGAAAACAAACATCTTCATTGCCAAACACTGTACTGTGTGTAATAAGCTAGTTCGGTTCTTGGACTCAGTTGCTTTCCTACGAAGAAGGTTAAGTGTAGTAAGTTCAAACTTTCCTCGTTTGCGAAATCTAACAAGATGGACAACTTAGTAGATTTGCCTCATTTCTATATTAATTTGTTCAGAAAACAAACATCTTCATTGTGGAACACTGTACTGTGTGAAATAAGCTAGTTGGTTCTCGGAATGATTTGCTTTCCTGCAAAGACCGTTGAGTGCAGCAAGTTCAAACTTTCCTCTTGTGTAATCTAACAACATGTACAACTTGGTAGATTCGCCTCATTTCTAAAGTAGTTTGTTTTGAAAACAAACATCTTCATTGCTGAACACTGTACTCTGAGAAATAAGCTAGTTCTCTATGCGGAATGAATTAAGTTCGTACGGAGAGGCTTGAGTACAGCACGTTTAATCTTTCTTTATTTGTGTAATCTAACAAGATGTCAAACTTAGTAGATTCGCCTCATTTCCAAAGTAGTTTGTTCAGAAAACAAACATCTTCATTGCCGAACACTGTACTGTGTGAAATAAGCTTGTTCGGTTCTCGGAATCAGTTACTTTCTTACGAATATTGTTGAGTGTAGCAAGTTCAAACTTTCCCTGTCTGTGTAATCTAACAAGGTGTACAACTTAGTAGATTCGCCTCATTTCTAAAGGTTTGTTTAGAAAACAAACATCTTCATTGCCGAACACTGTACTCTGTGAAGTAAGCTACTTCTCTTCTGGGAATGAGTTGCTTTCTTACGAAGACTGTTGAGTGTAGCAAGTTCAAACTTTCCTTGTTTGTGTAATCTAACAAGATATACAACTTAGTTGATTCGCCTCATTTCTAAAGTAGTTTGTTAAGAAAACAAACATCTTCATTGCCGAACACTGTACTGTGTGAAATAAGCTAGCTCGGTTCTCGGAATCAGTTACTGTCTTACGAATATTGTTGAGTGTAGCAAGTTCAAACTTTCCTTGTCTGTGTAATCTAACAAGGTGTACAACTTAGTAGATTTGCCTCATTTCTAAAATAGTTTGTTTAGACAACAAACATCTTCATTGCCGAACACTGTACTCTGTGAAGTAAGCTACTTCTCTTCTGGGAATGAGTTGCTTTCTTATGAAGACTGTTGAGTGTAGCAAGTTCAAACTTTCCTTGTTTGTGTAATCTAACAAGATATACAACTTAGTTGATTTGCCTCATTTCTAAAGTAGTTTGTTTAGAAAACAAACATCATCATTGCCGAACACTGTACTGTGTGAAATAAGCTAGTATGGTTCTCGGAATCACTTGCGTTCCTACGAAGAAGGTTGCGTGCAGCAGGTTCAAACTTTCCTAGTTTGTGTAATCTACGAAGATGTACAACTTAGTAGATTTGCCTCATTTCTAAAGTAGTTTTTCCAGAAAACCAACATCTCCATTGCATAGCACTGTACAGTGTGAAATAAGCGAGTTCGGTTCTCGGAATCAGTTGCTTTTCTCTGAAGAATATTGAGTGCAGCAAGTTCAAACTTTCCTTGTTTGTGTAATCTTTACAAGATGTACAACTTAGTAGATTCGCCTCATTTCTAAAGTAGTTCATTTAGAAAACAAACACCTTCATTGCTGAACACTGTACGTTGTAAAATAAGCTAGTTCGCTTCTCGGAATCAGTTGCTTTCCTACAAAGAAGGTTGAGTGCAGAAAGTTGAAACATTCCTAGTCAGGGTAATCTAAACAGATGTACAACTTAGTAGTTTGCCTCATTTCTAAAGTAGTTTGTTCAGAAAACAACCATCATCATTGCCAAACACTGTATTGTGTGAAATAAGCTAGTTCGGTTATCAGAATCAGTTGCTTTCCTACAAAGAATGTTAAGTGCAGCAAGTTCAGACATTCTTTGTTTGTGTAATATAACAAGATGTACAACTTAGTGGATTCACCTCATTTCTAACGTATTTCGTTTAGAAAAGAAACATCTTCATTGCTGAACACTGTACAGTGTGAAATAAGATACTTCGGTTCTCGGAATTAGTTGCTTTGCTACGAAGAAGGTTGAGTGCAGCAAGTTCTAACTTTCCTTGTTTGTGTAATCTAATAAGATGTATAACTTTGTAGAAACACCTCATTTCTAAAGTAGTTTGTTCAGAAAACAACCATCAATATTGCCGAACACTTTACTGCGTGAAATAAGCTAGCTCGGTTCTCGGAATCACTTGGTTTCCGATGAAGAATGTTAAGTGCAGCAAGTTCAAACATTCCTTGTTTGTACAATCTAACAAGATATACAACATAGTAGATTCGCCTCATTTCTAACGAAGTTTGTTCAGAAAACAAACATCGTCATTGCTGAACACTGTACTCTCTGAAATAAGCTAGTTCTCGATTCAGAATGAGTCGCTTTCTTACGAAGAGGGTTGAGTGAAGCAAGATCAATCTTTCCTTGTTTGTGTAATCTAACAAGATGTACAACTTAGTTCATTTGCCTCATTTCTAAGTAGTTTGTTTAGAAAACAAATATCTTCATTGCCGAACACTGTACTGTGTGAAATAAGCTAGTTCTCTTCTTGGAATGAGTTGCTTTCCTACAAAGACCGTTGAGTGCAGCAAGTTCAAATGTTCCTTGTTTGTGTAATGTAACAAGATCTATAACTTAGTAGATTTACCTCATTTCTAAAGTAGTTTGTTTAGAAAACAAACATCTTCATTGCCGAACAGTGTACTGTGAGTAATAAGCTAGTTTGGTTCTCGGTATCAGTTGTTTTCTTATAAAGACTGTTGAGTGTAGCAAGTCGAACTTTCCTTGTTTGTGTAATCTAACAAGTTGTACAACTTAGTAGATTCGCCTCATTTCTAAAGTAGTTTGTTTCGAAAACAAACATCTTCATTGCCAACACTGTACTCTGAGAAATAAGCTAGTTCTCTACTCGGAATGAATTGCTTTCATACAAAGAGGGTTGAGTTCAGCAAGTTTAATCTTTCCTTGTTTGTGTAATCTAACAAGATGTACAACTTAGTAGATTTGCCTCATTTCTAAAGTAGTTTGTTTAGAAAACAAACATCTTCATTGTTGAACACTGTACTGTGTGAAATAAGCTAGTTCGTTTCTTAGAATCTGTTTCTTTCTTACGAATATTGGTGAGTGTAGCAAGTTCAACCTTGTTTGTGCATTCTGACAAGGTGTACAACTTAGTAGATTCACCCCATTTCTAAAGTAGTTTGTTCAGAAAACAAAATCTTCTTTGCCTAACACTGTACTGTGTGAAATAAGCTATTTCGAATCTTGGAATCTGTTGCTTTCCTACGAATAAGGTTTAGTGCAGCACGTTCAAACCTTCCCCATTTGTGTAATCTAAAAAGATATACAACTTAGTTGATTCGCCTCATTACTAAAGTAGTTTGTTTAGAAAACAAACATCATCATTGCCGAATACTGTTCTGTGTGAAATAACCTAGTTCGGTTCTCTGAATCAGTTGCTTTCTTATGAAGACTGTTGAGTGTAGCAAGTTCAAACTTTCCTTGTTTGTGTAATTAACAAGGTGTATAACTTAGTAGATTCCCCTAATTTCTAACGTAGTTTGTTCTGAAAACAAACATCTTCATTGCCTAAAACTGTACTGTGTGAAATAAGGTAGATCGGTTCTTGGAATCAGTTGCTTTCCTACGAAGAAGGTTGAGTGAAGCAAGTTCAAACATTCCTTGATTGTGTAATCTAACAAGGTGTATAACTTAGTAGATTCCCCTAATTTCTAACATAGTTTTTTTAGAAAACAAAAGTCTTCATTGCCGAACAGTGTGCTGTGAGAAATAAGCTAGTTCTCTACTTGGAATGAGTTGCTTTCCTACGAAGATCGATGGCTGTAGCAACTTTATACTTTCCTTGTTTGTGTAATCTAACAAGATATACAACCTAGTAGATTCCCCTCATTTCTAAAGTAGTTTGTTTAGAAAACAAACATCTGCATCGCCGAACAGTGTACTGTGAAATAAGCTGGTTCTCTACTCGGAATGAGTTGCTTTCTTACAAAAAGGGTTGAGTGCAGCAACTTAAATCTTTCCTTGTTTGTGTAATCTAACAAGTTGTACAACTAATCAGATTCGCCTCATTTCTAATGTAGTTTGTTAAGATAACAAACATCTTCATTGCCGAACACTGTACTCTGTGAAATAAGCTAGTTCTCTTCTCGGAAAGAGTTGCTTTCCTACAAAGATCGTTAGTGCAGGAAGTTCAAACTTTCCTTGATTGTGTAATCTAATAAGATATACAACTCAGTAGATTTGCCTCATTGCCTAACACTGTGCTGTGTGAAATAAGCTAGTTCTGTTCTCGGAATCAGTTGCTTTCTTATGAAGACTGTTGAGTGTAGCAAGTTCAAACTTTCCTTGTTTGTGTAATCTAACAAGGTGTACAACTTAGTAGATTCGCCTCATTTCTAAACTAGTTTGTTCAGAAAACAAACATCTTCAATTTCTAACACTGTGGTGTGTGAAATATGCCAGTTCGGGTCTCGGAATCAGTTGCTTTCCATGAAGAAGGTTGCGTGCAGCAACTTCAAACTTTCCTGATTTGTGTATTCTAACAAGATGTAAAACTTAGTTGATTCACCTCATTTCTAAAGTAGTTTGTTTATAAAATATCTTCATTGCCGAACACTGTAGTGTGTGAAATAAGCTAGTTTTCTACTCGGAATGAGTTGCTTTCCTACGGAGACGAATGAGTGCAGCAAGTTTAATCTTTCCTTTTTTTGTATAATCTAACAAGATATATAACTTAGTAGATTCACCTCCTTCCTAAAGTAGTTTTTTAGAAAACAAACATCATCATTGCAGAACACTGTACTGTGTGAAATAAGCTAGTTCGGTTCTCAGAATCAGTTGCTTTCCTACGAAGAAGGTTAAGTGCAGCAAGTTCAAACTTTCCTTGTATGTGTAGTCTAACAAGATATACAACTTAGTGGATTCGCCTCATTTCTGAAGTACTTTGTTTAGACAACAAACATCTTCATCACCGAACAGTGTACTTTGTGAAATAAGCTAGTTCTCTACTCAGAATCAGTTGCTTTCTTAAGAAGACTGTTGAGTGTAGCAAGTTCACATTTCCTTGTTTGTATAATTTAACAATGTGTACAACTTGGTAGATTCGCCTCATTTCTAAAGTAGTTTGTTCAGAAAATAAACATCTCCATTGTCTAACACTGTACTGTGTGAAATAAGCTAGTTCGGTTCAGAATCAGTTGCTTTCCTATGAAGAAGGTTGAGTGCAGCAAGTTCAACCTTTCCTGATTTGTGTAATCTAAAAAGATGTACAAATTAGTAGATTCCCTTCATTTCTAAAGTAGTTTGTTTAGAAAACAAACATCTTCATTGCCGAACAGTGTTCTGTGTGAAATAAGCTAGTTCTCTACTCGGAATGAGTTGCTTTCTTACGAAGTGGGTTGAGTGCAGCAAGTTCTATCTTTCCTTGTTTGTGTAATCTAAGAAGATGAACAACTTAGTTGTTTCACCTCATTTCTAAACTAGTTTGTTTAGAAAACAAACCTCTTCATTGTCAAACACTCTGCTCTGTGAAATAAACTAGTTCTCTACTTGGAATGAGTTGCTTTCTTACGAAAAGGGTTTTGTGTCGCAAGTTCAATCTTTCCTTGTTTTTGTAATCTAACAAGATGTGCAATTTACTTGATTCTCTTCATTTCTAAAGTAGTTTGTTTAGAAAACAAATATCTTCATTTCCGAACACTGTACTCTGTGTAAATAAGCTAGTTCTCTTCTCGGAATGAGTTGCTTTTCTACGAAGACTGATGAGTGCAGCTAGTTCAATATTTCCTTGTTTGTGTAATCTAACAAGATGTATACCTTGGTAGATTCACGTCCTTTCTAAAGCAGTTTCTTTAGAAAACAATCATCTTCATTGATGAACACTGAAATTTGTGAAATAAGCTACTTCGGTTCTCGGAATCAGTTGCTTTCCTGAGAAGAAGGTTGAGTGTAGCAAATTCAAATATTCCTTGTTTGTGTAATCTAAGAAGGTGTACAAGTTGGTAGATTCACCTCATTTCTCAAGTAGTTTGTTCAGAAAACAGTCATCTTCATTGCCTAACACTGTACTCTGTGAAATAAGCTAGTTCGGTTCTCGGAATCAGTTGCTTTCTTACAAAGACTGTTGAGTGTAGCAAGTTCAAACTTTCCTTTTTTTGTGTAATCTAACAAGATGTACAACTTACTTGATTTGCCTCATTTTGCAAGTAGTTTGTTTAGAAAACAAACATCTTCATTGCTGAACAGAGCACTGTGTGAAATAAGCTAGTTCCGTTCTCTGAAACAGTTGCTTTACTACGAAGAAGGCTGAGTGCAGCACGTTTAAACTTTCCTGTTTGTGTAATCTGAAAAGATGGACAACTTAGTAGATTCACCTCATTTCTAAAGTAGTTTCTTAGGAAAACAAACATCTTCATTGCCAAACACTGTACTGTGTGAAATAAGCTAGTTCAGTTCTTGGAATCAGTTGGTTTCCTGCTAAGAATGTTGAGTGCATCAAGTTCCAACTTTCTTTGTTTGTGTAATCTAACAAGATATACAATTTAGTAGTTTTGCTTCATTTCTAAAGTAGTTTGTTTAGAAAACAAACATCTTCATTGCTGAACAGTGTACTGTGTGAAATAAGCTAGTTCTCTACTCAAAATGAGTTGCTTTCTTACGAAGAAGGTTGAGTTCAGCAAGTTCAATCTTTCCTTGTTTGTGTAATATAACAAGATGTACAATTTAGTTGATTCGCTTCATTTCTAAAGCAGTTTGTTTAGAAAACAAATAGCTTCATTTCCTAACACTGTACTCTGTGTAAATTTGCTAGTTCTCTTCTCGGAATGAGTTGCTTTCCTACGAAGACCGTTGAGTGCAGCCAGTTCAAACTTTCCTTGTTGTGTAATCTAACAAGATGTACAACTTAGTAGATTCGACACCTTTCTAAAGTAGTTTGTTTAGAAAACAAACATCTTCATTGCTGAACACTGAACTTTGTGAAATAAGCTAGTTTGCTTCTCGGAATTTGTTCTTTCCTACCAAGAAGGTTGAGTGCATGAAGTTCAAACATTCCTAGTTAGTTTAATCTAACAATGTGAACAACTTAGTAGATTTGACTCATTTCTAAAGTAGTTTGTTCAGAAAACAAACATCATCATTGCCGTACACCATGCTGTGTGAAATAAGCTAGTTCTATTTTGGGCATCAGTTGCTTTCCTATGAAGAAGGTTGAGTGCAGCAAGTTCAACCTTTCCTGATTTGTGTAATCTAACAAGATGTACAACTTAGTATATTCGCCTCATTTCTAAAGTAGTTTGTTTAGGAAACAAACATCTTCATTGCCGAACACTGGACTGTGTGAAATAAGCTAGTACGGTTCTCGTAAGCAGTTGCTTTCCTATGAAGAAGGTTGAATGCAGCATGTTCAAACTTTCCTTGTTGTGTAATCTGACAAGATGTACAAAGTAGTAGATTTGCCTCATTTCTAATGTAGTTTGTTCAGAAAACAAACATCTTCATCACTGAACAGTGTACTTTGTAAAATAAGCTAGTTCTCTATTCGAATGAGTTCCTTTCTTACGAAGAGGGTTGAGTGCAGCAAGTTAAATCTTTCCTTGTTAGTGTAATCTAACAAGATGTACAATTTAGTAGATTCATCTCATTTCTATAGTAGTTTGTTTAGAAAACAAACATCTTCATTGCCAAACACTGTACTGTGTGAAATAAGCTAGTTCGGTTCTCAGATTCAGTGCTTTCCTACGAAGAAGGTTGAGTGCAGCCAGATCAAACTTTCCTTGTTTGAGTAAACTCACAAAATGTACAATTTAGTAGTTTTGCTTCATTTCTAAAGTAGTTTGTTTAGAAAACAAACATCTTCATTGCCGAAAATTGTATTGGGTGAAATAAGCTAGTTCTCTACTTGGAATGAGTTGCTTTCTTACGAAGAGGGTTGAGTGGAGCAAGTTCAACCTTCCTTGATTTGTGTAATCTAACAAGATGTACAACTTAGTATATTCACCTCATTTCTAAAGTAGTTTGCAAAGGAAACAAACATCTTCATTTCGAACAATGTACTGTGTGAAATAAGCAATTCTCGTAAGTTGCTTTCTATGAAGAAATAAGTTCAATCTTCCTTGTTTGTGTAATCTAAAAAGATGTACAATTTAGTAGATTCACTTTTCTAAAGAGTTTGTTTATTGCAAACATCTTCATTTCAATCCTTCCTTGTTTTGTTCAGTTGCTTTCCTACGAGAAGATTGAGTGTAGCCAGTTAAAACAAGATTGTTTGTGTAGTCTAACAAGATGTACAACTTAGTAGATTCGCCTCATTTCTAAAGTAGTTTGTTTAGAAAACAAACATCTTCATTGCCGAAATGTGTACTGTGTGAAATAAGCTAGTTCTCTGCTCGGTATGAGTTGCTTTCTTACGAAGAGGGTTGAGTGCTGCAAGTTCATTCTTTCCTTGTTTGTGCAATCTCACAAGATGTACAACTTAGTTGATTCACCTCATTTCTGAAGTGGTATATTTAGAAAACAAACATATTCATTTCCGAGCACTATACTGTGTGAAATATGCTAGTTCGGTTCTCAGAATCAGTTGCTTTCCTACGAAGATGGCTGAGTGCCGCACGTTCAAATTTTCCTTATTTGTGTAATCTACCAAGATGTACAACTTAGTAGATTCGACTCATTTCTAAAGTAGTTTGTTTAGAAAACAAACATCTTCATTCCTGAACACTGTACTGTGTGAAATATGCTAGTGCGGTTCTTGGAATCAGTTGCTTTCGTACAAAGAAGGTTGAGTGCAGCAAGTTCAATCTTTCCTTGTTTGTGTAATTTAACAAGAGTTACAACTTAGCTGATTCGCCTTATTTCTAAAGTAGTTTGTTTAAAAAACAAACATCTTCATTGCCGAACACTGTACTTTGTGAAATGAGCTAGTTCTCTTTTCGGAATGAGTTGCTTTCCTATGCAGACCGTTGAGTGCAACAATTTCAAACTTTCCTTGTTTGTGTCATCTAATAAGATATACAACTTGGTATATTCACCTCATTTCTAAAGTAGTTTGTTTAGAAAACAAACATCTTCATTGCCAAACACTGTACTGTGTGAAATAAGCTAGTTCGGTTCTCAGAATGAGTTGCTTTCTTCGAAGTCTGTTGAGTGTAGCAAGTTGAAACTTTCCTTGTTTGTGTAATGTAACAAGATATACAACTTAGTAGATTCGCCTCATTTCTAAAGTAGTTTCTTTAGAAAACAAACACCTTCATTGCTGAACACTGAACTTTGTGAAATAAGCTAGTTCGGTTCTCGGAATCCGTTGCTTTCCTACGAAGAATGTTAAGTTTAGCAAGTTCAAACATTCCTAGTTAGTTTAATCTAACAAGATGTACAACTTAGTAGATTCGAATCATTTCTAAAGTAGTTTGCACAGAAAACAAACATCATCATTGCCGAACACTGTACTGTGTGAAATAAGCTAGTTCGGTTCTCGGAATCAGTTGTTTCCCTTACACAGAATGTTAAGTGCAGCAAGTTCAAACATTCCTTGTTTGTGTAATCTAACAAGATGTACAACTTAGTAGATTCACCTCATTAGTAAAGTAGTTTGTTAAGAAAACAAACATCTTCATTACCTAACACTGTACTGTGTGAAATAAGCTAGTTCGGTTCTCGGAATAGGTTGCTTTCCTACGAAGAAGGCTGAGTGCAGCACATTCAAACGTTCCTCGTATGTGTAATGTAACAAGATGTACAACCTGATAAATTCGCCTCATTTCTAACATAGTTTTTTTAGAAAACAAACATCTTCATTGCTGAACACTCTACTGTGTGAAATAAGCTAGTTCGGTTCTCGGAATCAGTTGCTTTCTTACGAAGAAGGTTGAGTGCAGCAAGTTCAACCTTTCCTTGTTTATATAATCTAATAAGATGTACAAATTAGTAGAGTTAGCTCATTTCTAAAGTAGTTTGTTTATAAAACAAACATCTTCATTGCCAAACACTGTACTCTGTGAAATAACCTACTTCTCTACTCGGAATGATTTGCTTTCTTACGAAGAGTGTTGAGTGCAGCAAGTTCAATCTTTCCTTGTTTGTGTAATCTAACAAGATATGCAAATTAGTTGATTCACTTCATTTGTAAAGTAGATTGTTTAGACAACAAAAATCTTCATTGCAGAAGCTCTACTGTGGGAAATAAGCTAGTTTGGTTCTAGGAATCATTTGCTTTTCTACGAAGATGGTGGAGTGCAGCAAGTTCAAACATTCCTAGTTAGTGCAATCTAACAAGATGTACAATTTAGTAGATTTGCCTCATTTCTAAAGTAGTTTATTTAGAAAAAAACATCTTCATTGCCCAACACTGTACTGTGTGAAATAAGCTAGTTCAGTTCTAGGAATCAGTTGCTTTTCGAAGAATATGGTTGATTGCAGCAAGTTCAAACATTCCTAGTTAGTGTAATGTAATAACATGTATATCTTACAAATTTAGTTTCATTTCTAAACTACTTTCCTTAGAAAACAAATATCTTCATTGGAAAATACTGAACTGTGTGAAATAAGCTTTTTCAGTCCTAGGAATCAGTTGATATCCTACGAAGAAGTTTGAGTGCAGCAAGTTCAAAGTTTCCTTGTTTGTGTAATCTAACAAGATGTACAACTTAGTAGAATAGCCTAATTTCTAAAGTACTTTGTTTCGAAAACAAACATCTTCATTGCTGACACTGTACTGTGTGAAATAAGCCAGTTCGGTTCCAGGAATCAGTTGCTTTTCTACGAAGAAGGTTGAGAGCAGCAAGTTCAAACTTTCCTTGTTTGTGTAATCTACCAAGATGTAGAACTTTGTAGATTCGCCTCATTCCTAAAGTAGTTTGTTTAGAAAACAAACACCATCATTGCTGAACACTGTACTATGTGAAATAAGCTATTTCGGTTCTAGAAATCAGTTGCTTTCCAAAGAAGAAGGTTGAGTGCAGCAAGTTGAAACTTTCCTGGTTTATGTAATATAAAAAGATGTACAGCTTAGAAGATTCGCCTCATTTCTAATGTAGTTTGTTTAGAAAGCAAACATCTTCATTCCCGAACACTGTACTGTGTGAAATAAGCTAGTTCGGTTCTAGGAATCAGTTGGTTTCCTACGAAGAAGGTTGAGTGCAGCAAGTCAAACTTTCCTTGTATGTGTAACCTAACAAGATGTACAACTGAGCAGATTCACCTCATTTCTAAAATAGTTTGTTTAGAAAACAAACAAATTCAATGCTGAACACTGTACTGTGTGAAATAAGCTAGTTCAGTTCTAGGAATCAAATGCTTTTCTACCAAGATGGTTGAGTCATCAACTTCCAACATTCCTAGTTAGTGTAATATAACTAGATGTACAACTTACATGTTTCGCTTCATTTCTAAAGTACTTTGTTCAGAAAACAAACATCTTCATTGCCAAATACTGTACTGTTTGAAATAACCCAGTTCGGTTCTAGAAATCAGTTGCTTTCCTGCAAAGAAGGTTGAGTGCAGCATGTTCTAACTTTGCTCATATGTGTAATCTGACAAGATGTATAACTTGTTAGATTCGACTCATTTCTAAAGTAGTTTCTAAAAAAAAAAATCATTGCCAAACACTGTACTGTGTGAAATAAATTAGTTCGGTTGTAGGAACCAGTTGCATTCCTACGAAGAATGTTGAGTTCACCAAGTTCAAACTTTCCTTGTTTGTGTAATCTAACAAGATGTACAACTTAGTAGATTGGCCTCCTTTTTAAAGTAGTTTGTTTAGAAAACAAACATCTTCACTGCCGATCACTGTCCTGTTTTAAATGAGCTAATCGGTTCATGGAATCAGTTGCTTTTCTACAAAGATGGTTGAGTACAGGAAGTTCAAACGTTACTTGTATGTGTAATCTAATAACATATACAACTTAGTGGATTGGCCTCATTTCTAAAGTAGTTTGTGTAGAAAACAAACATCTTCATTGCCGAACACTGCACTGTTTTGCTTCATTTCTAAACTACTTTGCTTAGGAAACATATATCTTCATTGCTACGAAGAAGGTTGAGTGCAGCAAGTTCAAACTGTATCAGTTTGTATAATCCACCAAGATGTAGAACTTAGGTGATTCGCCTCATTTCTAAAGTAGTTTGTTTAGAAAACAGACATCTTCATTGACGAACACAGTACTGTGTTAAATAAGCTATTTTGGTTCTAGGAATCAGTTGCTTTCCTACGAAGAAGGTTGAGTGCAGCAAGTTGAAACTTTCCTTGTTTATATAATCTAAAAAGATGTACAAATTAGTAGATTGGCCTCATTTCTTAAGTAGTTTGTTCAGAAAACAAACATCTTCATTACCGAACACAGTACTGTGTGAAATAAGCTATTTCGGTTCTAGGAATCAGTTGCTTTCCTACGAAGAAGGTTGAGTGCAGCAAGTTCAAACTTTCCTTGTTTATGTAATCTAAAAAGATGTAGAAATTAGTAGATTGCCCTCATTTCTAAAGCAGTTTGTTTAGAAAACAAACATCTTCATTGCCGAACACTGTACTGTATGAAATAAGCTTGTTCGGTTCTAGGAATCAGTTGCTATTGTACGAAGTAGGTTGAGTGCAGCAAGTTCAAACTTTCCTTGTTTGTGTAATGTAACAAGATGTTCAACTTAATAGATTCACCTCATTTCTAAAGTAGTTTCTTTAGAAAACAAACATTTTCATTGCTGAACACTGTACTGTGTGAAATAAACTATTTCGGTTCTAGGAATCAGTTGTTTTCCTACGATGAAGGTTGAGTGAAGCAAGTTCAAACTTTCTTTGTTTGTGTAATTTAACAAGATATACAACTTAGTGGATTCCCTTCATTTCTAAAGTAGTTTGTTGAGAAAACAAACATCTTCATTTCCAAACACTGTACTGTGTGAAATAAGCTAGTTCGGTTCTCGGAATCAGTTGCTTTGCTTTGAAGATGGTTGAGTGCAGCAAGTTTAAACTTTCTTTGTTTATGAAATCTAAAAAGATGTACAACTTAGTAGATTTACCTCATTTCTAAAGTAGTTTATTTAGAAAACAAACATCTTCATTGCAGAACACTGTACTGAGTGAAATAAGCTAGTTCCGTTCTGAGAATCAGTTGCTTTTCTATGAAGATGGTTCAGTGCAGCAAATTCAAACTTTCTTTGTTTATGTAATCTAAAAAGATGTACAATTTAGTAGATACGCCTCATTTCTAAAGTAATTTGTTTCAAAAACAAATATCTTCATTTCCGAACACAGTACTGTGTGAAATAAGCTATTTCAGTTCTTGGAATCAGTTGCTTTCCTACAAAGAAGGTTGAGTGCAGCAAGTTCAAACTTTCCTTGTTTGTGTAATCTAACAAGATATGCAAGTTAGTATATTGCCACATTTCTAAAGTAGTTTGTTTAGAAAAACAAACATCTTTATTGCCGAACACTGTCCTGTATGAAATAAGCTAGTTCGGTTCTAGGAATCAGTTGCTATCCTTCGAAGAAGGTTGAGTGCAGCAAGTTCAAACTTTCCTTGTTTATGTAATCTTACAAGATGTACAACTTACAAGTTTCGCTTCATTTCTAAACTACTTTGTTTACAAAAAACCAATTTCATTGCCATATACTGTATACTGCGTCAAATAAGCTAATTTCAGTTCTAGGAATCAATTGTTTTCCTTTATGACAAAAGAAGGTTGAGTGCAACAAGTTCAAACATTCTTTGTTTATGTAATTTTAGAAGATGTATAATTTAGTAGATTTGCCTCATTTCTAAAGTAGTTTGTTTAGAAAACAAACACCTTGATTGCCGACCACTGTACTGTGGGAAATAAGCTAGTTCGGTTCTAGGAATCAGTTGCTTTCCTAGGAAGAAGGTTGAGTGCAGCAAGTTCAAACTTTCCTAAAAAATGTACAACTTAGTAGATTTACCTCATTTTTTTTGTAATCTATTGAAAACAAACATCTTCATTAACAAGATGTATGAAGATGGTTCAAGCAAATTCAAACTTTCTTTGTTTATGTAATCAAAAAGATGTATTTTAGTAGATTCGCCTCATTTTTAAAGTAGTTTCTTGAGAAAACAAACATCTTCATTGCCGAACATTGTACTGTGTGAAATAAGCTAATTCGGTTTTAGGAATCACTTGCTTTCCTACAAAGAAGGTTGAGTGCAGCAAGTTCAAACTTTCCTAGTTTGTGTAATCTAACAAGATGTACAACTTAGTAGATTTGCCTCATTTCTAAAGTAGTTTCTTTAGAAAACAAACATCTTCATTCCCGAACACTGTACTGTGTGAAATAAGCTAGTTCTGTTCTAGGAATCAATTGCTTTTCTACGAAGATGGTTGACTGGTGCAAGTTCAAACATTCCTAGTTAGTGTATTCTAACAAGATGTACAACTTACAAGTTCGCTTCATTTCTGAACTACTTTGTTTAGGAAAGGAACATCTTCATTTCCAAATACTGTACTGTGTGAAATAAGCGAGTTTGTTTGTATAAGAATCAATTGCTTTCCTACGAATAAGGATGAGTGCAGCAAGTTCAAATTTTCCTTGTTTCTGTAATTTTAGCAGATGTACAACTTAGTAGATTTGCCTCATTTCTAACGTAGTTTGTTTAGAAAACAAACATCTTCATTGCCGAACACTGTACTTTGTGAAATAAGCTATTTAGGTTCTAGGAATCAGTTGCTCTCCTACGAAGAAGGTTGAGTGCAGCAAGTTCAAACTTTACTTGTTTGTGTAATGTAACAAGATATACAACTTAGTAGATTCGACTCATTTTTAAACTAGTTCGTTTAGAAAACAAACGTCTTCATTGCGGAACACTGCACTGTGTGACATAAGCTAGTTCTGTTCTAGGAATCAGTTGCTTTTCTACGAATATGGTTGAGTGCAGCAAGTTCAAACTTTCTTCTTTTATGTAATCTAAAAAGATGTAAAACTTAGTAGATTCAACTCATTTCTTTAGTAGTTTATGTAGAAAGCAAACATCTTCATTGCGGAACCCTGTACTGTGTGAAATTATCTAGTTTGGTTCTAAGAATCAGTTGATTTTCTACGAAGATGGTTGAGTGCAGCAAGTTCAAATTTTCCTTGTTTATGTAATCTAAAAAGATGTACAATTTAGTAGATTCGCCTCATTTCTAAAGTAGTTTGTTTATAAAACAACCATCTTCTTTGCCAAACACAGTTCTGTGTGAAATAAGCTAGCTCGGTTCTAGGAATCAGTTGCTTTCCTACGAAGAAGGTTGAGTGCAGCAAGTTCAACCTTTCCTTGTTTGTGTAGTCTCACAAGATGTACAACTTACAAGTTTTGCTTCATTTCTAAACTACTTTGTTTAGAAAACAAACATCTTCATTTCCAAATACTGTACTGTGTGAAATAACCTAGATCGGTTGTAGATATCAGTTGGTTTTCTACGAAGAAGGTTGAGTGCAGCAAGATCAAACGTTCCTTGTTTGTGTAATGTTACAAGATGTACAACTTAGTAGATTCGCATCATTTCTAAAGTAGTTTGTTTAGAAAACAAACACCTTTGTTGCCGAACACTATAATGTGTGAAATAAGCTAGTTCGGTTCTAGGAATCAGTTGCTTTCCTACGTAGAATGTTGAGTGTACAAGTTCAACGTTTCCTTATTTGTGTAAACTAACAAGATGTACAACTTAGTAGATTCGCCTCATTTCTAAATGAGTTTGTTTAGAAAACAAACATCTTCATTGCTGAACACAGTACTGAGTGAAATAAGCTATTTCGGTTCTCGGAATCAGTTGCTTTCCTACGAAGAAGGTTGAGTGCAGCAAGTTTAAACTTTCCTTCTTGGTGTAATCTTACAACACGTACAATTTAGTAGATTCGCTTCATTTCTAAAGTAGTTTGTTTAGAAAACAAACATCTTCATTACCGCACACTGTACTGTGTGAAATAAGCTAGTTCGGTTCTAGGAATCACTTGCTTTCCTCTGAAGAAGGTTGAGTGCAGCAAGTTCAAACTTTCCTAGTTAATGTAATCTAAAAAGACGTACAACTCAGTAGATTGGCCTCATTTCTACAGTACATTGTTTAGAAAACAAACATCTTCATTCCCAAACACTGTACTATGTGAAATAACCTAGTTCAGTTCTAGGAATCAGTTGCCTTCCTACGAAGAAGGTTGAGTACAGCAAGTTCAAACTCTCCTTGTTTGTGTAATGTAACAAGATGTATAAATTACAAGTTTCGCTTGATTTCTAAACTACTTTGTTTAGAAAACAAACTTATTCATTGCCCAACACTGTACTGTGTGAAGTAAGCTAGTTTGGTTCTAGGAAATAGTTTCTTTTGATGAAGATGGTTGAGTGCAGCAAGTTTAAACTTTCCATGTTAATGTAATCTAAAAAGATTTACAAGTTAGTAGATTCTCCTCATTTGTAAAATATTTTGTTGAGAAAACAAACATCTTCTTTGCTGAACACGGTACTGTGTGAAATAAGCTTGTTCAGTTCTAGAAATCAGTTGGTTTCCTATGAAGAAATTGAGTGCAGGAAGTTCAAACTTTCCTTGTTAATGTAATCTAAAACGATGTACAACTTAGCAGATTCACCTCATTTCTAAAGTAGTTTGTTTAGAAAATAAACATCTTCATTACCGAACACTGCAGTATGTGAAATAAGCTAATTCAGTTCTAGGAATGAGTTGCTTTCGTACGAAGAAGGTTGATTGCACCAAGTTCAAACTTTCCTTGTTAATGCAATCTAAAAACATGTACAACTTAGTAGGTTGGCCTCTTTTCTACAGTAGGTTGTTTAGAAAACAAACATCCTCATTCCTGAACACTACTGTGTGAAATAAGCTACTTCTGTTCTACGAATCAGTTGCTTTCCTACGAACAAGGTTGAATGCAGCAAGTTCAATCTTTCCTAGTTTTTGTAATGTAACAAGATGTACAAGTTAGTAGATTCTCCCCATTTCTAAAGTAGTTTGTTTAGAAAACAAACATCTTCATTCCCGAACCCTGTACTGTGTGAAATAAGCTAGTTCGGTTCTAGGAATCAGTTGCTTTCCTACGAAGAAGGTTGAGGGCAGCAAGTTCAAATTTTCCTTCTTTCTGTAATGTAACAAGATGTAAAAATTAGTAGATTCGCTTCATTTCCAAAATAGTTTGTTTAGAAAACAAACACCTTCATTGCCGAACACTGTACTGTGTGAAATAAGTTAATTCGGTTCTAGGAATCAGTTTGTTTTCTGCAAAGATGGTTAAGTGCAGCAAGTTCAAACGTTCCTTGTTAATGCAATCAAAAATCATGTACAACTTAGTAGATTCGCCTCATTTCTAAAGAAGTTTGTTTAGAAAACAAACATCTTCATTACCAAACACTGTACTATGTGAAATAAGCTAGTTCGGTTCTAGGAATCACTTGCTTTCCTACGAAGAAGGTGGAGTGCAGCAAGTTCAAACTTTCCTTGTTAATGTAATCTAAAAAGATGTACAACTTAGTAGATTGGCCTCATATCTACTGTAGGTTGTTTAGAAAACAAACATCTTCATTGCCGAACCCTGTAATGTGTGAAATAAACTAGTTCGGTTCTAGGAATCAGTTGCTTTCCTTCGAATAAAGTTGAGTGCAGCAAGTTCAAACATTCCTAGTTTGTGTAATGTAACAAGATGTACAAGTTAGTAGATTTTCCCCATTTCTAAAGTAGTTTGTTTAGAAAACAAACATCTTCATTCCCGAACCCTGTACTGTGTGAAATAAGGTAGTTCAGTTCTAGGAATCAGTTGCTTTCCTACAAAGAAGGTTGAGGGCAGCAATTTCAAATTTTCCTTGTTTCCCTAATGTAACAAAATGTAAAACTTAGTAGATTCGCTTCATTTCCAAAATAGTTTGGTTAGAAAACAAACATTTTCATTGCCAAACACTGTACTGTGTGAAATAACTTAATTCGGTTCTAGGAATCAGTTTGTTTTCTACGAAGATGGTTGAGTGCAGCAAGTTGAAAATTTCCTTGTTAATGTACTCTAAAAAGATGTACAACTTAGTAGATTTGCCTTATTTCTAAAGTAGTTTGTTTAGAAAACAAACATCTTCATTACCAAATACTGTACTATGTGAAATAAACTAGTTCGGTTCTTGGCATCACTTGCTTTCCTATGAAGAACGTGGAGTGTAGCAAGTTCAAACTTTCCTTGTTAATGTAATCTAGAAACATTTACAACTTAGTAGATTGGCCTCATTTCTACAGTATGTTGTTTAGAAAACAAACATCTTCATTCCCGAACACTGTACTGTGTGAAATAAGGTAGTTCGAATCTACGAATCAGTTTCTTTCGTATGAAGAAGGTGGAGTGCAGCAAGTTAAAACTTTCCTTGTTTTTCTAATGTAACAGGATGTACATCTTAGTAGATTTGCTCATTTCTAAAGTAGTTTGTTTAAGAAACAAACATCTTCATTGACGAACACTGTACTGTGTGAATAAAGCTAGTTCGGTTCTAGGAATCAGTTGCTTTCTTACGAAGAAGGTTGAGTGGAGCAAGTTCAAACTTTCCTTGTTTGTGTAATGTAACAGATGTAAAACTTAGTAGATTCGCTTCATTTCTAAAGTAGTTTGTTTAGAAAACAAACATCTTCATTGCAGAACACTGTACTGTGTGAAATAAGATAGTTCTGTTCTAGGAATCAATTGCTTTTCTACAAAGATGGTTGAGTGCAGCACGTTCAAACTTTCCTTGTTTGTGTAATGTAAAAGGATGTACAACTTAGTAGATTCGGTTCATTTCTAAAGTAGTTTGTTTAAAAACAAACATCTTCATTACTGAACATGTACTGTGTGAAATAAGCTAGTTCGTTCTAAGAAATTGCTTTCCTTTGAAGAAGGTTGAGTGCAGTAAGTTCAAACTTTCCTTGTTTCTGTAATGTAATCAGTTGCTTTCCTTTGAAGAAGGGTAAGTGCAGCAAGTTCAAACTTTCCTTGTTTGTGTAATGTAACAAGATGTACAACTTTCAAGTTTCGCTTCATTTCTAAACTACCTTGTTTAGAAAACAAACACCGTCAATCCCAAATACTGTACTGTACGAAATAAGTTGTTTCGGTTCTAGGAATCAGAAGCTTTCCTACGAAGAAGGTTGAGTACAGCAACTTCAAACTTTCCTAGTTTGTGCAATGTAATAAGATGTAGAAGTTAGTAGATTTGCCTCATTTCTAACGTAGTTTGTTTAGAAAACAAACATCTTCATTGCCGAGCAATGTACTGTGTGAAATAAGTTAATTCGGTTCTAGGAATCAGTTTCTTTTCTATGAAGATTGTTGAGTGCAGCAAGTTAAAACTTTCCTTGTTAATGTAATCTAAAAAGATGTACAACTTAGTAGATTCACGTCATTTTTAAAGTAGGCTGTTTAGAAAACAAACATCTTCATTTGCAAACATTGTAGTGTGTGAAATAAGCTAGTTTGGTTCTAGGAATCATTTGCTTTTCTATGAAGAAGGTTGAGTACAGCAAGTTCACATTTTCCTTGTTCCTGTAATCTAACAAGATGTACAAATTACAAGTCACGCTTCATTTCTAAACTACTTTGTTTAGAAAACAAACATATTCATTTCCCAATAATATACTGTGTTCAGTAAGCTAGTTCAGTTCTAGGAATGAGTTTCTTTTTGACAAAGATGGTTGAGTGCAGCAAGTTCAAACTTTCCTTGTTTGTGTAATCTGACAAGATGTACGACTTCAAAGTTTCTTTTAAATTCCAAACTACTTTGTTTAGAAAACAAACATGTACATTGCCGAACTCTGTAATGTGTGAAATAAGCTAGTTCGGTTCTAGGAATCAGTTTCTATTCCATGAAGATGGTTGAGTGCAGCAAGTTCAAACGTTCCTTGTTAATGTAATCTAAAAAGTTGTACAACTTAGTAGATTTGCCTCATTTCTCAAGTAGTTTTTTGAGAAAACAAACATCTTCATTTCCGAACACTGTACTGAATGAAATAAGTTAGTTCCGTTCTAGGAATCAGTTGCTTTCCTACGAAGAAGGTTGAGTGCAGCAAGTTCAAATTTTCCATGTTTGTGTAATCTAACAAGATGTGCAAGTTAGTAGATTCCCCTAATTTGTAAAGTAGTTTGTTGAGAAAACAAACATCTTCATTCCTGAACGCTGTACTGTGTGAAATAAGCTAGTTTGGTTCTAGGAATCACTTGCATTCCTACGAAGAAGGTTGAGTGCAGCAAGTTCAAACTTTCCTTGTTTGTGTAATCTAACAAGATGTAAAACTTCAAAGTTTCTTTTAAATTCTCAACTACTTTGTTTAGAAAACAAACATGTTCATTGCCGGACTCTGTAATGTGTGAAATAAGCTACTTCGGTTCTAGGAATCAGTTTCTATTCCACGAAGATGTTTGAGTGTAGCAAGTTCAAACTTTCCTTGTTAATGTAATCTAAAAAGATGTACAACTTAGTAGAATTGCGTCATTTCTGAAGTAGTTTGTTGAGAAAACAAACATCTTCATTGCCGAACACTGTACTGAATGAAATAAGCTAGTTCCGTTCTAGGAATCAGTTGCTTTCTTACGAAGAAGCTTGAGGGCAGCAAGTTCAAATTTTCCCTGTTTGTGTAATCTAACAAGATGTACAGTTTGGTAGAGTTGCCTCATTTCTAAAGTCGATTGTTTAGAAAAAAAACATCTTCAGTGCCAAACACTACACTTTGTGAAATGAGCTAATTCAGTTCTTGGAACCAGTTGCTTTCCTGCGTAGAAGGTTGAGTGCAGCAAGTTCAAAGTTTCCTTGTTTCTGTAATCTAAGAAGATGTACAACATACAAGTTTCGCTTCATTTCTTAACTACTTTGTTTAGAAAACAAACATCTTCATTGCCGAACACTGTACTGTGTGAAATAAGCTAGTTCGGTCCTAGGAATCAGTTGCTTTCCTACAAAGAAGTTTGAGTGCAGCAAGTTCAAACTTTCCTTGTTTGTGTAATCTAACAAGATGTACAACTTACAAGTTTCGCTTCATTTCTAAACTACCTGGTTTAGAAAACAAACACCTTCAATCCCAAATACTGTACTGTGTGAGATAAGTTTTTTTGGTTCTGGGAATCAGTTGCTTTCCTACGAAGAAGGTTGAGTTCAGGAAGTTCAAGCTTTCCTAGTTTGTGTAATCTAACAAGATGTACAAGTTAGTAGATTTGCCTCATTTCTAAAGTAGTTTGTTTAGAAAACAAACATCTTCATTACCGAACACGGTACTTTGTGAAATAAGCCAGTTTGGTTCTAGGAATCACTTGCTTTCCTACGCAGAAGGTTGAGTGCAGGAAGTTCAAATTTTCCTTGTTAATGTAATCTAAAAAGATGTACAACTTAGTAGATTGGCCTCATTTCTACAGCAGGTTGTTTAGAAAACAAACATCTTCATTGCTGAACACTGTACTGTGAGAAATAAGCTAGCACGGTTCTAGGAATCAGTTGCGTTCCTACGAAGAACGTTGAGTGCAGCAAGTTCAAACTTTCCTTCTTTGTGTAATGTAACAGGATGTACAACTTAGTACATTCGCTTCTTTTCTAAAGTAGTTTGCTTAGGAAACAAACATCTTCAGTTCCGAACACTGAACTGTGTGAAATAAGCTAGTTCGGTTCTAGGAATCAGTTGCTATCCTATGAAGAATTTTGAGTGCAGCACGTTCAAACTTTCCTTGTTTGTGTAATGTAACAGAATGTACAACTTAGTAGATTGTGTTCATTTCTAAAGTAGTTTGTTTAGACACAAACATATTCAGAGCCGAACACTGGACTGTGTGAAATAAGCTAATTTGGTTCTAGGAATCAGTTCCTTTCCTATGAATAAGGGTGAGTGCAGCAAGTTCAAACTTTCCTTGTTTGTGTAATGTAACAAGATGTACAACTTTCAAGTTTCGCTTCATTTCTAAACTACCTGTTTTAGAAAACAAACACCTTCAATCCCAAATACTGTACTGTGTGAAATAAGTTGTTTCGGTTCTAGGAATCAGAAGCTGTCCTACGAAGAAGGTTGAGTACAGCAGCTTCAAAATTTCCTAGTTTGTATAATCTAACAAGATGTACAAGTTAGTAGATTCGACTCATTTCTAAATTAGTTTTTTTAGGAAACAAACATCTTCATTGCTGAACACTGTACTGTGTGAAATAAGCTAGTTCCGTTCTAGGAATCAGTTGCTTTCCTACGAAGAAGGTTGATTACAGCAAGTTCACACTTTCCTTGTTTCTGTAATCTAAAAAGATGCAGAAATTACAAATTTTGTTTCATTTCTAAACTACTTTGTTTAGAAAACAAACATCTTCATTGCCAAACACTGTACTGGGTGAAATAAGTTAGTTCGGTTCTAGGAATCATTTTCTTTTCTACCAAGATTGTTGAGTGCAGCAAGTTCAAACGTTCCTTGTTAATGTAATCTAAAAACATGTACAACTTAGTAGACTCGCCTCATTTCTAACGTTGTTTGTTTAGAAAACAAACATCTTCATTCCCAAACACGGTACTATGTGAAATAAGCTAGTTCGGTTCTAGGAATCACTTGCTCTGCTATGAAGAAGGTTGAGTACAACAAGTTCACACTTTCCTTGTTTCTGTAATCTAACAAGATGTACAAATTACAAGTTTTGCTTCATCTAAACTACTTTGTTTAGAAAACAAACATCTTCAGTGATGAACACTGTACTGCGTGAAATAAGCTAGTTCAAATCTAGGAATCCGTTGCTTTCCTACGAAGAAGGTTGAGTGCAGCAAGTTCAAACTTTCCTTGTTTGTGTAATGTAACAGGATGTAGAAGTTAGTAGATTCGCTTCATTTCTAAACTACCTTGTTTAGAAAACAAACACCTTCAATCCCAAATACTGTATTGTGTGAAATAAGCTAGTTTGATTCTAGGAATCAGTTGCTTTCTAACAAAGAAGGTCGAGTGCAGCAAGGTCAAACTTTCCTAGTTTGTGTAATCTAACAAAAGATTTGTTTACAAACATCTTCATTCCTGAAGTACTTCGAAATAAGCTAGTTCGGTTCTAGGAATCATTTCTAAATGGTTGAGTGCAGCAAGTAAACTTTCCTTGTTTGTGTAATTAACAAGATGCACTACTTACAAGTTTCGCTTCATTTCTAAACTACCTTGGTTAGAAAACAAACACCTTCAATCCGAAATACTATAATGTGTGAAATAAGTTGTTACGGTTCTAGGAATCAGTTGCTTTCCTACGAAGAAGGTGGACTGTAGCAAGTTCAAACTTTCCTTGATTGTTTAATGTAACGGGATGTACAACTTAGTAGATTCGCTTCATTTCTAAAGTAGTTTGTTTAAAAAAGAAATATCTTCAGTGCTGAACACTGTACTGTGTGAAATAAGCTAATTCGGTTCTAGGATTCAGTTGCTTTCCTACGAAGATGGTTGAGTGCAGCAAGATCAAACTTTCCTTGTTAATGTAATCTAAAAAGATGTACAACTTAGTAGATTGGCCTCATTTCTACAGTAGGTTGTTCAGAAAACAAACATCTTCATTCCCGAACACTGTACTGTGTGAAATAAGCTAGTTCGGTTCTCGGAATCATTTGCTTTCCTACGAAGACGGTTGAGTACAGCAAGTTCACAGTTTCCCTGTTTATGTAATCAAACAAGATGTAGAAATTAGAAGTTTCACTTCATTTCTAAACCACTTTGTTTAGAAAACAAACATATTCATTGCCCAACACTGTACTGTGTGAAGTAAGTTAGTTCGGTTCTCGGAATCACTTTCTTTTCGACGAAGATGGTTGAGTGCAGCAAATTCAAACATTTCTTGTTAATGTAATCTAAAATGATGTACAACTTAGTGGATTTGCCTCATTTGTAAAGTACTTTGATGAGAAAATGAACATCTTCATTGCCGAATCTTGTACTGTGTGAAATAAGGTAGTTCGGTTATAGGAATCAGTTGCTTTCCTACGAAGAAGGTTGAGTGCAGAAAGTTCAAACTTTCCTAGTTTGTATAATCTAACGAAATGTACAAGTTAGTAGATTCGCCTCATTTCTAAAGTAGTTTCTTTAGAAAACAAACATATTCATTGCCCAACACTGTACTGTGTGAAGTAAGCTAGTTCGGTTCTCGGAATCACTTTGTTTTCGAAGAAGATGGTTGAGTGCAGCAAGTTCAAACTTTCCTTGTTAATGTAATCTAAAAAGATGTACTACTTAGCAGATTCGCCTCATTTCTAAAGTAGTTTGTTTAGAAAACAAACATCTTCAATACAGAACACTGTACTCTGTGAAATAAGCCAGTTCGGTTCGAGAAATCACTTCCTTTCCTACGAAGAAGGTTGAGTTCAGCAAGTTCAAACTTTTCTTGTTAATGTAATCTAAAAAGATGTACAACTTAGTAGATTGGCTTCATTTCTAAAGTAGGTTGTTTAGAAAACAAACATCTTCATTCCCGAACACTGTATTTGTGAAATAAGCTAGGTCGGTTCTAGGAATCAGTTGCTTTCCTACCAAGAAGGTTGAGTATAGCAAGTTCAAACTCTCCTTGTTTGTGTAATGTAACAAGTTGTATAAATTACAAGTTTCGCTTTATTTCAAAACTACTTTGTTTAGAAAACAAACATGTTCACTGCCCAACGCTGTACTGTGTGAAATAAGCTAATTCAGTTCTAGGAATTAGTTGCTTTCTACAAGATGGTTGAGTTCAGCAAGTTCAAACTTTCCTTGTTAATGTAAACTAAAAAGATGTACAACCTAGTAGATTCACCTCATTTTAAAGTAGTTTGTTGAGAAAACAAACATCTTCATTGCCGAACATTGTACTGTGTGAAATAAGCTAATTCGGTTCTAGGAATCACTTGCTTTCCTATGAAGCAGGTTGAGTGCAGCAAGTTCAAACTTTTCCTTGTTTGTGTAATCTAACAAGATATACAAGTTAGTAGATTCTCCTCATTTCTAAAGTAGTTTGTTTAGAACACAAATGTCTTCATTACCAAACCCTGTACTGTGTGAAATAAGCTTGTTTCGGTTCTAGGAATCAGATGCTTTCCTACAAAGAAGGTTGAGTGCAGCAAGTTCAAATTTTCCTAGTTTGTGTAATCTAACAAGATGTAAAAATTAGTAGATTCACCTCATTTCTAAAATAGTTTGTTTAGAAAACAAACACCTTCATTGCCGAACACTGTACTGTGTGAAATAAGTTAATTCGGTTCTAGGAATCAGTTTGTTTTCTATAAAGATGGTTAAGCGCAGCAAGTTCAAACGTTCCTTGTTAATGCAATCAAAAATCATGTAAAACTTAGTAGATTCGCCTCATTTCTAAAGAAGTTTGTTTAGAAACCAAACATCTTCATTACCGAGCACTATACTATGTGAAATAAGCTAGTTCGCTTCTAGGAATCAGTTGCTTTCCTACGAAGAAGGTGGAGTGCAGCAAGTTCAAACTTTCCTTGTTAATGTAATCTAAAAAGATGGACAACTTAGTAGATTGGCCTCATATCTACAGTAGGTTGTTTAGAAAACAAACATCTTCATTGCCGAATCCTGTAATTTTGTGAAATAAACTAGTTTGGTTCTAGGAATCAGTTGCTTTCCTTCGAATAAAGTTGAGTGCAGCAAGTTCAAACATTCCTAGTTTGTTTAATGTAACAAGATGTACAAGTTAGTAGATTTTCCTCATTTCTAAAGTAGTTTGTTTAGAAAACAAACATCTTACTGTGTGAAATAAGGTAGTTCAGTTCTAGGAATCAGTTGTTTCCTACAAAGAAGGTTGAAATAAGCAACTTAAATTTTCCTTGTTTCTAATGTAACAAAATGTAAAACTTAGTAGATTTGCTTCAATTCAAAATAATAGTTTGAGTTTTCATTGCAAACACTGTTGTGTGAAATAACTTAATCCTAGGAATCAGTTTGTTTTCTACGTAATGGTTGAACAAAAATTTCCTTGTTAATGTACTCTAAAAAGATGTGTACAACTTAGTAGATTTGCCTTATTTCTAAAGTAGTTTGTTTAGAAAACAAACATCTTCATTACCAAATACTGTACTATGTGAAATAAACTAGTTCAGTTCTTGGCATCACTTGCTTTCCTATGAAGAACGTGGAGTGTAGCAAGTTCAAACTTTCCTTGTTAATGTAATCTAGAAACATTTACAACTTAGTAGATTGGCCTCATTTCTACAGTATGTTGTTTAGAAAACAAACATCTTCATTCCCGAACACTGTACTGTGTGAAATAAGGTAGTTCGAATCTACGAATCAGTTTCTTTCGTATGAAGAAGGTGGAGTGCAGCAAGTTAAAACTTTCCTTGTTTTTCTAATGTAACAGGATGTACATCTTAGTAGATTTGCCTATTTCTAAAGTAGTTTGTTTAAGAAACAAACATCTTCATTGCCGAACACTGTACTGTGTGAAAAAAGCTAGTTCGGTTCTAGGAATCAGTTGCTTTCCTACGAAGAAGGTTGAGTGGAGCAAGTTCAAACTTTCCTTGTTTGTGTAATGTGGAAGATGTAAAACTTAGTAGATTCGCTTCATTTCCAAAGTAGTTTGTTTAGAAAACAAACATCTTCATTGCTGATCACTGTACTGTGTGAAATAAGATAGTTCTGTTCTAGGAATCAATTTCTTTTCTACGAAGATGGTAGAGTGACGCACGTTCAAACTTTCCTTGTTAATGTAATCTAAAAAGATGTACAACTTAGTACATTCGCCTCATTTCTACAGTACGTTGTTTAGAAAACAAACATCTTCATTCCTGAACACTGTACTGTGTGAAATAAGCTAGTTCGATTCTAAGAATCAGTTGCTTTCCTACGAAGAAGGTTGAGTGCAGTAAGTTCAAACTTTCCTTGTTTCTGTAATGTAATAAGATGTAAAACTTAATATATTCGATTCATTTCCATAGTAGTTTGTTCAGAAAACAAACATCTTCATTGCCAAACACTGTACTGTAAGAAATAAGTTAATTTGGTTCTAGGAATCAATTTCTTTTCTACGAAGATGGTTGAGTCCAGCAAGTTCAAACTTTCCTTGTTAATGTAATCTAAAAAGATGTACAACTTAGTAGATTCGCCTCATTTCTAAAGTAGTTTGTTTAAAAATAAACATCTTCATTACCGAACACTGTACTATGTGAAATAAGCTAGTTCGGTTCTAGGAATCAGTTGCTTTACTATGAAGGAGGTTAATTGCAGCAAGTTCAAACTTTCCTTGTTAATGTAATCTAAAAAGATGTACAACTTAGTAGATTGTCCTCATTTCTACAGTAGTTTGTTTAGAAAACAAAGATGCTCATTCCCGAACATTAATGTGTGAAATAAGCTAGTTCGGTTCTAGGAATCAGTTGCTTTCCTACGAAGAAGGTTGAGTAGAGCAAGGTCAAACTTTCCTTGTTTGTGTAATCTAACAAGATGTACAAATTACAAATTACGCTTCATTTCTAAACTACTTTGTTTACAAAACAAAAATATTCATTGCGCAACACTTTATTGTGTGAAGTAAGCTAGTTCCGGTCTAGGAATCAGTTTCTTTTCGACGAAGATAGTTGAGTGCAGCAAGTTCAAACTTTCCTAGTTTGTGTAATCTAACAAGATGTACAAGTTAGTAGATTCACCTAATTTGTAAAGTAGTTTGTTTCAAAAACAAACATCTTCATTCCCGAACCCTGTACTGTGTGAAATAAGTTAGTTCAGTTCTAGGAATCAGTTGGTTTCCTAGGAAGAAGGTTGAGTGCAGCAAGTTCAAACTTTCCTTGTTTCTGTAATGTAACAAGATGTAAAACTTAGTAGATTCGCTTCATGTCCATAGTAGTTTGTTTAGAAAACAAACATCTTCATTACCGAACACTGTACTGTATGAAATAAGTTAATTTGGTTCTAGGAATCAATTTCTTTTCTACGAAGATGGTTGAGTGCAGCAAGTTCAAACTTTCCTTGTTAATGTAATCTAAAAAGATGTACAACTGAGTAGATTCGCCTCATTTCTACAGTAGGTTGTTTAGAAAACAAACATCTTCATTCCCGAACACTGTACTGTGTGAAATAAGCTAGTTCGGTTCTAGGAATCACTTGCTTTCCTACGACGGAGGTTGAGTGAAGCAAGTTCAAACTTTCCTTGTTAATGTAATCTAAAAAGATGTACAACTTCGTAGATTGGCCTTATGTCCACACTAGGTTGTTTAGAAAACAAACTTCTTCATTGCTGAACACTGTACTGTGTGAAATAAGGTAGTTCGAATCTAGGAATCAGTGGCTTTCCTACGAAGAAGGTGGAGTGCAGCAAGTTCAAACTTTCCTTGTTTGTGTAATGTAACAAGATTTACAACTTAGTAGACTCGCTTCATTTCTAAATTAGTTTGTTTAGAAAACAAACATTTCATTGCCAAACACTGTACTGTGTGAAATAAGCTAGTTCGGTTATAGGAATCAGTTGCTTTCCTACGAACAAAGTTGAGTGCAGCAAGTTCAAACTTTCCTAGTTTGTGTACTCTAACAAGTTGTACAAGTTAGTAGATTCTCCTCATTTCTAAAGTAGTTTGTTTAGAAAACAAACATCTTCATTCCCATACCCTGTACTGTGTGAAATAAGCTATTTCGGTTCTAGGAATCAGTTGCTTTCCACGAAGAAGGTTGAGGGCAGCACGTTCAAATTTTCCTTTTTTCTGTAATGTAACAAGATGTAAAAATTAGTAGATTCGCTTCATTTCTAAAGTAGTTTGTTTAGAAAACAAACATCTTCATTGCTGAACACTGTACTGTGTGAAATAAGTTAGTTCGGTTCTAGGAATCCGTTTCTTTTCTACGAAGATGGTTGAGTGCAGCAAGATCAGATTTCCTAGTCAATGTAATATAAAGAGATGTACAACTTAGTAGGTTCGCCTCATTTCTAAAGTAGTTTGTTTAGAAAAGAAACATCTTCATTACCGAACACTGTACTATGTGAAATAAGCTAGTTCGGATCAAGGAAACACTTGCTTTCCTACGATGGAAGTTGAGTGCAGCAAGTTCAAACTTTCCTTGTTAATGTAATCTAAAAAGATGTACAACTTAGTAGATTGGGCTCATTTCCACAGTAGTTTTTTTTAGAAAACAGACATCTTCATTGCCGAACACTGTACTGTGGGAAAAAAGTTGTTTCGGTTTTAGGAATCAGTTGCTTTCCTACGAAGAAGGTTGAGTGCAGAAAGTTCAAAGTTTCCTAGTTTGTGTAATCTAACAAGATGTACAAGTTAGTAGATTCGCCTCATTTCGAAAGTAGTTCTTTTAGAAAACAAACAGGACAGTGCCGAACACTGTACTGTGTGAAATAAGCTAGTTCAGTTCTAGGAATCAGTTGCTTTCCTATGAAGAAGGTTGAGTGCAGCAAGTTCAAGCTATCCTTGTTTGTGTAATGTAACAGGATGTACAACTTACTAGATTCGCTTCTTTTCTGAAGTAGTTTGTTTAAAAAACAATCATCTTCAGTGCCCAACACTGTACTGTGTGAAATAAGCTAGTTTGGTTCTATGAATCAGTTGCTTTCCTACGAAGAAGGTTGAGTGCAGCAAGTTCAAACTTTCTTTGTTTGTGTAATCTACCAAGATGTACTACTTACAAGTTTCACTTCATTTCTAAACTAAATTGTTTACAAAACAAACACCTTCAATACCAAATACTGTATGGTGTGAAACAAGTTGTTTCGGTTCTAGGAATCAGATGCATTCCTATGAAGAAGGTTGAGTACAGCAAGTTCAAACTTTCCTAGTTTTTGTAATCTCACAAGATGTACAACTTAATAGATTCGCCTCATTTCTAAAGTAGCTTTTTTTGAAAACAAACATCTTCCTTCCCGAACCATGTACTGTGTGAAATAAGCTAGTTCGGTTTTAGGAATCAGTTGCTATCCTCCGAAGAAAGTTGAGTGCAGAAAGTTCAAAGTTTCTAGCTTGTGTAAGCTAGTTCTGTTTCAGAATGAGTTGATTTCCTACCAAAATGTTTCAGTGCAGCAAGACCAAACTGTCCTACTTTGTGTAATCTAAAATGATGAACAACTTAGTTGATTCACTTCATTTCTAAAGTACTTTGTTTAGAAAAGAAACATCTTCATTGCCAAACACTGTCCTGTGTGAAATAAACTAGTTATGTACTCGGAATGAGTTGCTTTCCTACGAAAACTTTTCAGTGCAGCAAATTCAAGCCATCCTAGTTGTATAATCTAACAAGATGTACTACTTAGTAGATTCGCCTCATTTCTATTGTAGTTTGTTTAGAAAACCAACATCTTCATTGCCAAATACTGTCCTGTGTGAAATAAGGTAGTTCTGTTCTCAGAATAAGTTGCTTTCCTATGAAGAGTTTTCAGTGCAGCAAGATCAAACTGTCCTAGTTTGTGTAATCTAAGAAGTTGTACAACTTACTAGATTCGCTTCATTTCTAAAGTAGTTTGTTTAGAAAACAAACATCTTCATTACCTAAGACTGTACTGTTTGAAATGAGTGTTTTCCCCTCTCGGAATGAGTTTCTTTCCTAAGAAGAGGGATCAGTGCAGCAAATGCAAACGTTCCTACTTTGTGTAATATAAGAAGATTTACAACTTAGTAGATTCACCTCATTTCTAAAGAAGTTAGTTTAGAAAGCAAACATCTTCATTGCCGAACACTCTCCTGTGTGTTATAAGCTAGTTCTGTTCTCAGAATGAGTTGCTTTCCTAGGAGGACGTTTCAGTGCAGCAAGAACAAACTGTCCTCGTTTGTGTAATCTAACCAGTTGTACAACTTAGTAGATTCGCCTCATTTCTAAAGTAGTTTGTTTAGAAAAGAGACATCTTCATTGCCAAATACTATACTGTTTGAAATAAGCTGGTTCTGCTCTAAGAATGAGTTGGTTTCCTACGAAGAATGTTGAGCGCAGCAAGTTCAAACTTTCCTTGATTGTGTAATCTAACAAGATGTACAACTTAGAAGATTCGTTTCATTTCTAAAGTAGTTTGTTTAGAAAACAAACATATTCATTGCCGAACACTGTCCTGTGTGAAATAAGCTAGTTCTGTTCTCGGAATAAGTGGCTTTCCTAAGAAGATGTTTCTGTGCAGCAAGATCAAACTGTCCTAGTTTGTGTAATCTAAGAAGTTGTACAACTTAGTTGGTTCGCTTCATTGCTAAAGTAGTTTGTTTAGAAAACCAACATCTTCATTGCTGAACTCTGTACTGTTTGAAATGAGCATTTTCTCCTCTAGGAATGAGTTTCTTTCCTATGAAGAGGGTTGAGTGCAGCAAGTGCAAACTTTCCTAGTTTGTGTAATCTAAGAAGATGTACAACTCAGTAGATTTGCCTCATTTCTAAAGAAGTTAGTTTAGTCAACAAACATCTTCATTGCCGAACACTGTACTATGTGAAATAACATACTTCTGTTCTCAGAATGAATTGCTTGCCTAGGAAGACGTTTCAATGCAACAAGATCGAACTGTCCTAGTTTGTGTAATCTAACAAGTTCTACAATGTAGTAGACTCGACTCATTTCTCAAGTAGTTTGTTTAGAAAAGAAACATCTTCATTGCCCAACACTGTACTGTGTGAAATAACCTAGTTCTGTTCTGGGAATGAGTTTCTTTCCTAGGAAGACGTTTCAGTGCAGCAAGATCAAACTGTCCTAGATTGTGTAATCTAAGAAGATATACAAGTTAGAAGATTCACCTCATTTCTAAAGTAGTTTCTTTAGAAAACAAACATCTTCAGTACCGAACACTGTACTGTGTGAAATAAGTTTATTCGGTTCTAGGAATCAGTTTCCTTTCTATGAAGAAGGTTGAGTGCAGCAAGTTAAAACTTTCCTAGTTTGTGTAATCTAACAAGATGTACAAGTTAGTAGATTCACCTGAATTCTAAAGTAGTTTCTCTAGAAAACAAACATCTTCAGTACTGAACACTGTACTGTGTGAAATAAGTTAATTCGGTTGTAGGAATCAGTTTCCTTTCTACGAAGAAGGTTGAGTGCAGCAAGTTGAAACTTTCCTGGTTTGTGTAATCTAACAAGATGTACAAGTTAGTAGATTCGCCTCATTTGTAAAGTAGTTTCTTTAGAAAACAAACATCTTCACTACCGAACAGTGTACTGTATGAAATAAGATAATTCGGTTCTAGGAATCAGTTTCCTTTCTACGAAGATGGTTGAGTTTAGCAAGGTCAAACTTTCCTTGTTAATGTAATCTAAAAAGATGTCCAAGTTAGTGGATTTGCCTCATTTGTAAAGTAGTCTGTTGAGAAAAGAAACATCTTCATTGCCCAACATTGTACTGTGTAAAATAAGCTATTTCGCTTCTAGGAATCAGTTGCTTTCCTACCAAGAAGGTTGAGTGCAGCAAGTTCAAACTTTCCTTGTTAATGTAATCCAAACAGATGTCCAAGTTAGTAGATTCGCCTCATTTGTAATGTAGTTTGTTGAGAAAAGAAACATCTTCATTGCCGAACATTGAACGGTGTGAAATAAGCTAATTCGGTTCTAGGAATCAGTTCCTTTCCTACAAAGAAGGTTGAGTGGAGCAAGTTCAAACTTTCCTTGTTAATGTATTCTAAAAAGATGCACAAAGTAGTAGATTCGCCTCATTTCTAAAGTAGTTTGTATGGAAAACAAACATCTTCATTACCGAACACTGTATTATGTGAAATAAGCTTGTTCGGTTCTATGAATCACTTGCTTTCCTACGAAGAAGGTTGAGTGCAGCAAATTCAAACTTTGCTAGTTTGTGTAATCTAACAAAAGGTACAAATTAGTAGATTCAAATCATTTCTAATGTAGTTTCTTTAGAAAACAAACATCTTCAGTACCGAACACTGTACTGTGTGAAATAAGTTAATTCGGTTCTAGGAATCAGTTTCCTTTCTACGAAGAAGGTTGAGTGCAGCATGTTCAAACCATCCTAGTCTGTGTAATCTAACAAGATGTACAAGTTAGTATATTTACCTAATTTCTAAAGTAGTTTCTTTAGAAAACAAACATCTTCAGTACTGAACACTGTACTGTGTGAAATAATTTAATTCGGTTCTAGGAATCAGTTGCTTTCCTCCAAAGAAGGTTGAGTGCAGCAAGTTCAAACTTTCCCTGTTAATGTAATCTAAAAAGATGCACAACTTAGTAGATTCACCTCATTTCTAAAGTAGTTTGTTTAGAAAACAAACATCTTCATTACCAAACACTATACTGTGTGAAATAAACTAATTCGGTTCTAGGAATCACTTGCTTTCCTACAAAGAAGGATGAGTGCAGCAAGTTCAAACTTTCCTAGTTTGTGTAATCTAACAAGATGTACAAGTTAGTAGATTCGCCTCATTTTTAAAGTAGTTTGTTGAGAAACGAAACATCTTCATTGCCCAACATTGTAATGTGTGAAATAAGCTAATTCAGTTCTAGGAATCACTTGCTTTCCTACAAAGAAGGTTGAGTGCAGCAAGTTCAAACTTTCCTAGTTTGTGTAATCTAACAAGATGTACAACTTAGTAGATTCACCTCATTTCTAAAGTAGTTTCTTTAGAAAACAAACATCTTCATTGCCGAACATTGTACTGTGTGAAATAAGCTAATTCGGTTCTAGGAATCACTTGCTTTTCTACAAAGAAGGTTGAGTGCAGCAAGTTCAAACTTTCCTAGTTTGTGTAATCTAACAAGATGTACAAGTTAGTAGATTCTCCTCATTTTTAAAGTAGTTTCTTTAGAAAACAAACGTCTTCATTGCTCAACATTGTACTGTGTGAAATAAGCTAATTCGGTTCTAGGAATCACTTGCTTTCCTACAAAGAAGGTTGAGTGCAGCAAGTTCAAACTTTCCTAGTTTGTGTAATCTAAAAAGATGTACAAGTTAGTAGATTCGCCTCATTTCTAAAGTAGTTTCTTCAGAAAACAAACATCTTCATTGCCGAACATTGTACTGTGTGAAATAAACTAATTCGGTTCTAGGAATCACTTGCTTTCCTACAAAGAAGGTTGAGTGCAGCAAGTTGAAACTTTCCTAGTTTGTGTAATCTAACAAGATGTACAAGTTAGTAGATTCGCCTCATTTCTAAAGTAGTTTGTTGAGAAAACAAACATCTTCATTGCCGAACATTGTACTGTGTGAAATAAGCTAATTCGGTTCTAGGAATCACTTGCTTTCCTACAAAGAAGGTTGAGTGCAGCAAGTTCAAACTTTCCTAGTTTGTGTAATCTAAAAAGATGCACAAGTTAGTAGATTCACCTCATTTCTAAAGTAGTTTCTTTAGAAAACAAACATCTTCATTGCCGAACATTGTACTGTGTGAAATAAGCTAATTCGGTTCTAGGAATCACTTGCTTTCCTACAAAGAAGGTTGAGTGCAGCAAGTTCAAACTTTCCTAGTTTGTGTAATCTAACAAGATGTACAAATTAGTAGATTCACCTCATTTCTAAAGTAGTTTCTTGAGAAAACAAACATCTTCATTGCCGAACATTGTACTGTGTGAAATAAGCTAATTCGGTTCTAGGAATCGCTTGCTTTTCTACAAAGAAGGTTGAGTGCAGCAAGTTCAAACTTTCCTAGTTTGTGTAATCTAAAAAGATGTACAAGTTAGTAGATTCGCCTCATTTCTAAAGTAGTTTCTTGAGAAAACAAACATCTTCATTGCCGAACATTGTACTGTGTGAAATAAGCTAATTCGGTTCTAGGAATCACTTGCTTTCCTACAAAGAAGGTTGAGTGCAGCAAGTTCAAACTTTCCTAGTTTGTGTAATCTAACAAGATGTACAAGTTAGTAGATTCGCCTCATTTCTAAAGTAGTTTCTTGAGAAAACAAACATCTTCATTGCCGAACATTGTACTGTGTGAAATAAGCTAATTCGGTTCTAGGAATCACTTGCTTTCCTACAAAGAAGGTTGAGTGCAGCAAGTTCAAACTTTCCTAGTTTGTGTAATCTAACAAGATGTACAAGTTAGTAGATTAGCCTCATTTCTAAAGTAGTTTCTTTAGAAAACAAACATCTTCATTGCCTAACGTTGTACTGTGTGAAATAAGCTAATTCGGTTCTAGGAATCACTTGCTTTCCTACAAAGAAGGTTGAGTGCAGCAAGTTCAAACTTTCCTAGTTTGTGTAATCTAACAAGATGTACAAGTTAGTAGATTCACCTCATTTCTAAAGTAGTTTCTTTAGAAAACAAACATCTTCATTGCCGAACATTGTACTGTGTGAAATAAGCTAATTTGGTTCTAGGAATCACTTGCTTTCCTACAAAGAAGGTTGAGTGCAGCAAGTTCAAACTTTCCTAGTTTGTGTAATCTAACAAGATGTACAAGTTAGTAGATTCGCCTCATTTCTAAAGTAGTTTCTTTAGAAAACAAACATCTTCATTGCCGAACATTGTACTGTGTGAAATAAGCTAATTCGGTTCTAGGAATCACTTGCTTTCCTACAAAGAAGGTTGAGTGCAGCAAGTTCAAACTTTCCTAGTTTGTGTAATCTAACAAGATGTACAAGTTAGTAGATTCGCAGATGTACAAGTTCAAAAGTTCCCTAGTTTCTAGAAAACAAACATCTACATTGCCGAAAAATGTACTGTGTGAAATAAGTTAATTCGGTTCTAGGAATCACTTGCTTTCCTACAAAGAAGGTTGAGTGCAGCAAGTTCAAACTTTCCTAGTTTGTGTAATCTAACAAGATGTACAAGTTAGTAGATTCGCCTCATTTCTAAAGTAGTTTGTTGAGAAAACAAACATCTTCATTGCCGAACATTGTACTGTGTGAAATAAGCTAATTCGGTTCTAGGAATCACTTGCTTTCCTACAAAGAAGGTTGAGTGCAGCAAGTTCAAACTTTCCTAGTTTGTGTAATCTAACAAGATGTACAAGTTAGTAGATTCGCCTCATTTTTAAAGTAGTTTCTTGAGAAAACAAACATCTTCATTGCCAACATTGTACTGTGTGAAATAAGCTAATTCGGTTCTAGGAATCACTTGCTTTCCTACAAAGAAGGTTGAGTGCAGCAAGTTCAAACTTTCCTAGTTTGTGTAATCTAACAAGATGTACAAGTTAGTAGATTCCCCTCATTTCTAAAGTAGTTTCTTGAGAAAACAAACATCTTCATTGCCGAACATTGTACTGTGTGAAATAAGCTAATTCGGTTCTAGGAATCACTTGCTTTCCTACAAAGAAGGTTGAGTGCAGCAAGTTCAAACTTTCCTAGTTTGTGTAATCTAACAAGATGTACAAGTTAGTAGATTCGCCTCATTTCTAAAGTAGTTTCTTGAGAAAACAAACATCTTCATTGCCGAACATTGTACTGTGTGAAATAAGCTAATTCGTTCTAGGAATCACTTGCTTTCCTACAAAGAAGGTTGAGTGCAGCAAGTTCAAACTTTCCTAGTTTGTGTAATCTAACAAGATGTACAAGTTAGTAGATTCGCCTCATTTCTAAAGTAGTTTCTTTAGAAAACAAACATCTTCATTGCCAAACATTGTACTGTGTGAAATAAGCTAATTCGGTTCTAGGAATCACTTGCTTTCCTACAAAGAAGGTTGAGTGCAGCAAGTTCAAACTTTCCTAGTTTGTGTAATCTAACAAGATGTACAAGTTAGTAGATTCGCCTCATTTCTAAAGTAGTTTCTTGAGAAAACAAACATCTTCATTGCCGAACATTGTACTGTGTGAAATAAGCTAATTCGGTTCTAGGAATCACTTGCTTTCCTACAAAGAAGGTTGAGTGCAGCAAGTTCAAACTTTCCTAGTTTGTGTAATCTAACAAGATGTACAAGTTAGTAGATTCGCCTCATTTCTAAAGTAGTTTCTTGAGAAAACAAACATCTTCATTGCCGAACATTGTACTGTGTGAAATAAGCTAATTCAGTTCTAGGAATCACTTGCTTTCCTACAAAGAAGGTTGAGTGCAGCAAGTTCAAACTTTCCTAGTTTGTGTAATCTAACAAGATGTACAAGTTAGTAGATTCAACTCATTTCTAAAGTAGTTTCTTGAGAAAACAAACATCTTCATTGCCAAACATTGTACTGTGTGAAATAAGCTAATTAGGTTCTAGGAATCACTTGCTTTCCTACAAAGAAGGTTGAGTGCAGCAAGTTCAAACTTTCCTAGTTTGTGTAATCTAACAAGATGTACAAGTTAGTAGATTCGCCTCATTTCTAAAGTAGTTTCTTGAGAAAACAAACATCTTCATTGCCGAACATTGTACTGTGTGAAATAAGCTAATTCGGTTCTAGGAATCACTTGCTTTCCTACAAAGAAGGTTGAGTGCAGCAAGTTCAAACTTTCCTAGTTTGTGTAATCTAACAAGATGTACAAGTTAGTAGATTCGCCTCATTTCTAAAGTAGTTTCTTGAGAAAACAAACATCTTCATTGCCGAACATTGTACTGTGTGAAATAAGCTAATTCAGTTCTAGGAATCACTTGCTTTCCTACAAAGAAGGTTGAGTGCAGCAAGTTCAAACTTTCCTAGTTTGTGTAATCTAACAAGATGTACAAGTTAGTAGATTCGCCTCATTTCTAAAGTAGTTTCTTGAGAAAACAAACATCTTCATTGCCGAACATTGTACTGTGTGAAATAAGCTAATTCAGTTCTAGGAATCACTTGCTTTCCTACAAAGAAGGTTGAGTGCAGCAAGTTCAAACTTTCCTAGTTTGTGTAATCTAACAAGATGTACAAGTTAGTAGATTCGCCTCATTTCTAAAGTAGTTTCTTGAGAAAACAAACATCTTCATTGCCTAACATTGTACTGTGTGAAATAAGCTAATTCGGTTCTAGGAATCACTTGCTTTCCTACAAAGAAGGTTGAGTGCAGCAAGTTCAAACTTTCCTAGTTTGTGTAATCTAACAAGATGTACAAGTTAGTAGATTCGCCTCATTTCTAAAGTAGTTTCTTGAGAAAACAAACATCTTCATTGCCGAACATTGTACTGTGTGAAATAAGCTAATTCGGTTCTAGGAATCACTTGCTTTCCTACAAAGAAGGTTGAGTGCAGCAAGTTCAAACTTTCCTAGTTTGTGTAATCTAACAAGATGTACAAGTTAGTAGATTCGCCTCATTTCTAAAGTAGTTTCTTGAGAAAACAAACATCTTCATTGCCGAACATTGTACTGTGTGAAATAAGCTAATTCGGTTCTAGGAATCACTTGCTTTCCTACAAAGAAGGTTGAGTGCAGCAAGTTCAAACTTTCCTAGTTTGTGTAATCTAACAAGATGTACAAGTTAGTAGATTCGCCTCATTTCTAAAGTAGTTTCTTGAGAAAACAAACATCTTCATTGCCGAACATTGTACTGTGTGAAATAAGCTAATTCGGTTCTAGGAATCACTTGCTTTCCTACAAAGAAGGTTGAGTGCAGCAAGTTCAAACTTTCCTAGTTTGTGTAATCTAACAAGATGTACAAGTTAGTAGATTCACCTCATTTCTAAAGTAGTTTCTTGAGAAAACAAACATCTTCATTGCCGAACATTGTACTGTGTGAAATAAGCTAATTCTGTTCTAGGAATCACTTGCTTTCCTACAAAGAAGGTTGAGTGCAGCAAGTTCAAACTTTCCTAGTTTGTGTAATCTAACAAGATGTACAAGTTAGTAGATTCGCCCTCATTTCTAAAGTAGTTTCTTGAGAAAACAAACATCTTCATTGCCGAACATTGTACTGTGTGAAATAAGCTAATTGGTTCTAGGAATCACTTGCTTTCCTACAAATAAGGTTGAGTGCAGCAAGTTCAAACTTTCCTAGTTTGTGTAATCTAACAAGGTGTACAAGTTAGTAGATTCGCCTCATTTCTAAAGTAGTTTAAAGTAGTTTCTTGAGAAAACAAACATCTTCATTGCCGAACATTGTACTGTGTGAAATAAGCTAATTCGGTTCTAGGAATCACTTGCTTTCCTACAAAGAAGGTTGAGTGCAGCAAGTTCAAACTTTCCTAGTTTGTGTAATCTAACAAGATGTACAAGTTAGTAGATTCACCTCATTTCTAAAGTAGTTTCTTGAGAAAACAAACATCTTCATTGCCGAACATTGTACTGTGTGAAATAAGCTAATTCGGTTCTAGGAATCACTTGCTTTCCTACAAAGAAGGTTGAGTGCAGCAAGTTCAAACTTTCCTAGTTGTGTAATCTAACAAGATGTACAAGTTAGTAGATTCGCCTCATTTCTAAAGTAGTTTCTTGAGAAAACAAACATCTTCATTGCCGAACATTGTACTGTGTGAAATAAGCTAATTCGGTTCTAGGAATCACTTGCTTTCCTACAAAGAAGGTTGAGTGCAGCAAGTTCAAACTTTCCTAGTTTGTGTAATCTAACAAGATGTACAAGTAGAGATTCGCTCATTTCTAAAGTAGTTTCTTGAGAAAACAAACATCTTCATTGCCGAACATTGTACTGTGTGAAATAAGCTAATTCGGTTCTAGGAATCACTTGCTTTCCTACAAAGAAGGTTGAGTGCAGCAAGTTCAAACTTTCCTAGTTTGTGTAATCTAACAAGATGTACAAGTTAGTAGATTCGCCTCATTTCTAAAGTAGTTTCTTGAGAAAACAAACATCTTCATTGCCAACATTGTACTGTGTGAAATAAGCTAATTCGGTTCTAGGAATCACTTGCTTTCCTACAAAGAAGGTTGAGTGCAGCAAGTTCAAACTTTCCTAGTTTGTGTAATCTAACAAGATGTACAAGTTAGTAGATTCGCCTCATTTCTAAAGTAGTTTCTTGAGAAAACAAACATCTTCATTGCCGAACATTGTACTGTGTGAAATAAGCTAATTCGGTTCTAGGAATCACTTGCTTTCCTACAAAGAAGGTTGAGTGCAGCAAGTTCAAACTTTCCTAGTTTGTGTAATCTAACAAGATGTACAAGTTAGTAGATTCGCCTCATTTCTAAAGTAGTTTCTTGAAAACAAACATCTTCATTGCCAACATTGTACTGTGTGAAATAAGCTAATTCGGTTCTAGGAATCACTTGCTTTCCTACAAAGAAGGTTGAGTGCAGCAAGTTCAAACTTTCCTAGTTTGTGTAATCTAACAAGATGTACAAGTTAGTAGATTCGCCTCATTTCTAAAGTAGTTTCTTGAGAAAACAAACATCTTCATTGCCGAACATTGTACTGTGTGAAATAAGCTAATTCGGTTCTAGGAATCACTTGCTTTCCTACAAAGAAGGTTGAGTGCAGCAAGTTCAAACTTTCCTAGTTTGTGTAATCTAACAAGATGTACAAGTTAGTAGATTCGCCTCATTTCTAAAGTAGTTTCTTGAGAAAACAAACATCTTCATTGCCGAACATTGTACTGTGTGAAATAAGCTAATTCGGTTCTAGGAATCACTTGCTTTCCTACAAAGAAGGTTGAGTGCAGCAAGTTCAAACTTTCCTAGTTTGTGTAATCTAACAAGATGTACAAGTTAGTAGATTCGCCTCATTTCTAAAGTAGTTTCTTGAGAAAACAAACATCTTCATTGCCAACATTGTACTGTGTGAAATAAGCTAATTCGGTTCTAGGAATCACTTGCTTTCCTACAAAGAAGGTTGAGTGCAGCAAGTTCAAACTTTCCTAGTTTGTGTAATCTAACAAGATGTACAAGTTAGTAGATTCGCCTCATTTCTAAAGTAGTTTCTTGAGAAAACAAACATCTTCATTGCCGATATTGTACTGTGTGAAATAAGCTAATTCTAGGAATCACTTGCTTCTAGGAATCACTTGCTTTCCTACAAAGAAGGTTGAGTGCAGCAAGTTCAAACTTTCCTAGTTTGTGTAATCTAACAAGATGTACAACAAGATGTACAAGTAGATTCGCCTCATTTCTAAAGTAGTTTCTTGAGAAAACAAACATCTTCATTGCCGAACATTGTACTGTGTGAAATAAGCTAATTCGGTTCTAGGAATCACTTGCTTTCCTACAAAGAAGGTTGAGTGCAGCAAGTTCAAACTTTCCTAGTTTGTGTAATCTAACAAGATGTACAAGTTAGTAGATTCGCCTCATTTCTAAAGTAGTTTCTTGAGAAAACAAACATCTTCATTGCCGAACATTGTACTGTGTGAAATAAGCTAATTCGGTTCTAGGAATCACTTGCTTTCCTACAAAGAAGGTTGAGTGCAGCAAGTTCAAACTTTCCTAGTTTGTGTAATCTAACAAGATGTACAAGTTAGTAGATTCGCCTCATTTCTAAAGTAGTTTCTTGAGAAAACAAACATCTTCATTGCCTAACATTGTACTGTGTGAAATAAGCTAATTCGTTCTAGGAATCACTTGCTTTCCTACAAAGAAGGTTGAGTGCAGCAAGTTCAAACTTTCCTAGTTTGTGTAATCTAACAAGATGTACAAGTTAGTAGATTCGCCTCATTTCTAAAGTAGTTTCTTGAGAAAACAAACATCTTCATTGCCGAAACATTGTACTGTGTGAAATAAGCTAATTCGTTCTAGGAATCACTTGCTTTCCTACAAAGAAGGTTGAGTGCAGCAAGTTCAAACTTTCCTAGTTTGTGTAATCTAACAAGATGTACAAGTTAGTAGATTCGCCTCATTTCTAAAGTAGTTTCTTGAGAAAACAAACATCTTCATTGCCGAACATTGTACTGTGTGAAATAAGCTAATTCGGTTCTAGGAATCAATCACTTGCTTTCCTACAAAGAAGGTTGAGTGCAGCAAGTTCAAACTTTCCTAGTTTGTGTAATCTAACAAGATGTACAAGTTAGTAGATTCGCCATTTCTAAAGTAGTTTCTTGAGAAAAAACAAACATCTTCATTGCCGAAACATTGTACTGTGTGAAATAAGCTAATTCGTTCTAGGAATCACTTGCTTTCCTACAAAGAAGGTTGAGTGCAGCAAGTTCAAACTTTCCTAGTTTGTGTAATCTAACAAGATGTACAAGTTAGTAGATTCGCCTCATTTCTAAAGTAGTTTCTTGAGAAAACAAACATCTTCATTGCCGAACATTGTACTGTGTGAAATAAGCTAATTCGGTTCTAGGAATCACTTGCTTTCCTACAAAGAAGGTTGAGTGCAGCAAGTTCAAACTTTCCTAGTTTGTGTAATCTAACAAGATGTACAAGTTAGTAGATTCGCCTCATTTCTAAAGTAGTTTCTTGAGAAAACAAACATCTTCATTGCCGAACATTGTACTGTGTGAAATAAGCTAATTCGGTTCTAGGAATCACTTGCTTTCCTACAAAGAAGGTTGAGTGCAGCAAGTTCAAACTTTCCTAGTTTGTGTAATCTAACAAGATGTACAAGTTAGTAGATTCGCCTCATTTCTAAAGTAGTTTCTTGAGAAAACAAACATCTTCATTGCCGAACATTGTACTGTGTGAAATAAGCTAATTCGGTTCTAGGAATCACTTGCTTTCCTACAAAGAAGGTTGAGTGCAGCAAGTTCAAACTTTCCTAGTTTGTAATCTAACAAGATGTACAAGTTAGTAGATTCGCCTCATTTCTAAAGTAGTTTCTTGAGAAAACAAACATCTTCATTGCCGAACATTGTACTGTGTGAAATAAGCTAATTCGTTCTAGGAATCACTTGCTTTCCTACAAAGAAGGTTGAGTGCAGCAAGTTCAAACTTTCCTAGTTTGTGTAATCTAACAAGATGTACAAGTTAGTAGATTCGCCTCATTTCTAAAGTAGTTTCTTGAGAAAACAAACATCTTCATTGCCGAACATTGTACTGTGTGAAATAAGCTAATTCGGTTCTAGGAATCACTTGCTTTCCTACAAAGAAGGTTGAGTGCAGCAAGTTCAAACTTTCCTAGTTTGTGTAATCTAACAAGATGTACAAGTTAGTAGATTCGCCTCATTTCTAAAGTAGTTTCTTGAGAAAACAAACATCTTCATTGCCGAACATTGTACTGTGTGAAATAAGCTAATTGGTTCTAGGAATCACTTGCTTTCCTACAAAGAAGGTTGAGTGCAGCAAGTTCAAACTTTCCTAGTTTGTGTAATCTAACAAGATGTACAAGTTAGTAGATTCGCCTCATTTCTAAAGTAGTTTCTTGAGAAAACAAACATCTTCATTGCCTAACATTGTACTGTGTGAAATAAGCTAATTCGTTCTAGGAATCACTTGCTTTCCTACAAAGAAGGTTGAGTGCAGCAAGTTCAAACTTTCCTAGTTTGTGTAATCTAACAAGATGTACAAGTTAGTAGATTCGCCTCATTTCTAAAGTAGTTTCTTGAGAAAACAAACATCTTCATTGCCAACATTGTACTGTGTGAAATAAGCTAATTCGTTTCTAGGAATCACTTGCTTTCCTACAAAGAAGGTTGAGTGCAGCAAGTTCAAACTTTCCTAGTTTGTGTAATCTAACAAGATGTACAAGTTAGTAGATTCGCCTCATTTCTAAAGTAGTTTCTTGAGAAAACAAACATCTTCATTGCCGAACATTGTACTGTGTGAAATAAGCTAATTCGTTCTAGGAATCACTTGCTTTCCTACAAAGAAGGTTGAGTGCAGCAAGTTCAAACTTTCCTAGTTTGTGTAATCTAACAAGATGTACAAGTTAGTAGATCTGCCTCATTTCTAAAGTAGTTTCTTGAGAAAACAAACATCTTCATTGCCGAACATTGTACTGTGTGAAATAAGCTAATTCGTTCTAGGAATCACTTGCTTTCCTACAAAGAAGGTTGAGTGCAGCAAGTTCAAACTTTCCTAGTTTGTGTAATCTAACAAGATGTACAAGTTAGTAGATTCGCCATTTCTAAAGTAGTTTCTTGAGAAAACAAACATCTTCATTGCCGAACATTGTACTGTGTGAAATAAGCTAATTCGTTCTAGGAATCACTTGCTTTCCTACAAAGAAGGTTGAGTGCAGCAAGTTCAAACTTTCCTAGTTTGTGTAATCTAACAAGATGTACAAGTTAGTAGATTCGCCTCATTTCTAAAGTAGTTTCTTGAGAAAAACAAACATCTTCATTGCCGAAACATTGTACTGTGTGAAATAAGCTAATTCGTTTCTAGGAATCACTTGCTTTCCTACAAAGAAGGTTGAGTGCAGCAAGTTCAAACTTTCCTAGTTTGTGTAATCTAACAAGATGTACAAGTTAGTAGATTCGCCTCATTTCTAAAGTAGTTTCTTGAGAAAACAAACATCTTCATTGCCGAACATTGTACTGTGTGAAATAAGCTAATTCGTTCTAGGAATCACTTGCTTTCCTACAAAGAAGGTTGAGTGCAGCAAGTTCAAACTTTCCTAGTTTGTGTAATCTAACAAGATGTACAAGTTAGTAGATTCGCCTCATTTCTAAAGTAGTTTCTTGAGAAAACAAACATCTTCATTGCCAACATTGTACTGTGTGAAATAAGCTAATTCGTTCTAGGAATCACTTGCTTTCCTACAAAGAAGGTTGAGTGCAGCAAGTTCAAACTTTCCTAGTTTGTGTAATCTAACAAGATGTACAAGTTAGTAGATTCGCCTCATTTCTAAAGTAGTTTCTTGAGAAAACAAACATCTTCATTGCCGAACATTGTACTGTGTGAAATAAGCTAATTCGTTCTAGGAATCACTTGCTTTCCTACAAAGAAGGTTGAGTGCAGCAAGTTCAAACTTTCCTAGTTTGTGTAATCTAACAAGATGTACAAGTTAGTAGATTCGCCTCATTTCTAAAGTAGTTTCTTGAGAAAACAAACATCTTCATTGCCGAACATTGTACTGTGTGAAATAAGCTAATTCGTTCTAGGAATCACTTGCTTTCCTACAAAGAAGGTTGAGTGCAGCAAGTTCAAACTTTCCTAGTTTGTGTAATCTAACAAGATGTACAAGTTAGTAGATTCGCCTCATTTCTAAAGTAGTTTCTTGAGAAAACAAACATCTTCATTGCCGAACATTGTACTGTGTGAAATAAGCTAATTCTGTGTGAAATAAGTTCTAGGAATCACTTGCTTTCCTACAAAGAAGGTTGAGTGCAGCAAGTTCAAACTTTCCTAGTTTGTGTAATCTAACAAGATGTACAAGTTAGTAGATTCGCCTCATTTCTAAAGTAGTTTCTTGAGAAAACAAACATCTTCATTGCCGAACATTGTACTGTGTGAAATAAGCTAATTCGTTCTAGGAATCACTTGCTTTCCTACAAAGAAGGTTGAGTGCAGCAAGTTCAAACTTTCCTAGTTTGTGTAATCTAACAAGATGTACAAGTTAGTAGATTCGCCTCATTTCTAAAGTAGTTTCTTGAGAAAACAAACATCTTCATTGCCAACATTGTACTGTGTGAAATAAGCTAATTCGTTCTAGGAATCACTTGCTTTCCTACAAAGAAGGTTGAGTGCAGCAAGTTCAAACTTTCCTAGTTTGTGTAATCTAACAAGATGTACAAGTTAGTAGATTCGCCTCATTTCTAAAGTAGTTTCTTGAGAAAACAAACATCTTCATTGCCGAACATTGTACTGTGTGAAATAAGCTAATTCGTTCTAGGAATCACTTGCTTTCCTACAAAGAAGGTTGAGTGCAGCAAGTTCAAACTTTCCTAGTTTGTGTAATCTAACAAGATGTACAAGTTAGTAGATTCGCCTCATTTCTAAAGTAGTTTCTTGAGAAAACAAACATCTTCATTGCCTAACATTGTACTGTGTGAAATAAGCTAATTCAAGTTCTAGGAATCACTTGCTTTCCTACAAAGAAGGTTGAGTGCAGCAAGTTAAAACTTTCCTAGTTTGTGTAATCTAACAAGATGTACAAGTTAGTAGATTCGCCTCATTTCTAAAGTAGTTTCTTGAGAAAACAAACATCTTCATTGCCGAACATTGTACTGTGTGAAATAAGCTAATTAGTTTCTAGGAATCACTTGCTTTCCTACAAAGAAGGTTGAGTGCAGCAAGTTCAAACTTTCCTAGTTTGTGTAATCTAACAAGATGTACAAGTTAGTAGATTCGCCTCATTTCTAAAGTAGTTTCTTGAGAAAACAAACATCTTCATTGCCAACATTGTACTGTGTGAAATAAGCTAATTCGTTCTAGGAATCACTTGCTTTCCTACAAAGAAGGTTGAGTGCAGCAAGTTCAAACTTTCCTAGTTTGTGTAATCTAACAAGATGTACAAGTTAGTAGATTCGCCTCATTTCTAAAGTAGTTTCTTGAGAAAACAAACATCTTCATTGCCGAACATTGTACTGTGTGAAATAAGCTAATTCGTTTCTAGGAATCACTTGCTTTCCTTCAAAGAAGGTTGAGTGCAGCAAGTTCAAACTTTCCTAGTTTGTGTAATCTAACAAGATGTACAAGTTAGTAGATTCGCCTCATTTCTAAAGTAGTTTCTTGAGAAAACAAACATCTTCATTGCCAACATTGTACTGTGTGAAATAAGCTAATTCGTTTCTAGGAATCACTTGCTTTCCTACAAAGAAGGTTGAGTGCAGCAAGTTCAAACTTTCCTAGTTTGTGTAATCTAACAAGATGTACAAGTTAGTAGATTCGCCATTTCTAAAGTAGTTTCTTGAGAAAACAAACATCTTCATTGCCAACATTGTACTGTGTGAAATAAGCTAATTCGGTTCTAGGAATCACTTGCTTTCCTACAAAGAAGGTTGAGTGCAGCAAGTTCAAACTTTCCTAGTTTGTGTAATCTAACAAGAAGTACAAGTTAGTATATTCGCGTCATTTCTAAAGTAGTTTCTTGAGAAAACAAACATCTTCATTGCCGAACATTGTACTGTGTGAAATAAGCTAATTCGTTCTAGGAATCACTTGCTTTCCTACAAAGAAGGTTGAGTGCAGCAAGTTCAAACTTTCCTAGTTTGTGTAATCTAACAAGATGTACAAGTTAGTAGATTCGCCTCATTTCTAAAGTAGTTTCTTGAGAAAACAAACATCTTCATTGCCGAACATTGTACTGTGTGAAATAAGCTAATTCGGTTCTAGGAATCACTTGCTTTCCTACAAAGAAGGTTGAGTGCAGCAAGTTCAAACTTTCCTAGTTTGTGTAATCTAACAAGATGTACAAGTTAGTAGATTCGCCTCATTTCTAAAGTAGTTTCTTGAGAAAACAAACATCTTCATTGCCAACATTGTACTGTGTGAAATAAGCTAATTCGTTCTAGGAATCACTTGCTTTCCTACAAAGAAGGTTGAGTGCAGCAAGTTCAAACTTTCCTAGTTTGTGTAATCTAACAAGATGTACAAGTTAGTAGATTCGCCTCATTTCTAAAGTAGTTTCTTGAGAAAACAAACATCTTCATTGCCGAACATTGTACTGTGTGAAATAAGCTAATTCGTTCTAGGAATCACTTGCTTTCCTACAAAGAAGGTTGAGTGCAGCAAGTTCAAACTTTCCTAGTTTGTGTAATCTAACAAGATGTACAAGTTAGTAGATTCGCCTCATTTCTAAAGTAGTTTCTTGAGAAAAACAAACATCTTCATTGCCAACATTGTACTGTGTGAAATAAGCTAATTCGTTCTAGGAATCACTTGCTTTCCTACAAAGAAGGTTGAGTGCAGCAAGTTCAAACTTTCCTAGTTTGTGTAATCTAACAAGATGTACAAGTTAGTAGATTCGCCTCATTTCTAAAGTAGTTTCTTGAGAAAACAAACATCTTCATTGCCAACATTGTACTGTGTGAAATAAGCTAATTGGTTCTAGGAATCACTTGCTTTCCTACAAAGAAGGTTGAGTGCAGCAAGTTCAAACTTTCCTAGTTTGTGTAATCTAACAAGTTGTACAAGTTAGTAGATTCGCCTCATTTCTAAAGTAGTTTCTTGAGAAAACAAACATCTTCATTCCCGAACATTGTACTGTGTGAAATAAGCTAATTCGTTCTAGGAATCACTTGCTTTCCTACAAAGAAGGTTGAGTGCAGCAAGTTCAAACTTTCCTAGTTTGTGTAATCTAACAAGATGTACAAGTTAGTAGATTCGCCTCATTTCTAAAGTAGTTTCTTGAGAAAACAAACATCTTCATTGCCAAACATCTTCATTGTACTGTACTGTGAAATAAGCTAATTCGGTTCTAGGAATCACTTGCTTTCCTACAAAGAAGGTTGAGTGCAGCAAGTTCAAACTTTCCTAGTTTGTGTAATCTAACAAGATGTACAAGTTAGTAGATTCGCCTCATTTCTAAAGTAGTTTCTTGAGAAAAAAACAAACATCTTCATTGCCGAACATTGTACTGTGTGAAATAAGCTAATTCGTTCTAGGAATCACTTGCTTTCCTACAAAGAAGGTTGAGTGCAGCAAGTTCAAACTTTCCTAGTTTGTGTAATCTAACAAGATGTACAAGTTAGTAGATTCGCCTCATTTCTAAAGTAGTTTCTTGAGAAAACAAACATCTTCATTGCCGAACATTGTACTGTGTGAAATAAGCTAATTCGTTCTAGGAATCACTTGCTTTCCTACAAAGAAGGTTGAGTGCAGCAAGTTCAAACTTTCCTAGTTTGTGTAATCTAACAAGATGTACAAGTTAGTAGATTCGCCTCATTTCTAAAGTAGTTTCTTGAGAAAACAAACATCTTCATTGCCAACATTGTACTGTGTGAAATAAGCTAAAATAGCTCTAGGAATCACTTGCTTTCCTACAAAGAAGGTTGAGTGCAGCAAGTTCAAACTTTCCTAGTTTGTGTAATCTAACAAGATGTACAAGTTAGTAGATTCGCCTCATTTCTAAAGTAGTTTCTGAGAAAACAAACATCTTCATTGCCAACATTGTACTGTGTGAAATAAGCTAATTCGTTCTAGGAATCACTTGCTTTCCTACAAAGAAGGTTGAGTGCAGCAAGTTCAAACTTTCCTAGTTTGTGTAATCTAACAAGATGTACAAGTTAGTAGATTCGCCTCATTTCTAAAGTAGTTTCTTGAGAAAACAAACATCTTCATTGCCTAACATTGTACTGTGTGAAATAAGCTAATTCGTTCTAGGAATCACTTGCTTTCCTACAAAGAAGGTTGAGTGCAGCAAGTTCAAACTTTCCTAGTTTGTGTAATCTAACAAGATGTACAAGTTAGTAGATTCGCCTCATTTCTAAAGTAGTTTCTTGAGAAAAACAAACATCTTCATTGCCAACATTGTACTGTGTGAAATAAGCTAATTCGTTCTAGGAATCACTTGCTTTCCTACAAAGAAGGTTGAGTGCAGCAAGTTCAAACTTTCCTAGTTTGTGTAATCTAACAAGATGTACAAGTTAGTAGATTCGCCATTTTCTAAAGTAGTTTCTTGAGAAAAAAAACATCTTAGTTTCTTGAGAAAACAAACATCTTCATTGCCGAACATTGTACTGTGTGAAATAAGCTAATTCGTTCTAGGAATCACTTGCTTTCCTACAAAGAAGGTTGAGTGCAGCAAGTTCAAACTTTCCTAGTTTGTGTAATCTAACAAGATGTACAAGTTAGTAGATTCGCCTCATTTCTAAAGTAGTTTCTTGAGAAAACAAACATCTTCATTGCCAAACATTGTACTGTGTGAAATAAGCTAATTTGTTTCTAGGAATCACTTGCTTTCACTACAAAGAAGGTTGAGTGAGTGCAAGTTCAAACTTTCCTAGTTTGTGTAATCTAACAAGATGTACAAGTTAGTAGATTCGCCTCATTTCTAAAGTAGTTTCTTGAGAAAACAAACATCTTCATTGCCGAACATTGTACTGTGTGAAATAAGCTCATTCCGTTCTAGGAATCACTTGCTTTCCTACAAAGAAGGTTGAGTGCAGCAAGTTCAAACTTTCCTAGTTTGTGTAATCTAACAAGATGTACAAGTTAGTAGATTCGCCTCATTTCTAAAGTAGTTTCTTGAGAAAACAAACATCTTCATTGCCAACATTGTACTGTGTGAAATAAGCTAATTGTTCTAGGAATCACTTGCTTTCCTACAAAGAAGGTTGAGTGCAGCAAGTTCAAACTTTCCTAGTTTGTGTAATCTAACAAGATGTACAAGTTGTAGATTCGCCTCATTTCTAAAGTAGTTTCTTGAGAAAACAAACATCTTCATTGCCAACAACAACATGTGTGAAATAAGCTGTACTGTGTGAAATAAGCTAATTTCTAGGAATCACTTGCTTTCCTACAAAGAAGGTTGAGTGCAGCAAGTTCAAACTTTCCTAGTTTGTGTAATCTAACAAGATGTACAAGTTAGTAGATTCGATCATTTCTAAAGTAGTTTCTTGAGAAAAAAAAACATCTTCATTGCCAACATTGTACTGTGTGAAATAAGCTAATTCGTTTCTAGGAATCACTTGCTTTCCTACAAAGAAGGTTGAGTGCAGCAAGTTCAAACTTTCCTAGTTTGTGTAATCTAACAAGATGTACAAGTTAGTAGATTCGCCTCATTTCTAAAGTAGTTTCTTGAGAAAAAAAAACATCTTCATTGCCAACATTGTACTGTGTGAAATAAGCTAATTCGTTCTAGGAATCACTTGCTTTCCTACAAAGAAGGTTGAGTGCAGCAAGTTCAAACTTTCCTAGTTTGTGTAATCTAACAAGATGTACAAGTTAGTAGATTCAAGATCATTTCTAAAGTAGTTTCTGAGAAAACAAACATCTTCATTGCCTTCTTGAGAAAACAAACATCTTCATTGTACTTGTACTGTGTGAAATAAGCTAATTCGTTTCTAGGAATCACTTGCTTTCCTACAAAGAAGGTTGAGTGCAGCAAGTTCAAACTTTCCTAGTTTGTGTAATCTAACAAGATGTACAAGTTAGTAGATTCGCCTCATTTCTAAAGTAGTTTCTTGAGAAAACAAACATCTTCATTGCCGAACATTGTACTGTGTGAAATAAGCTAATTCGTTCTAGGAATCACTTGCTTTCCTACAAAGAAGGTTGAGTGCAGCAAGTTCAAACTTTCCTAGTTTGTGTAATCTAACAAGATGTACAAGTTAGTAGATTCGCCTCATTTCTAAAGTAGTTTCTTGAGAAAACAAACATCTTCATTGCCGAACATTGTACTGTGTGAAATAAGCTAATTCGTTCTAGGAATCACTTGCTTTCCTACAAAGAAGGTTGAGTGCAGCAAGTTCAAACTTTCCTAGTTTGTGTAATCTAACAAGATGTACAAGTTAGTAGATTCAAGATATTTCTAAAGTAGATTCGCCTCATTTCTAAAGTAGAAAAAACAAACATCTTCATTGCCGAACATTGTACTGTGTGAAATAAGCTAATTCGGTTCTAGGAATCACTTGCTTTCCTACAAAGAAGGTTGAGTGCAGCAAGTTCAAACTTTCCTAGTTTGTGTAATCTAACAAGATGTACAAGTTAGTAGATTCGCCTCATTTCTAAAGTAGTTTTTGAGAAAAAACAAACATCTTCATTGCCGAACATTGTACTGTGTGAAATAAGCTAATTCGTTCTAGGAATCACTTGCTTTCCTACAAAGAAGGTTGAGTGCAGCAAGTTCAAACTTTCCTAGTTTGTTTAATCTAACAAGATTTACATTTTATTATATTCGCCTCATTTATAAAGTAGTTTCTTGATAAAACAAACATCTTCATTGCCGAACATTGTACTGTGTGAAATAAGCTAATTCGTTCTAGGAATCACTTGCTTTCCTACAAAGAAGGTTGAGTGCAGCAAGTTCAAACTTTCCTAGTTTGTGTAATCTAACAAGATGTACAAGTTAGTAGATTCAACTCATTTCTAAAGTAGTTTTTGAGAAAAACAAACATCTTCATTGCCAACATTGTACTGTGTGAAATAAGCTAATTCGTTTCTAGGAATCACTTGCTTTCCTACAAAGAAGGTTGAGTGCAGCAAGTTCAAACTTTCCTAGTTTGTGTAATCTAACAAGATGTACAAGTTAGTAGATTCGCCTCATTTCTAAAAAGTAGTTTCTTGAGAAAACAAACATCTTCATTGCCGAACATTGTACTGTGTGAAATAAGCTAATTCGTTCTAGGAATCACTTGCTTTCCTACAAAGAAGGTTGAGTGCAGCAAGTTCAAACTTTCCTAGTTTGTGTAATCTAACAAGATGTACAAGTTAGTAGATTCAAGATGTTCTAAAGTAGTTTCTTGAGAAAACAAACATCTTCATTGCCGAACATTGTACTGTGTGAAATAAAACTAAACATCTCGTTCTAGGAATCACTTGCTTTCCTACAAAGAAGGTTGAGTGCAGCAAGTTCAAATCACTTGCTTTCCTAAAAGAAGGTTGAGTGCAGCAAGTTCAAACTTTCCTAGTTTGTGTAATCTAACAAGATGTACAAGTTAGTAGATTCGCCTCATTTCTAAAGTAGTTTCTTGAGAAAACAAACATCTTCATTGCCGAACATTGTACTGTGTGAAATAAGCTAATTCGTTTCTAGGAATCACTTGCTTTCCTACAAAGAAGGTTGAGTGCAGCAAGTTCAAACTTTCCTAGTTTGTGTAATCTAACAAGATGTACAAGTTAGTAGATTCGCCTCATTTCTAAAGTAGTTTCTTGAGAAAACAAACATCTTCATTGCCAACATTGTACTGTGTGAAATAAGCTAATTCGTTCTAGGAATCACTTGCTTTCCTACAAAGAAGGTTGAGTGCAGCAAGTTCAAACTTTCCTAGTTTGTGTAATCTAACAAGATGTACAAGTTAGTAGATTCAAGATTTCTAAAGTAGTTTCTGAGAAAACAAACATCTTCATTGCCAACATTGTACTGTGTGAAATAAGCTAATTCGTTCTAGGAATCACTTGAATCACTTGCTTTCCAAAGAAGGTTGAGTGCAGCAAGTTCAAACTTTCCTAGTTTGTGTAATCTAACAAGATGTACAAGTTAGTAGATTCGCCTCATTTCTAAAGTAGTTTCTTGAGAAAACAAACATCTTCATTGCCAACATTGTACTGTGTGAAATAAGCTAATTCGTTCTAGGAATCACTTGCTTTCCTGCTTTCAAAGAAGGTTGAGTGCAGCAAGTTCAAACTTTCCTAGTTTGTGTAATCTAACAAGATGTACAAGTTAGTAGATTCGCCTCATTTCTAAAGTAGTTTCTGAGAAAACAAACATCTTCATTGCCAACATTGTACTGTGTGAAATAAGCTAATTGTTCTAGGAATCACTTGCTTTCCTACAAAGAAGGTTGAGTGCAGCAAGTTCAAACTTTCCTAGTTTGTGTAATCTAACAAGATGTACAAGTTAGTAGATTCGCCTCATTTCTAAAGTAGTTTCTTGAGAAAACAAACATCTTCATTGCCGAACATTGTACTGTGTGAAATAAGCTAATTCGTTCTAGGAATCACTTGCTTTCCTACAAAGAAGGTTGAGTGCAGCAAGTTCAAACTTTCCTAGTTTGTGTAATCTAACAAGATGTACAAGTTAGTAGATTCGCCTCATTTCTAAAAAGTAGTTTCTTGAGAAAACAAACATCTTCATTGCCGAACATTGTACTGTGTGAAATAAGCTAAGTGAAATAAGCTAATCTAGGAATCACTTGCTTTCCTACAAAGAAGGTTGAGTGCAGCAAGTTCAAACTTTCCTAGTTTGTGTAATCTAACAAGATGTACAAGTTAGTAGATTCGCCTCATTTCTAAAGTAGTTTCTTGAGAAAACAAACATCTTCATTGCCAACATTGTACTGTGTGAAATAAGCTAAATCATCTAGGAATCACTTGCTTTCCTACAAAGAAGGTTGAGTGCAGCAAGTTCAAACTTTCCTAGTTTGTGTAATCTAACAAGATGTACAAGTTAGTAGATTCAGATCATTTCTAAAGTAGTTTCTTGAGAAAACAAACATCTTCATTGCCGAACATTGTACTGTGTGAAATAAGCTAAACTAAAGTTCTAGGAATCACATCTGCTTTCCTACAAAGAAGGTTGAGTGCAGCAATCACTTGCTTTCTTACAAAGAAGTTTGAGTGTGTAAGTTCAAACTTTCCTAGTTTGTGTAATCTAACAAGATGTACAAGTTAGTAGATTCGCCTCATTTCTAAAGTAGTTTCTTGAGAAAAAAAACATCTTCATTGCCGAACATTGTACTGTGTGAAATAAGCTAATTCGTTCTAGGAATCACTTGCTTTCCTACAAAGAAGGTTGAGTGCAGCAAGTTCAAACTTTCCTAGTTTGTGTAATCTAACAAGATGTACAAGTTAGTAGATTCGCCTCATTTCTAAAGTAGTTTCTTGAGAAAAAAAACATCTTCATTGCCTTGAACATTGTACTGTGTGAAATAAGCTAATTCGTTCTAGGAATCACTTGCTTTCCTACAAAGAAGGTTGAGTGCAGCAAGTTCAAACTTTCCTAGTTTGTGTAATCTAACAAGATGTACAAACTTTCCTAGTTTGTGTATCTAACAAGATGTACATTTCTAAAGTAGTTTCTTGAGAAAAAACAAACATCTTCATTGCCAACATTGTACTGTGTGAAATAAGCTAATTCGTTCTAGGAATCACTTGCTTTCCTACAAAGAAGGTTGAGTGCAGCAAGTTCAAACTTTCCTAGTTTGTGTAATCTAACAAGATGTACAAGTTAGTAGAGATTCGCCTCATTTCTAAAGTAGTTTCTGAGAAAACAAACATCTTCATTGCCAACATTGTACTGTGTGAAATAAGCTAATTCGTTCTAGGAATCACTTGCTTTCCTACAAAGAAGGTTGAGTGCAGCAAGTTCAAACTTTCCTAGTTTGTGTAATCTAACAAGATGTACAAATCTAACAAGATGATTAGTAGATTCATTTCTTTCTAAAGTAGTTTCTTGAGAAAACAAACATCTTCATTGCCGAACATTGTACTGTGTGAAATAAGCTAATTCGGTTCTAGGAATCACTTGCTTTCCTACCAAGAAGGTTGAGTGCAGCAAGTTCAAACTTTCCTAGTTTGTGTAATCTAACAAGATGTACAAGTTAGTAGATTCGCCTCATTTCTAAAGTAGTTTCTTGAGAAAACAAACATCTTCATTGCCGAACATTGTACTGTGTGAAATAAGCTAATTCTGTTCTAGGAATCACTTGCTTTCCTACAAAGAAAAGAAGGTTGAGCAGCAAGTTCAAACTTTCCTAGTTTGTATAATCTAACAAGATGTACAAGTTAGTAGATTCGCCTCATTTCTAAAGTAGTTTCTTGAGAAAACAAATATCTTCATTGCCAAACATTGTACTGTGTGAAATAAGCTAAAAAGGTTCTAGGAATCACTTGCTTTCCTACAAAGCAGGTTGACTGCAGCAAGTTCAAACTTTCCTAGTTTGTGTAATCTAACAAGATGTACAAACAAGTAGATTCGATTCGATCATTTCTAAAGTAGTTTCGTGAGAAAACAAACATCTTCATTGCCGAACATTGTACTGTGTGAAATAAGCTAATTCGGTTCTAGGAATCACTTGCTTTCCTACAAAGTAGGTTGAGTGCAGCAAGTTCAAACTTTCCCAGTTTGTGTAATCTAACAAGATGTACAAGTTAGTAGATTCGCCTCATTTTAAAAAGTAGTTTCTTGAGAAAACAAACATCTTCATTGCCAACATTGTACTGTGTGAAATAAGCTAATTCGTTCTAGGAATCACTTGCACTGCTTTCCTACAAAGAAGGTTGAGTGCAGCAAGTTCAAACTTTCCTAGTTTGTGTAATCTAACAAGATGTACAAGTTAGTAGATTCGCCTCATTTCTAAAGTAGTTTCTTGAGAAAACAAACATCTTCATTGCCAACATTGTACTGTGTGAAATAAGCTAATTCATTTCTAGGAATCACTTGCTTTCCTACAAAGAAGGTTGAGTGCAGCAAGTTCAAACTTTCCTAGTTTGTGTAATCTAACAAGATGTACAAGTTAGTAGATTCAATTTCTAAAGTAGTTTCTTGAGAAAACAAACATCTTCATTGCTTCTAACATTGTACTGTGTGAAATAAGCTAATTCAAGATTCTAGGAATCACTTGCTTTCCTAGAAAGAAACATCTCTCATGAACATTGTACAGCAAGCTAATTCGGTTCTAAATCACTTTTTCCTAAAGAAGGTTGAGTGCAGCAAGTTCAAACTTTCCTAGTTTGTGTAATCTAACAAGATGTAGTAGATTCGCCTCATTTCTAAAGTAGTTTCTTGAGAAAACAAACATCTTCATTGCCGAAAAACAAACATTGTAACATTGTACTGTGTGAAATAAGCTAATTCGTTCTAGGAATCACTTGCTTTCCTACAAAGAAGGTTGAGTGCAGCAAGTTCAAACTTTCCTAGTTTGTGTAATCTAACAAGATGTACAAGTTAGTAGATTCGCCATTTCTAAAGTAGTTTCTTGAGAAAACAAACATCTTCATTGCCGAACATTGTACTGTGTGAAATAAGCTAATTGAGTTCTAGGAATCACTTGCTTTCCTACAAAGAAGGTTGAGTGCAGCAAGTTCAAACTTTCCTAGTTTGTGTAATCTAACAAGATGTACAAGTTAGTAGATTTGAGTGCAACTCAGTTTGTGTAATCTAACAAGATGTACAAGTTTCATTTCTAAAGTAGTTTCTTGAGAAAACAAACATCTTCATTGCCTTGCCATTGTACTGTGTGAAATAAGCTAATTCGTTCTAGGAATCACTTGCTTTCCTACAAAGAAGGTTGAGTGCAGCAAGTTCAAACTTTCCTAGTTTGTGTAATCTAACAAGATGTACAAGTTAGTAGATTCGCCTCATTTCTAAAGTAGTTTCTTGAGAAAACAAACATCTTCATTGCCGAACATTGTACTGTGTGAAATAAGCTAATTCGTTCTAGGAATCACTTGCTTTCCTACAAAGAAGGTTGAGTGCAGCAAGTTCAAACTTTCCTAGTTTGTGTAATCTAACAAGATGTACAAGTTAGTAGATTCTAACATTTCTAAAGTAGTTTCTTGAGAAAACAAACATCTTCATTGCCTAACATTGTACTGTGTGAAATAAGCTAAAAACATCTCTAGGAATCACTTGCTTTCCTACAAAGAAGGTTGAGTGCAGCAAGTTCAAACTTTCCTAGTTTGTGTAATCTAACAAGATGTACAAGAAGTAGAAGTTCAAACTTTCCTAGTTTTAATCTAAAAGATGTACAAGTTAGTTTCATTTCTAAAAGTTTCTTGAGAAAACATCTTCATTGCCAAACATTGTACTGTGTGAAATAAGCTAATTCGTTCTAGGAATCACTTGCTTTCCTACAAAGAAGGTTGAGTGCAGCAAGTTCAAACTTTCCTAGTTTGTGTAATCTAACAAGATGTACAAGTTAGTAGATTCGCCTCATTTCTAAAGTAGTTTCTTGAGAAAACAAACATCTTCATTGCCAAACATTGTACTGTGTGAAATAAGCTAATTCGTTTCTAGGAATCACTTGCTTTTTCTACAAAGAAGGTTGAGTGCAGCAAGTTCAAACTTTCCTAGTTTGTGTAATCTAACAAGATGTACAAGTTAGTAGATTCGCCTCATTTCTAAAGTAGTTTCTTGAGAAAACAAACATCTTCATTGCCGAACATTGTACTGTGTGAAATAAGCTAATTCGTTTCTAGGAATCACTTGCTTTCCTACAAAGAAGGTTGAGTGCAGCAAGTTCAAACTTTCCTAGTTTGTGTAATCTAACAAGATGTACAAGTTAGTAGATTCGCCTCATTTCTAAAGTAGTTTCTTGAGAAAACAAACATCTTCATTGCCGAACACTGTACTGTGTGAAATAAGCTAATTCGTTTCTAGGAATCACTTGCTTTCCTAAAAAAAAGAAGGTTGAGTGCAGCAAGTTCAAACTTTCCTAGTTTGTGTAATCTAACAAGATGTACAAGTTAGTAGATTCGCCTCATTTCTAAAGTAGTTTCTTGAGAAAACAAACATCTTCATTGCCGAACATTGTACTGTGTGAAATAAGCTAATTCGGTTCTAGGAATCACTTGCTTTCCTACAAAGAAGGTTGAGTGCAGCAAGTTCAAACTTTCCTAGTTTGTGTAATCTAACAAGATGTACAAGTTAGTAGATTCGCCCATTTCTAAAGTAGTTTCTGAGAAAACAAACATCTTCATTGCCAAACATTGTACTGTGTGAAATAAGCTAATTCTGTTCTAGGAATCACTTGCTTTCCTACAAAGAAGGTTGAGTGCAGCAAGTTCAAACTTTCCTAGTTTGTGTAATCTAACAAGATGTACAAGTTAGTAGATTCAAATCTCATTTCTAAAGTAGTTTCTCCTAGTTTGTGTAGAAAAGATGTACAAACAGTCTTCATTGCCAACAGTAGTTGTACTGAAAAAAACAAACATCTTCATTGCCGAACATTGTACTGTGTGAAATAAGCTAATTCGTTCTAGGAATCACTTGCTTTCCTACAAAGAAGGTTGAGTGCAGCAAGTTCAAACTTTCCTATTTTGTGTAATCTAACAAGATGTACAAGTTAGTAGATTCGCCTCATTTCTAAAGTAGTTTCTTGAGAAAACAAACATCTTCATTGCTCAAACATTGTACTGTGTGAAATAAGCTAATTCGTTCTAGGAATCACTTGCTTTCCTACAAAGAAGGTTGAGTGCAGCAAGTTCAAACTTTCCTAGTTTGTGTAATCTAACAAGATGTACAAGTTAGTAGATTCGCCTCATTTCTAAAGTAGTTTCTTGAGAAAACAAACATCTTCATTGCCTAACATTGTACTGTGTGAAATAAGCTAATTCGAATCTAGGAATCACTTGCTTTCCTACAAAGAAGGTTGAGTGCAGCAAGTTCAAACTTTCCTAGTTTGTGTAATCTAACAAGATGTACAAGTTAGTAGATTCGCCTCATTTCTAAAGTAGTTTCTTGAGAAAACAAACATCTTCATTGCCGAACATTGTACTGTGTGAAATAAGCTAATTCGGTTCTAGGAATCACTTGCTTTCCTACAAAGAAGGTTGAGTGCAGCAAGTTCAAACTTTCCTAGTTTGTGTAATCTAACAAGATGTACAAGTTAGTAGATTCGCCTCATTTCTAAAGTAGTTTCTTGAGAAAACAAACATCTTCATTGCCAACATTGTACTGTGTGAAATAAGCTAATTCTTGTTCTAGGAATCACTTGCTTTCCTACAAAGAAGGTTGAGAAGGTTGAGTGCAGCAAGTTCAAACTTTCCTAGTTTGTGTAATCTAACAAGATGTACAAGTTAGTAGATTCGCCTCATTTCTAAAGTAGTTTCTTGAGAAAACAAACATCTTCATTGCCGAACATTGTACTGTGTGAAATAAGCTAATTCGTTCTAGGAATCACTTGCTTTCCTACAAAGAACGAAGAGTGCAGCAAGTTCAAACTTTCCTAGTTTGTGTAATCTAACAAGATGTACAAACAAGATGTTAGTAGATTCGCCCTCATTTCTAAAGTAGTTTCTTGAGAAAACAAACATCTTCATTGCCGAACATTGTACTGTGTGAAATAAGCTAATTCGTTCTAGGAATCACTTGCTTTCCTACAAAGAAGGTTGAGTGCAGCAAGTTCAAACTTTCCTAGTTTGTGTAATCTAACAAGATGTACAAGTTAGTAGATTCGCCTCATTTCTAAAGTAGTTTCTTGAGAAAACAAACATCTTCATTGCCATTTCAACATTGTACTGTGTGAAATAAGCTAATTCAAACTAGGAATCACTTGCTTTCCTACAAAGAAGGTTGAGTGCAGCAAGTTCAAACTTTCCTAGTTTGTGTAATCTAACAAGATGTACAAGTTAGTAGATTCGTGTCATTTCTAAAGTAGTTTCTTGAGAAAACAAACATCTTCAACAAGATGTACAAACATTGTACTGTGTGTTTCTGAGAAAAAAACATCTTCATTGCCTAACATTGTACTGTGTGAAATAAGCTAATCACTAGGAATCACTTGCTTTCCTGCTTTCCTAGAAGGAAGAGTGCAGCAAGTTCAAACTTTCCTAGTTTGTGTAATCTAACAAGATGTACAAGTTAGTAGATTCGCCTCATTTCTAAAGTAGTTTCTTGAGAAAACAAACATCTTCATTGCCAACATTGTACTGTGTGAAATAAGCTAATTCGTTCTAGGAATCACTTGCTTTCCTACAAAGAAGGTTGAGTGCAGCAAGTTCAAACTTTCCTAGTTTGTGTAATCTAACAAGATGTACAAGTTAGTAGAGATTCAAAGTTTTCTAAAGTAGTTTCTTGAGAAAAAACAAACATCTTCATTGAAAAACATTGTACTGTGTGAAATAAGCTAATTCTGTTCTAGGAATCACTTGCTTTCCTAAAAAGAAGGTTGAGTGCAGCAAGTTCAAACTTTCCTAGTTTGTGTAATCTAACAAGATGTACAAGTTAGTAGATTGAGTGCAGCAAGTTCAAACTTTCCTAGTTTGTTTCTAACAAGAAAACAGTAGAACATCATTTCTAAAGTAGTTTCTGAAAAACAAACATCTTCATTGCCTAACATTGTACTGTGTGAAATAAGCTAATTCGTTCTAGGAATCACTCACTTGCTTTCCTAAAAGAAGGTTGAGTGCAGCAAGTTCAAACTTTCCTAGTTTGTGTAATCTAACAAGATGTACAAGTTAGTAGATTCGCCTCATTTCTAAAGTAGTTTCTTGAGAAAACAAACATCTTCATTGCCAACATTGTACTGTGTGAAATAAGCTAATTGTTCTAGGAATCACTTGCTTTCCTAATCAAAGAAGAAGAGTGAGCAAGTTCAAAACTTTCCTAGTTTGTGTAATCTAACAAGATGTACAAGTTAGTAGATTCGCCTCATTTCTAAAGTAGTTTCTTGAGAAAACAAACATCTTCATTGCCTAACATTGTACTGTGTGAAATAAGCTAATTCGTTCTAGGAATCACTTGCTTTCCTACAAAGAAGGTTGAGTGCAGCAAGTTCAAACTTTCCTAGTTTGTGTAATCTAACAAGATGTACAAGTTAGTAGATTCGCCTAGATTTCTAAAGTAGTTTCTTCTAAAGAAAAAAAAAAACAAACAATTCTTCATTGCCAACATTGTACTGTGTGAAATAAGCTAATTCGTTCTAGGAATCACTTGCTTTCCTACAAAGAAGGTTGAGTGCAGCAAGTTCAAACTTTCCTAGTTTGTGTAATCAAACAAGATGTACAAGTTAGTAGATTCGCCTCATTTCTAAAGTAGTTTCTTGAGAAAACAAACATCTTCATTGCCGAACATTGTACTGTGTGAAATAAGCTAATTCATTTCTAGGAATCACTTGCTTTCCTACAAAGAAGGTTGAGTGCAGCAAGTTCAAACTTTCCTAGTTTGTGTAATCTAAACAAGATGTACAAGAAGTTAGTAGATTCGATTCATTTCTAAAGTAGTTTCTTTCTGAACAAACATCTTCATTGCCGAACATTGTTCTGTGTGAAATAATCTGAGTCTGTTCTAGGAATCACTTGCTTTCCTACAAAGAAGGTTGAGTGCAGCAAGTTCAAACTTTCCTAGTTTGTGTAATCTAACAAGATGTACAAGTTAGTAGATTCGCCTCATTTCAAGATGTACAAGTTAGTAGATTCGCCTCATTTCTAAAGTAGTTTCTTGAGAAAACAAACATCTTCATTGCCGAACATTGTACTGTGTGAAATAAGCTAATTCGTTCTAGGAATCACTTGCTTTCCTACAAAGAAGGTTGAGTGCAGCAAGTTCAAACTTTCCTAGTTTGTGTAATCTAACAAGATGTACAAGTTAGTAGATTCAATTCATTTCTAAAGTAGTTTCTTGAGAAAACAAACATCTTCATTGCCTAACATTGTACTGTGTGAAATAAGCTAAGAAAACTAGGAATCACTTGCTTTCCTACAAAGAAGGTTGAGTGTGTGCAAGTTCAAACTTTCCTAGTTTGTGTAATCTAACAAGATGTACAAGTTAGTAGATTCAGCAAGTTAAAGTAGTTTCTTGAGAAAACAAACATCTTCATTGTTTCAAACAAGAACATTGTAGTAGATTCTGTTTCTAAAGTAGTTTCTGAAAAAACACATCTTCAATTTGCGTTTGTACTGTGTGAAATAAGCTAATTTTCCTAGGAATCACTTGCTTTCCTACAAAGAAGGTTGAGTGCAGCAAGTTCAAACTTTCCTAGTTTGTGTAATCTAACAAGATGTACAAGTTAGTAGATTCGCCTCATTTCTAAAGTAGTTTCTTGAAAAAACAAACATCTTCATTGCCAAACATTGTACTGTGTGAAATAAGCTAATTCGGTTCTAGGAATCACTTGCTTTCCTACAAAGAAGGTTGAGTGCAGCAAGTTCAAACTTTCCTAGTTTGTGTAATCTAACACAATGTACAAGTTAGTAGATTCAGAAGTTCATTTCTAAAGTAGTTTCTGAGAAAACAAACATCTTCATTGCCAACATTGTACTGTGTGAAATAAGCTAATTCAAAACTAGAGGAATCACTTGCTTTCCTACAAAGAAGGTTGAGTGCAGCAAGTTCAAACTTTCCTAGTTTGTGTAATCTAACAAGATGTACAAGTTAGTAGATTCCTACAAAGAAGGTTGATTTCTAAAGTAGTTTCTTGAAAAAAGATGTAAACATCTTCTAAAGTAGTTTCTTGAGAAAAAACAAACATCTTGTAACATTGTGTGTGATGTGTGAAATAAGCTAAATTAGGAATCACTTCACTTCCTACAAAAAGAAGGTGAGTGCAGCAAACTTTCCTTCAAATCTAACAAGATGTTTGTTAGTAATCTAACAAGATTTCTTGAGAAAACAAACATCTTCATTGCCAACATTGTACTGTGTGAAATAAACTTCTGAGAAAACAAATCATTGCTTTCCTAACAAAGAAGGTTGAGTGCAGTGTTCAAACTTTCCTAGTTTGTGTAATCTAACAAGATGTACAAAGTTGAGTGCAGAAGTTCAAACTTTCCTAGTTTGTGTAATCTAAAAGAAGATGTACAAGTAGTAGATTCGCCTCATTTCTAAAGTAGTTTCTTGAGAAAACAAACATCTTCATTGCCGAACATTGTACTTGTACTGTGTGAAATAAGCTAATTCGTTCTAGGAATCACTTGCTTTCCTACAAAGAAGGTTGAGTGCAGCAAGTTCAAACTTTCCTAGTTTGTGTAATCTAACAAGATGTACAAGTTAGTAGATTCGCCTCATTTCTAAAGTAGTTTCTTGAGAAAAAAACAACATCTTCATTGCCGAACATTGTACTGTGTGAAATAAAATAAGCTTCGTTCTAGGAATCACTTGCTTTCCTACAAAGAAGGTTGAGTGCAGCAAGTTCAAACTTTCCTAGTTTGTGTAATCTAACAAGATGTACAAGTTAGTAGATTCGCCTCATTTCTAAAGTAGTTTCTTGAGAAAACAAACATCTTCATTGCCTAACATTGTACTGTGTGAAATAAGCTAATTGTTCTAGGAATCACTTGCTTTCCTACAAAGAAGGTTGAGTGCAGCAAGTTCAAACTTTCCTAGTTTGTGTAATCTAACAAGATGTACAAGTTAGTAGATTCGCCTCATTTCTAAAGTAGTTTCTTTAGAAAACAAACATCTTAAAGTAGTTTCTGAGAAAACAAACATTGTACATTGTGTGTGAAATAAGCTAATTCTAATTCTAGGAATCAATCACTTGCCTTCAAAAAAGGTTGAGTGCAGCAAGTTCAAACTTTCCTAGTTTGTGTAATCTAACAAGATGTACAAGTTAGTAGATTCGCCTCATTTCTAAAGTAGTTTAGTTTTTCTAAGAAAAAAAAAAACAAACATCTTCATTGCCGAACATTGTACTGTGTGAAATAAGCTAATTCGTTCTAGGAATCACTTGCTTTCCTACAAAGAAGGTTGAGTGCAGCAAGTTCAAACTTTCCTAGTTTGTGTAATCTAACAAGATGTACAAGTTAGTAGATTCGCCATTTCTAAAGTAGTTTCTTGAGAAAACAAACATCTTCATTGCCGAAACATTGTACTGTGTGAAATAAGCTAAACATCGTTTCTAGGAATCACTTGCTTTCCTACAAAGAAGGTTGAGTGCAGCAAGTTCAAACTTTCCTAGTTTGTGTAATCTAACAAGATGTACAAGTTAGTAGATTCAAGGTTGAAAAGTAGTTTCTTGAGAAAACAAACATCTTCATTTTGTACATTGTAACAAGATGAAATAAGCAAGTAAACATCGTTTTTGTAATCTAACAAGATAGGAATCACTTGTAGTTTCCAAACATCTCATTGCCGAACATTGTACTGTGTGAAATAAGCTAATGAGGAATCACTTGCTTTCCTACAAAGAAGGTTGAGTGCAGCAAGTTCAAACTTTCCTAGTTTGTGTAATCTAATCAAGAAGATGATGTACAAGTTAGTAGATTCGCCATTTCTAAAGTAGTTTCTTGAGAAAACAAACATCTTCATTGCCAACATTGTACTGTGTGAAATAAGCTAATTCGTTCTAGGAATCACTTGCTTTCCTACAAAGAAGGTTGAGTGCAGCAAGTTCAAACTTTCCTAGTTTGTGTAATCTAACAAGATGTACAAGTTAGTAGATTCAGCCTCATTTCTAAAGTAGTTTCTTTTTAAAAGTAGAAAAACAAACATCTTCATTGCCGAACATTGTACTGTGTGAAATAAGCTAATTCGTTCTAGGAATCACTTGCTTTCCTACAAAGAAGGTTGAGTGCAGCAAGTTCAAACTTTCCTAGTTTGTGTAATCTAACAAGATGTACAAGTTAGTAGATTCGCCTCATTTCTAAAGTAGTTTCTTGAGAAAACAAACATCTTCATTGCCGAACATTGTACTGTGTGAAATAAGCTAATTCGTTCTAGGAATCACTTGCTTTCCTACAAAGAAGAAGGAGTGAGCAAGTTCAAAAACTTTCCTAGTTTGTGTAATCTAACAAGATGTACAAGTTAGTAGATTCGCCTCATTTCTAAAGTAGTTTCTTGAGAAAACAAACATCTTCATTGCCAACATTGTACTGTGTGAAATAAGCTAATTCGTTCTAGGAATCACTTGCTTTCCTACAAAGAAGGTTGAGTGCAGCAAGTTCAAACTTTCCTAGTTTGTGTAATCTAACAAGATGTACAAAGTTAGTAGAGATTCAAAGTTCATTTCTAAAGTAGTTTCTTGAGAAAACAAACATCTTCATTGCCAACATTGTACTGTGTGAAAAACAAACTAATTCATTGTTCATTGTACTGTGTGAAATCAGCTTGCTAGGAATCACTTGCTTTCCTACAAAGAAGGTTGAGTGCAGCAAGTTCAAACTTTCCTAGTTTGTGTAATCTAACAAGATGTACAAGTTAGTAGATTCGCCTCATTTCTAAAGTAGTTTCTTGAGAAAACAAACATCTTCATTGCCGAACATTGTACTGTGTGAAATAAGCTAATTCGTTTGAGGAATCACTTGCTTTCCTACAAAGAAGGTTGAGTGCAGCAAGTTCAAACTTTCCTAGTTTGTGTAATCTAACAAGATGTACAAGTTAGTAGATTCGCCTCATTTCTAAAGTAGTTTCTTGAGAAAACAAACATCTTCATTGCCTAACGTTGTACTGTGTGAAATAAGCTAATTCGTTCTAGGAATCACTTGCTTTCCTACAAAGAAGGTTGAGTGCAGCAAGTTCAAACTTTCCTAGTTTGTGTAATCTAACAAGATGTACAAGTTAGTAGATTCAACCTCATTTCTAAAGTAGTTTCTTGAGAAAACAAACATCTTCATTGCCAAACATTGTACTGTGTGAAATAAGCTAATTCGTTCTAGGAATCACTTGCTTTCCTACAAAAAAGGTTGAGTGCAGCAAGTTCAAACTTTCCTAGTTTGTGTGAAATAAGCTAACAAGATGGAATCACTTGCTTTCCTACAAAGAAGGTTGAGTGCAGCAAGTTCAAACTTTCCTAGTTTGTGTAAACAAGATGTATGTACAAGTTTCGCCTCATTTCTAAAGTAGTTTCTTGAGAAAACAAACATCTTCATTGCCAACATTGTACTGTGTGAAATAAGCTAATTCGTTCTAGGAATCACTTGCTTTCCTACAAAGAAGGTTGAGTGCAGCAAGTTCAAACTTTCCTAGTTTGTGTAATCTAACAAGATGTACAAGTTAGTAGATTCGCCTCATTTCTAAAGTAGTTTCTTGAGAAAACAAACATCTTCATTGACAAACATTGTACTGTGTGAAATAAGCTAATACGGTCTAGGAATCACTTGCTTTCCTACAAAGAAGGTTGAGTGCAGCAAGTTCAAACTTTCCTAGTTTGTGTAATCTAACAAGATGTACAAGTTAGTAGATTCGCCTCATTTCTAAAGTAGTTTCTTGAGAAAACAAACATCTTCATTGCCGAACATTGTACTGTGTGAAATAAGCTAATTCGTTCTAGGAATCACTTGCTTTCCTACAAAGAAGGTTGAGTGCAGCAAGTTCAAACTTTCCTAGTTTGTGTAATCTAACAAGATGTACAAGTTAGTAGATTCGCCATTTCATTTCTAAAAAGTAGTTTCTTGAGAAAACAAACATCTTCATTGCCTAACATTGTACTGTGTGAAATAAGCTAATTCGTTCTAGGAATCACTTGCTTTCCTACAAAGAAGGTTGAGTGCAGCAAGTTCAAACTTTCCTAGTTTGTGTAATCTAACAAGATGTACAAGTTAGTAGATTCTAACATTTTTAAAGTAGTTTCTTGAGAAAACAAACATCTTCATTGAAAATTGTACTGTGTGAAATAAGCTAATTTGTTGTGTGTGTGGAATCACTTGCTTAGGAATCACTTGCTTTCCTACAAAGAAGGTTGAGTGCAGTTCAAAACTTTCTAGTTTGTGTGTAATCTAACAAGATGTACAAGTTAGTAGATTCGCCTCATTTCTAAAGTAGTTTCTTGAGAAAACAAACATCTTCATTGCCGAACATTGTACTGTGTGAAATAAGCTAATTCGTTCTAGGAATCACTTGCTTTCCTACAAAGAAGGTTGAGTGCAGCAAGTTCAAACTTTCCTAGTTTGTGTAATTAACAAGATGTACAAGTTAGTAGATTCGCCATTTCTAAAGTAGTTTCTTGAAAAAAAAACATCTTCATTGCCTAAACATTGTACTGTGTGAAATAAGCTAATTCGTTCTAGGAATCACTTGCTTTCCTACAAAGAAGGTTGAGTGCAGCAAGTTCAAACTTTCCTAGTTTGTGTAATCTAACAAGATGTACAAGTTAGTAGATTCTAACTCATTTCTAAAGTAGTTTCTTGAGAAAACAAACATCTTCATTGCCAAACATTGTACTGTGTGAAATAAGCTAACATTGTTCTAGGAATCAAATTGCTTTCCTACAAAGAAGGCTTTCCTACAAAGAAGGTTGAGTGCAGTTCAAGTTCAAACTCCTAGTTTTTGTAATCTAACAAGATGTACAAGTTAGTAGATTCGCCTCATTTCTAAAGTAGTTTCTTGAGAAAACAAACATCTTCATTGCCGAACATTGTACTGTGTGAAATAAGCTAATTAAGCTAATCTAGGAATCACTTGCTTTCCTACAAAGAAGGTTGAGTGCAGCAAGTTCAAACTTTCCTAGTTTGTGTAATCTAACAAGATGTACAAGTTAGTAGATTCGCCTCATTTCTAAAGTAGTTTCTTGAGAAAACAAACATCTTCATTGCCGAACATTGTACTGTGTGAAATAAGCTAATTCGTTTCTAGGAATCACTTGCTTTCCTACAAAGAAGGTTGAGTGCAGCAAGTTCAAACTTTCCTAGTTTGTGTAATCTAACAAGATGTACAAGTTAGTAGATTCAAAGTTCTAAAGTAGTTTCTTGAGAAAAACAAACATCTTCATTGCCAGAAAACAAACATCTTCATGTACTGTGTGTGAAAAGCTAATTCGTTCTAGGAATCACTTGCTTTCCTACAAAGAAGGTTGAGTGCAGCAAGTTCAAACTTTCCTAGTTTGTGTAATCTAACAAGATGTAACAAGATAGTAGATTCGCCATTTTCTAAAGTAGTTTGAGAGAAAACAAACATCTTCATTGCCTAACATTGTACTGTGTGAAATAAGAAATAAGCTAATTCGTTCTAGGAATCACTTGCTTTCCTACAAAGAAGGTTGAGTGCAGCAAGTTCAAACTTTCCTAGTTTGTGTAATCTAACAAGATGTACAAGTTAGTAGATTCGCCTCATTTCTAAAGTAGTTTCTTGAGAAAACAAACATCTTCATTGCCAACATTGTACTGTGTGAAATAAGCTAAATAAGTTCTAGGAATCACTTGCTTTTGCTACAAAGAAGGTTGAGTTGAGCAAGTTCAAACTTTCCTAGTTTGTGTAATCTAACAAGATGTACAAGTTAGTAGATTCAATCATTTCTAAAGTAGTTTCTTGAGAAAACAAACATCTTCATTGTTTGAACATTGTACTGTGTGAAATAAGCTAATTCGTTTTAGGAATCACTTGCTTTCCTACAAAGAAAAATTGAGTGCAGCAAGTTCAAACTTTCCTAGTTGAGTGCAGCAAGTTCAAACTTTCCTAGTTTGTGTAATCTAACAAGATGTACAAGTAGATAGATTCGATTCATTTTCTAAAGTAGTTTCTTGAGAAAACAAACATCTTCATTGCCGAACATTGTACTGTGTGAAATAAGCTAATTCGTTCTAGGAATCACTTGCTTTCCTACAAAGAAGGTTGAGTGCAGCAAGTTCAAACTTTCCTAGTTTGTGTAATCTAACAAGATGTACAAGTTAGTAGATTCGCCTCATTTCTAAAGTAGTTTCTTGAGAAAACAAACATCTTCATTGCCAACATTGTACTGTGTGAAATAAGCTAATTCGTTCTAGGAATCACTTGCTTTCCTACAAAGAAGGTTGAGTGCAGCAAGTTCAAACTTTCCTAGTTTGTGTAATCTAACAAGATGTACAAGTTAGTAGATTCTTTCCTCATTTTTAAAGTAGTTTCTTGAGAAAAAAACAACATCTTCATTGAAAACAACATTGTACTGTGTGAAATAAGCTAATTCGAAAAAAAGGAATCAAAACAAACTTCCTAAAAGAAGGTTGAGTGCAGCAAGTTCAAAAACAAACATCTTCATTGCCCTACATTGTACTGTGTGAAATAAGCTAATCTTCTAGGAATCAAGATTCCTACAAAGAAGGTTGAGTGCAGCAAGTTCAAACTTTCCTAGTTTGTGTAATCTAACAAGATGTACAAGTTAGTAGATTCGCTCATTTCTAAAGTAGTTTCTTGAGAAAACAAACATCTTCATTGCCGAACATTGTACTGTGTGAAATAAGCTAATTCGTTCTAGGAATCACTTGCTTTCCTACAAAGAAGGTTGAGTGCAGCAAGTTCAAACTTTCCTAGTTTGTGTAATCTAACAAGATGTACAAGTTAGTAGATTCGCCTCATTTCTAAAGTAGTTTCTTGAGAAAACAAAAACAAACATCTTTGCCGAACATTGTACTGTGTGAAATAAGCTAATTCGTTCTAGGAATCACTTGCTTTCCTACAAAAGAAGGTTGAGTGCAGCAAGTTCAAACTTTCCTAGTTTGTGTAATCTAACAAGATGTACAAAGTTAGTAGATTCGCCTCATTTCTAAAGTAGTTTCTTGAGAAAACAAACATCTTCATTGCCAAACATTGTACTGTGTGAAATAAGCTAATTCGTTCTAGGAATCACTTGCTTTCCTACAAAGAAGGTTGAGTGCAAAGAAGTTCAAAAGTTTCTTTCCTAGTTTGTGTAATCTAACAAGATGTACAAGTTAGTAGATTCGCCTCATTTCTAAAGTAGTTTCTTGAGAAAACAAACATCTTCATTGCCAACATTGTACTGTGTGAAATAAGCTAATTCGTTCTAGGAATCACTTGCTTTCCTACAAAGAAGGTTGAGTGCAGCAAGTTCAAACTTTCCTAGTTTGTGTAATCTAACAAGATGTACAAGTTAGTAGATTCAAGAATTTCTAAAGTAGTTTCTTGAGAAAACAAACATCTTCATTGCCAACATTGTACTGTGTGAAATAAGCTAATTCGTTCTAGGAATCACTTGCTTTCCTACAAAACAAGGTTGAGTGCAGCAAAGTTCAAACTTTCCTAGTTTGTGTAATCTAACAAGATGTACAAGTTAGTAGAATTCAAATTTCTAAAGTAGTTTCTTGAGAAAACAAAAACATCCTAGTTTGTGTAATCTAACAAGATGTACAAGTTAGTAGATTAGATTCATTTCTAAAGTAGTTTCTTGAGAAAACAAACATCTTCATTGCCTGTACTGTGTGAAAATAAGCTAATTCGGTTCTAGGAATCACTTGCTTTCCTACAAAGAAGGTTGAGTGCAGCAAGTTCAAACTTTCCTAGTTTGTGTAATCTAACAAGATGTACAAGTTAGTAGATTCGCCTCATTTCTAAAGTAGTTTCTTGAGAAAACAAACATCTTCATTGCCGAACATTGTACTGTGTGAAATAAGCTAATTCGTTCTAGGAATCACTTGCTTTCCTACAAAGAAGGTTGAGTGCAGCAAGTTCAAACTTTCCTAGTTTGTGTAATCTAACAAGATGTACAAGTTAGTAGATTCGCCTCATTTCTAAAGTAGTTTCTTGAGAAAACAAACATCTTCATTGCCGTACATTGTACTGTGTGAAATAAGCTAATTCATTCTAGGAATCACTTGCTTTCCTACAAAGAAGGTTGAGTGCAGCAAGTTCAAACTTTCCTAAATAAGTGTAATCTAACAAGATGTACAAGTTAGTAGATTCACCTCATTTCTAAAGTAGTTTCTTGAGAAAAATCAAACATCTAGATCATTAAAGTAGTTTCTTGAAAAACAAACATCTTCATTGCCTAACAACTGTGTGAAATAAGCTAATTCGTTTCTAGGAATCACTTGCTTTCCTACAAAGAAGGTTGAGTGCAGCAAGTTCAAACTTTCCTAGTTTGTGTAATCTAACAAGATGTACAAGTTAGTAGATTCGCCTCATTTCTAAAGTAGTTTCTTGAGAAAACAAACATCTTCATTGCCAAACATTGTACTGTGTGAAATAAGCTAATTCATTGTTGTAGTGAATCACTTGCACTTTTCCTACAAAGAAGGTTGAGTGCAGCAAGTTCAAACTTTCCTAGTTTGTGTAATCTAACAAGATGTACAAGTTAGTAGATTCGCCTCATTTCTAAAGTAGTTTCTTGAGAAAACAAACATCTTCATTGCCGAACATTGTACTGTGTGAAATAAGCTAATTCGTTCTAGGAATCACTTGCTTTCCTACAAAGAAGGTTGAGTGCAGCAAGTTCAAACTTTCCTAGTTTGTGTAATCTAACAAGATGTAGATAACAGATGTAGATTTAGTAGATTCGCCTCATTTCTAAAGTAGTTTCTGAGAAAACAAACATCTTCATTGCCGAACATTGTACTGTGTGAAATAAGCTAATTCGTTGTAGGAATCACTTGCTTTCCTACAAAGAAGGTTGAGTGCAGCAAGTTCAAACTTTCCTAGTTTGTGTAATCTAACAAGATGTACAAGTTAGTAGATTCGCCTCATTTCTAAAGTAGTTTCTTGAGAAAACAAACATCTTCATTGCCGAACATTGTACTGTGTGAAATAAGCTCATTCGTTCTAGGAATCACTTGCTTTCCTACAAAGAAGGTTGAGTGCAGCAAGTTCAAACTTTCCTAGTTTGTGTAATCTAACAAGATGTACAAGTTAGTAGATTCAAACATTTCTAAAGTAGTTTCTTGAGAAAACAAACATCTTCATTGTAACATTGTACTGTGTGAAATAAGCTAATTTCTAAAGTTTTCTTGGAATCAAAACAAACTTTCCTACAAAGAAGTACTTGAAATAAGCAGCAAGTTCAATCACTTGCTTTCCTACAAAGAAGGTTGAGTGCAGCAAGTTCAAACTTTCTAGTTTTGTGTAATCTAACAAGATGTACAAGTTAGTAGATTCGCCTCATTTCTAAAGTAGTTTCTTGAGAAAACAAACATCTTCATTGCCGAACACATTGTACTGTGTGAAATAAGCTAATTCGTTCTAGGAATCACTTGCTTTCCTACAAAGAAGGTTGAGTGCAGCAAGTTCAAACTTTCCTAGTTTGTGTAATCTAACAAGATGTACAAGTTAGTAGATTCAATTTCTAAAGTAGTTTCTTGAGAAAACAAACATCTTCATTGCCAAACATTGTACTGTGTGAAATAAGCTAAAACAAACGTTTCTAGGAATCACTTGCTTTCCTACAAAGAAGGTTGAGTGCAGCAAGTTCAAACTTTCCTAGTTTGTGTAATCTAACAAGATGTACAAGTTAGTAGATTCAGTTACAAAGATTTTGAGTAAAGTAGTTTCTTTTGAGAAAAACAAGATCTTCATTTAGTAGATTCGCCTCATTTCTAATTGTAAAACAAACATCTTCATTGCCGAATAAGTGTGAAATAAGCTAATCGGTTTCTAGGAATCACTTGCTTTCCTACAAAGAAGGTTGAGTGAAGTTCAAACTTTCCTAGTTTGTGTAATCTAACAAGATGTACAAGTTAGTAGATTCGCCTCATTTCTAAAGTAGTTTCTTGAGAAAACAAACATCTTCATTGCCAACATTGTACTGTGTGAAATAAGCTAATTGTTCTAGGAATCACTTGCTTTCCTACAAAGAAGGTTGAGTGCAGCAAGTTCAAACTTTCCTAGTTTGTGTAATCTAACAAGATGTACAAGTTAGTAGATTCAAATTTCTAAAGTAGTTTCTGAGAAAACAAACATCTTCATTGCCAACATTGTACTGTGTGAAATAAGCTAATTCATTTCTAGGAATCACTTGCTTTCCTACAAAGAAAACAAACATCTTCATTGGTTGAAATAAGCTAATTCGCAGGAATCACTTGCTTTCCTACAAAGAAGGTTGAGTGCAGCAAGTTCAAACTTTCCTAGTTTGTGTAATCTAACAAGATGTACAAGTTAGTAGATTCGCCTCATTTCTAAAGTAGTTTCTTGAGAAAACAAACATCTTCATTGCCGAACATTGTACTGTGTGAAATAAGCTAGCTAATTCGTTTCTAGGAATCACTTGCTTTCCTACAAAGAAGGTTGAGTGCAGCAAGTTCAAACTTTCCTAGTTTGTGTAATCTAACAAGATGTACAAGTTAGTAGATTCGCCCATTTTCTAAAGTAGTTTCTTGAGAAAACAAACATCTTCATTGCCAACATTGTACTGTGTGAAATAAGCTAATTCGTTCTAGGAATCACTTGCTTTCCTACAAAGAAGGTTGAGTGCAGCAAGTTCAAACTTTCCTAGTTTGTGTAATCTAACAAGATGTACAAGTTAGTAGATTCATTCATTTCTAAAAGTAGTTTCTGAGAAAACAAACATCTTCATTGCCTAACATTGTACTGTGTGAAATAAGCTAATTCAAGTTCTAGGAATCACTTGCTTTCCTACAAAGAAGGTTGAGTGCAGAAAACAAACATTCAAAACTTTCCTAAATAAGTTTGTGTAAATCACTTGCTTTCAAAAGAAGGTTGAGTGCAGCAAGTTCAAACTTTCCTAGTTTGTGTAATCTAACAAGATGTACAAGTTAGTAGATTCGCCTCATTTCTAAAGTAGTTTCTTGAGAAAACAAACATCTTCATTGCCGAACATTGTACTGTGTGAAATAAGCTAATTCGTTTAGGAATCACTTGCTTTCCTACAAAGAAGGTTGAGTGCAGCAAGTTCAAACTTTCCTAGTTTGTGTAATCTAACAAGATGTACAAGTTAGTAGATTCGCCTCATTTCTAAAGTACTTTCTTGAGAAAACAAACATCTTCATTGCCAAACATTGTACTGTGTGAAATAAGCTAATTCAAGTTCTAGGAATCACTTGCTTTCCTACAAAGAAGGTTGAGTGCAAGTTTCAAACTTTCCTAGTTTGTGTAATCTAACAAGATGTACAAGTTAGTAGATTCAACAAGATTCTAAAGTAGTTTTTGAGAAAAACAAACATCTTCATTGAAACAAATTACTACTGTGTGAAATAAGCTAATTCAAGTAGTCTAGAGAAAACATCTTGCTTTCCTGTGTGAAATAAGCTAATTGAGTTTCTAGGAATCACTTGCTTTCTTAAAGAAAGAAGGTTGAGTGCAGCAAGTTCAAACTTTCCTAGTTTGTAATCTATCAAGAAGATGTACAAGTTAGTAGATTCGCCTCATTTCTAAAGTAGTTTCTTGAGAAAACAAACATCTTCATTGCCGAACATTGTACTGTGTGAAATAAGCTAATTCGTTTCTAGGAATCACTTGCTTTCCTACAAAGAAGGTTGAGTGCAGCAAGTTCAAACTTTCCTAGTTTGTGTAATCTAACAAGATGTACAAGTTAGTAGATTCGCCTCATTTCTAAAGTAGTTTCTTGAGAAAACAAACATCTTCATTGCCAACATTGTACTGTGTGAAATAAGCTAATTCATTCTAGGAATCACTTGCTTTCCTAAGCAAAGAACTTGTTGAAAAGAAGGTTGAGTTTCAAACTTTCCTAGTTTGTGTAATCTAACAAGATGTACAAGTTAGTAGATTCGCCTCATTTCTAAAGTAGTTTCTTGAGAAAACAAACATCTTCATTGCCAACATTGTACTGTGTGAAATAAGCTAATTCGTTCTAGGAATCAATCACTTGCCTACAAAGAAGGTTGAGTGCAGCAAAGTTTGAACTTTTTCCTAGTTTGTGTAATCTAACAAGATGTACAAGTTAGTAGATTCGCCTCATTTCTAAAGTAGTTTCTTGAGAAAAAACAAACATCTTCATTGCCGAACATTGTACTGTGTGAAATAAGCTAATTCGTTCTAGGAATCACTTGCTTTCCTACAAAGAAGGTTGAGTGCAGCAAGTTCAAACTTTCCTAGTTTGTGTAATCTAACAAGATGTACAAGTTAGTAGATTCAGTTTTCTAAAGTAGTTTCTTGAGAAAACAAACATCTTCATTGCCTAACATTGTACTGTGTGAAATAAGCTAATTCGTTTCTAGGAATCACTTGCTTTCCTACAAAGAAGGTTGAGTGCAGCAAGTTCAAACACTTGCTTTCTAGTTGAGTGTGTTCAAACTTTCCTAAATCTAACAAGATGTACAAGTTAGTAGATTCGCCTCATTTCTAAAGTAGTTTCTTGAGAAAAAAACAACATCTTCATTGCCGAACATTGTACTGTGTGAAATAAGCTAATTCCGCTTCTAGGAATCACTTGCTTTCCTACAAAGAAGGTTGAGTGCAGCAAGTTCAAACTTTCCTAGTTTGTGTAATCTAACAAGATGTACAAGTTAGTAGATTCGCCTCATTTCTAAAGTAGTTTCTGAGAAAACAAACATCTTCATTGCCAACATTGTACTGTGTGAAATAAGCTAATTGTGAAATAAGCTAATAGGAATCACTTGCTTTCCTACAAAGAAGGTTGAGTGCAGCAAGTTCAAACTTTCCTAGTTTGTGTAATCTAACAAGATGTACAAGTTAGTAGATTCGATTCATTTCTAAAGTAGTTTCTTGAGAAAACAAACATCTTCATTGCCGAACATTGTACTGTGTGAAATAAGCTAATTCTGTTCTAGGAATCACTTGCTTTCCTACAAAGAAGGTTGAGTGCAGCAAGTTCAAACTTTCCTAGTTTGTGTAATCTAACAAGATGTACAAGTTAGTAGATTCGCCTCATTTCTAAAGTAGTTTTTGAGAAAAAACAAACATCTTCATTGCATCTTCATTGCCATTGTACTGTGTGAAATAAGCTAATTCGGTTCTAGGAATCACTTGCTTTCCTACAAAGAAGGTTGAGTGCAGCAAGTTCAAACTTTCCTAGTTTGTGTAATCTAACAAGATGTACAAGTTAGTAGATTCGCCTCATTTCTAAAGTAGTTTCTTGAGAAAACAAACATCTTCATTGCCGAACATTGTACTGTGTGAAATAAGCTAAAATAAGCTAATTAGGAATCACTTGCTTTCCTACAAAGAAGGTTGAGTGCAGCAAGTTCAAACTTTCCTAGTTTGTGTAATCTAACAAGATGTACAAGTTAGTGGATTCTCCTCATTTTTAAAGTAGTTTTTTGAGAAAACAAACATCTTCATTGCCGAACATTGTACTGTGTGAAATAAGCTAAGCTAATTCTAGGAATCACTTGCTTTCCTACAAAGAAGGTTGAGTGCAGCAAGTTCAAACTTTCCTAGTTTGTGTAATCTAACAAGATGTACAACAAGTTAGTAGATTCGTAGATTCGCCTCATTTCTAAAGTAGTTTCTTGAGAAAACAAACATCTTCATTGCCGAACATTGTACTGTGTGAAATAAGCTAATTCGGTTCTAGGAATCACTTGCTTTCCTACAAAGAAGGTTGAGTGCAGCAAGTTCAAACTTTCCTAGTTTGTGTAATCTAACAAGATGTACAAGTTAGTAGATTCCTCATTTCTAAAGTAGTTTCTTGAGAAAACAAACATCTTCATTGCCAAACAAAACATTGTACTGTGTGAAATAAGCTAATTCATTTCTAAAGTTCTAGGAATCACTTGCTTTCCTACAAAGAAGGTTGAGTGCAGCAAGTTCAAACTTTTTCCTACAAAGAAGGTTGAGTTCAGCAAGTTCAAACTTTCCAAGTTTGTGTAATCTAACAAGATGTACAAGTTAGTAGATTCGCCTCATTTCTAAAGTAGTTTCTTGAGAAAACAAACATCTTCATTGCCGAACATTGTACTGTGTGAAATAAGCTAATTCGGTTCTAGGAATCACTTGCTTTCCTACAAAGAAGGTTGAGTGCAGCAAGTTCAAACACTTCCTAGTTTGTGTAATCTAACAAGATGTACAAGTTAGTAGATTCGCCTCATTTCTAAAGTAGTTTCTTGAGAAAACAAACATCTTCATTGCCGAACATTGTACTGTGTGAAATAAGCTAATTCGGTTCTAGGAATCACTTGCTTTCCTACAAAGAAGGTTGAGTGCAGCAAGTTCAAACTTTCCTAGTTTGTGTAATCTAACAAGATGTACAAGTTAGTAGATTCGCCTCATTTCTAAAGTAGTTTCTTGAGAAAACAAACATCTTCATTGCCGAGCATTGTACTGTGTGAAATAAGCTAATTCGTTTTCTAGGAATCACTTGCTTTCCTACAAAGAAGGTTGAGTGCAGCAAGTTCAAACTTTCCCAGTTTGTGTAATCTAACAAGATGTACAAGTTAGTAGATTCAAATTTTTCTAAAGTAGTTTCTTGAAAAAAACAACATCTTCATTGCCAACATTGTACTGTGTGAAATAAGCTAATTCAAATTCTAGGAATCACTTGCTTTCCTACTTGCTTTCCTACAAAGAAGGTTGAGTGCAGCAAGTTCAAACTTTCCTAGTTTGTGTAATCTAACAAGATGTACAAGTTAGTAGATTCGCCTCATTTCTAAAGTAGTTTCTTGAGAAAACAAACATCTTCATTGCCGAACATTGTACTGTGTGAAATAAGGTAATTCAGTTCTAGGAATCACTTGCTTTCCTACAAAGAAGGTTGAGTGCAGCAAGTTCAAACTTTCCTAGTTTGTGTAATCTAACAAGATGTACAAGTTAGTAGATTCGAATTTCTAAAGTAGTTTCTTGAGAAAACAAACATCTTCATTGCCGAACATTGTACTGTGTGAAATAAGCTAATTCATTTCTAGGAATCACTTGCTTTCCTACAAAGAAGGTTGAGTGCAGCAAGTTCAAACTTTCCTAGTTTGTGTAATCTAACAAGATGTACAAGTTAGTAGATTCAGCAAGTTTTTCTAAAGTAGTTTCTTAACAAGAAAACAAACATCTTCATTGTAGTTTCTTGAGAAAACAAACATCTTCATTGCCGAACATTGTACTGTGTGAAATAAGCTAATTCTGTTCTAGGAATCACTTGCTTTCCTACAAAGAAGGTTGAGTGCAGCAAGTTCAAACTTTCCTAGTTTGTGTAATCTAACAAGATGTACAAGTTAGTAGATTCGCCTCATTTCTAAAGTAGTTTCTTGAGAAAACAAACATCTTCATTGCCAAACATTGTACTGTGTGAAATAAGCTAATTCGTTCTAGGAATCACTTGCTCACTTGCTTTCCTAAAAGAAGGTTGAGTGCAGCAAGTTCAAACTTTCCTAGTTTGTGTAATCTAACAAGATGTACAAGTTAGTAGATTCGCCTCATTTAAAAAGTAGTTTCTTGAGAAAACAAACATCTTCATTGCCGAACATTGTACTGTGTGAAATAAGCTAATTCGTTCTAGGAATCACTTGCTTTCCTACAAAGAAGGTTGAGTGCAGCAAGTTCAAACTTTCCTAGTTTGTGTAATCTAACAAGATGTACAAGTTAGTAGATTCGCCTCATTTCTAAAGTAGTTTCTTGAGAAAACAAACATCTTCATTGCCGAACATTGTACTGTGTGAAATAAGCTAATTCGTTTCTAGGAATCACTTGCTTTCCTACAAAGAAGGTTGAGTGCAGCAAGTTCAAACTTTCCTAGTTTGTGTAATCTAACAAGATGTACAAGTTAGTAGATTCGCCATTTCTAAAGTAGTTTCTTGAGAAAACAAACATCTTCATTGCCGAACATTGTACTGTGTGAAATAAGCTAATTCGTTTCTAGGAATCACTTGCTTTCCTACAAAGAAGGTTGAGTGCAGCAAGTTCAAACTTTCCTAGTTTGTGTAATCTAACAAGATGTACAAGTTAGTAGATTCAAAACTCATTTCTAAAGTAGTTTCTTGAGAAAACAAACATCTTCATTGCCTAACATTGTACTGTGTGAAATAAGCTAATTTCTAAAGTTCTTGAGAAAAACATCTTGCATTGTACTGTGTGAAATAAGCTAAAGGAATCACTTGCTTTCCTACAAAGAAGGAGTTGAGTGCAGTTTCAAACTTTCTAGTTTGTGTGTAATCTAACAAGATGTACAAGTTAGTAGTAGATTCGCCTCATTTCTAAAGTAGTTTCTTGAGAAAACAAACATCTTCATTGCCAACATTGTACTGTGTGAAATAAGCTAATTCGTTTCTAGGAATCACTTGCTTTCCTACAAAGAAGGTTGAGTGCAGCAAGTTCAAACTTTCCTAGTTTGTGTAATCTAACAAGATGTACAAGTTAGTAGATTCGCCTCATTTCTAAAGTAGTTTCTTGAGAAAACAAACATCTTCATTGCCGAACATTGTACTGTGTGAAATAAGCTAATTCGTTTCTAGGAATCACTTGCTTTCCTACAAAGAAGGTTGAGTGCAGCAAGTTCAAACTTTCCTAGTTTGTGTAATCTAACAAGATGTACAAGTTAGTAGATTCAAAGATTTCTTCTAAAGTAGTTTCTTGAGAAAAAAATCTAAACATCTTCATTGCCGAACATTGTACTGTGAAAAAAACAAGCTAATTGCCGCCGTTGTACTAGGAATCACTTGCACTTGCTTTCCAAAAAAGAAGGTTGAGGCAAGTTCAAACTTTTTCCTAGTTTGTGTAATCTAACAAGATGTACAAGTTAGTAGATTCGCCTCATTTCTAAAGTAGTTTCTTGAGAAAACAAACATCTTCATTGCCAACATTGTACTGTGTGAAATAAGCTAATTCGTTCTAGGAATCACTTGCTTTCCTACAAAGAAGGTTGAGTGCAGCAAGTTCAAACTTTCCTAGTTTGTGTAATCTAACAAGATGTACAAGTTAGTAGATTCGCCTCATTTCTAAAGTAGTTTCTTGAGAAAACAAACATCTTCATTGCCAACATTGTACTGTGTGAAATAAGCTAATTCTTCATTGCCTAAACATTGTACTAGGAATCACTTGCTCACTTGCTTTCCTAAAAGAAGGTTGAGTGCAGCAAGTTCAAACTTTCCTAGTTTGTGTAATCTAACAAGATGTACAAGTTAGTAGATTCGCCTCATTTCTAAAGTAGTTTCTTGAGAAAACAAACATCTTCATTGCCAATCGTTGTACTGTGTGTAATAAGCTAATTCGTTCTAGGAATCACTTGCTTTCCTACAAAGAAGGTTGAGTGCAGCAAGTTCAAACTTTCCTAGTTTGTGTAATCTAACAAGATGTACAAGTTAGTAGATTCGCCTCATTTCTAAAGTAGTTTCTTGAGAAAACAAACATCTTCATTGCAGAACATTGTATTGTGTGAAATAAGCTAATTCGTTTCTAGGAATCACTTGCTTTCCTACAAAGAAGGTTGAGTGCAGCAAGTTCAAACTTTCCTAGTTTGTGTAATCTAACAAGATGTACAAGTTAGTAGATTCGCCTCATTTCTAAAGTAGTTTCTTGAGAAAACAAACATCTTCATTGCCGAACATTGTACTGTGTGAAATAAGCTAATTCGGTTCTAGGAATCACTTGCTTTCCTACAAAGAAGGTTGAGTGCAGCAAGTTCAAACTTTCCTAGTTTGTGTAATCTAACAAGATGTACAAGTTAGTAGATTCGCCTCATTTCTAAAGTAGTTTCTTGAGAAAACAAACATCTTCATTGCCGAACATTGTACTGTGTGAAATAAGCTAATTCGTTTAGGAATCACTTGCTTTCCTACAAAGAAGGTTGAGTGCAGCAAGTTGAAACTTTCCTAGTTTGTGTAATCTAACAAGATGTACAAGTTAGTAGATTCGCCTCATTTCTAAAGTAGTTTCTTGAGAAAAAACAAACATCTTCATTGCCAAACAACATTGTACTGTGTGAAATAAGCTAATTCGTTCTAGGAATCACTTGCTTTCCTACAAAGAAGGTTGAGTGCAGCAAGTTCAAACTTTCCTAGTTTGTGTAATCTAACAAGATGTACAAGTTAATCTAGATGTACAAGTTAGTAGATTCGCCTTCTAAAGTAGTTTTTTTCTGAAAAAACAAATCTTCATTGCCGAACATTGTACTGTGTGAAATAAGCTAATTCGGTTCTAGGAATCACTTGCTTTCCTACAAAGAAGGTTGAGTGCAGCAAGTTCAAACTTTCCTAGTTTGTGTAATCTAACAAGATGTACAAGTTAGTAGAGTCGCCTCATTTCTAAAGTAGTTTCTTGAGAAAACAAACATCTTCATTGCCTAACATTGTACTGTGTGAAATAAGCTAATTCGGTTCTAGGAATCACTTGCTTTCCTACAAAGAAGGTTGAGTGCAGCAAGTTCAAACTTTCCTAGTTTGTGTAATCTAACAAGATGTACAAGTTAGTAGAGTCGCCTCATTTCTAAAGTAGTTTCTTTAGAAAACAAACATCTTCATTGCCTAACGTTGTACGGTGTGAAATAAGCTAATTCGGTTCTAGGAATCACTTGCTTTCCTACAAAGAAGGTTGAGTGCAGCAAGTTCAAACTTTCCTAGTTTGTGTAATCTAACAAGATGTACAAGTTAGTTTGTGTAATCTAACAAGATGTACAAGTTAGTAGATTCTTTCTAAAGTAGTTTTCTGAGAAAAAACAACATCTTCATTGCCGAACATTGTACTGTGTGAAATAAGCTAATTCGTTCTTGGAATCCCCTGCTTTCCTACAAAGAAGGTTGAGTGCAGCAAGTTCAAACTTTCCTAGTTTGTGTAATCTAACAAGATGTACAAGTTAGTAGATTCGCCTCATTTCTAAAGTAGTTTCTTGAGAAAACAAACATCTTCATTGCCGAACATTGTACTGTGTGAAATAAGCTAATTCGGTTCTAGGAATCACTTGCTTTCCTACAAAGAAGGTTGAGTGCAGCAAGTTCAAACTTTCCTAGTTTGTGTAATCTAACAAGATGTACAAGTTAGTAGATTCGCCTCATTTCTAAAGTAGTTTCTTGAGAAAACAAACATCTTCATTGCCGAACATTGTACTGTGTGAAATAAGCCAATTCGTTCTAGGAATCACTTGCTTTCCTACAAAGAAGGTTGAGTGCAGCAAGTTCAAACTTTCCTAGTTTGTGTAATCTAACAAGATGTACAAGTTAGTAGATTCGCCTCATTTCTAAAGTAGTTTCTGGAAAAAACAAACATCTTCATTGCCGAACATTGTACTGTGTGAAATAAGCTAATTCGGTTCTAGGAATCACTTGCTTTCCTACAAAGAAGGTTGAGTGCAGCAAGTTCAAACTTTCCTAGTTTGTGTAATCTAACAAGATGTACAAGTTAGTAGATTCGCCTCATTTCTAAAGTAGTTTCTTGAGAAAAAAACAACATCTTCATTGCCGAACATTGTACTGTGTGAAATAAGCTAATTCGTTTCTAGGAATCACTTGCTTTCCTACAAAGAAGGTTGAGTGCAGCAAGTTCAAACTTTCCTAGTTTGTGTAATCTAACAAGATGTACAAGTTAGTAGATTCGCCTCATTTCTAAAGTAGTTTCTTGAGAAAACAAACATCTTCATTGCCGAACATTGTACTGTGTGAAATAAGCTAATTGAAATCTAGGAATCACTTGCTTAGGAATCACTTGCTTTCCTAAAAGAAGGTGAGAGCAGCAAGTTCAAACTTTCCTAGTTTGTGTAATCTAACAAGATGTACAAGTTAGTAGATTCGCCTCATTTCTAAAGTAGTTTCTTGAGAAAACAAACATCTTCATTGCCTAACATTGTATTGTGTGTGAAATAAGCTAATTCGTTTCTAGGAATCACTTGCTTTCCTACAAAGAAGGTTGAGTGCAGCAAGTTCAAACTTTCCTAGTTTGTGTAATCTAACAAGATGTACAAGTTAGTAGATTCGCCTCATTTCTAAAGTAGTTTCTTGAGAAAACAAACATCTTCATTGCCGAACATTGTACTGTGTGAAATAAGCTAATTCGTTCTAGGAATCACTTGCTTTCCTACAAAGAAGGTTGAGTGCAGCAAGTTCAAACTTTCCTAGTTTGTGTAATCTAACAAGATGTACAAGTTAGTAGATTCGCCTCATTTCTAAAGTAGTTTCTTGAGAAAACAAACATCTTCATTGCCGAACATTGTACTGTGTGAAATAAGCTAATTCGTTTCTAGGAATCACTTGCTTTCCTACAAAGAAGGTTGAGTGCAGCAAGTTCAAACTTTCCTAGTTTGTGTAATCTAACAAGATGTACAAGTTAGTAGATTCGCCTCATTTCTAAAGTAGTTTCTTGAGAAAACAAACATCTTCATTGCCGAACATTGTACTGTGTGAAATAAGCTAATTCGTTCTAGGAATCACTTGCTTTCCTACAAAGAAGGTTGAGTGCAGCAAGTTCAAACTTTCCTAGTTTGTGTAATCTAACAAGATGTACAAGTTAGTAGATTCGCCTCATTTCTAAAGTAGTTTCTTGAGAAAACAAACATCTTCATTGCCGAACATTGTACTGTGTGAAATAAGCTAATTCGTTCTAGGAATCACTTGCTTTCCTACAAAGAAGGTTGAGTGCAGCAAGTTCAAACTTTCCTAGTTTGTGTAATCTAACAAGATGTACAAGTTAGTAGATTCGCCATTTCATTTCTAAAGTAGTTTCTTGAGAAAACAAACATCTTCATTGCCGAACATTGTACTGTGTGAAATAAGCTAATTCGTTTCTAGAATCACTTGCTTTCCTACAAAGAAGGTTGAGTGCAGCAAGTTCAAACTTTCCTAGTAGTTTTGTAATCTAACAAGATGTACAAGTTAGTAGATTCGCCTCATTTCTAAAGTAGTTTCTTGAGAAAACAAACATCTTCATTGCCAACATTGTACTGTGTGAATTAAGCTAATTCGTTCGTAGGAATCACTTGCTTTCCTACAAAGAAGGTTGAGTGCAGCAAGTTCAAACTTTCCTAGTTTGTGTAATCTAACAAGATGTACAAGTTAGTAGATTCGCCTCATTTCTAAAGTAGTTTCTTGAGAAAACAAACATCTTCATTGCCGAACATTGTACTGTGTGAAATAAGCTAATTCGTTCTAGGAATCACTTGCTTTCCTACAAAGAAGGTTGAGTGCAGCAAGTTCAAACTTTCCTAGTTTGTGTAATCTAACAAGATGTACAAGTTAGTAGATTCGCCTCATTTCTAAAGTAGTTTCTTGAGAAAACAAACATCTTCATTGCCGAACATTGTACTGTGTGAAATAAGCTAATTCGTTTCTAGGAATCACTTGCTTTCCTACAAAGAAGGTTGAGTGCAGCAAGTTCAAACTTTCCTAGTTTGTGTAATCTAACAAGATGTACAAGTTAGTAGATTCGCCTCATTTCTAAAGTAGTTTCTTGAGAAAACAAACATCTTCATTGCCGAACATTGTACTGTGTGAAATAAGCTAATTCGTTTAGATGAATCACTTGCTTTCCTACAAAGAAGGTTGAGTGCAGCAAGTTCAAACTTTCCTAGTTTGTGTAATCTAACAAGATGTACAAGTTAGTAGATTCGCCTCATTTCTAAAGTAGTTTCTTGAGAAAACAAACATCTTCATTGCCGAACATTGTACTGTGTGAAATAAGCTAATTCGTTTCTAGGAATCACTTGCACTTGCTTTCCTACAAAGAAGGTTGAGTGCAGCAAGTTCAAACTTTCCTAGTTTGTGTAATCTAACAAGATGTACAAGTTAGTAGATTCGGCTCATTTCTAAAGTAGTTTCTTGAGAAAACAAACATCTTCATTGCCGAACATTGTACTGTTGAAAACAAGCTCATTACGTTCTAGGAATCACTTGCTTTCCTACAAAGAAGGTTGAGTGCAGCAAGTTCAAACTTTCCTAGTTTGTGTAATCTAACAAGATGTACAAGTTAGTACATTCGCCTCATTTCTAAAGTAGTTTCTTGAGAAAACAAACATCTTCATTGCCAAACATTGTACTGTGTGAAATAAGCTAATTCGGTTCTAGGAATCACTTGCTTTCCTACAAAGAAGGTTGAGTGCAGCAAGTTCAAACTTTCCTAGTTTGTGTAATCTAACAAGATGTACAAGTTAGTAGATTCGCCTCATTTCTAAAGTAGTTTCTTGAGAAAACAAACATCTTCATTGCCCAACATTGTACTGTGTGAAATAAGCTAATTCGTTCTAGGAATCACTTGCTTTCCTACAAAGAAGGTTGAGTGAGTGCAGCAAGTTCAAACTTTCCTAGTTTGTGTAATCTAACAAGATGTACAAGTTAGTAGATTCGCCTCATTTCTAAAGTAGTTTCTTGAGAAAACAAACATCTTCATTGCCGAACATTGTACTGTGTGAAATAAGCTAATTCGTTCTAGGAATCACTTGCTTTCCTACAAAGAAGGTTGAGTGCAGCAAGTTCAAACTTTCCTAGTTTGTGTAATCTAACAAGATGTACAAGTTAGTAGATTCGCCTCATTTCTAAAGTAGTTTCTTGAGAAAACAAACATCTTCATTGCCGAACATTGTACTGTGTGAAATAAGCTAATTCTGTGTTCTAGGAATCACTTGCTTTCCTACAAAGAAGGTTGAGTGCAGCAAGTTCAAACTTTCCTAGTTTGTGTAATCTAACAAGATGTACAAGTTAGTAGATTCGCCTCATTTCTAAAGTAGTTTCTTGAGAAAACAAACATCTTCATTGCCGAACATTGTACTGTGTGAAATAAGCTAATTCGTTCTAGGAATCACTTGCTTTCCTACAAAGAAGGTTGAGTGCAGCAAGTTCAAACTTTCCTAGTTTGTGTAATCTAACAAGATGTACAAGTTAGTAGATTCGCCTCATTTCTAAAGTAGTTTCTTGAGAAAACAAACATCTTCATTGCCGAACATTGTACTGTGTGAAATAAGCTAATTCGTTCTAGGAATCACTTGCTTTCCTACAAAGAAGGTTGAGTGCAGCAAGTTCAAACTTTCCTAGTTTGTGTAATCTAACAAGATGTACAAGTTAGTAGATTCGCCTCATTTCTAAAGTAGTTTCTTGAGAAAACAAACATCTTCATTGCCGAACATTGTTCTTCTGTGTGAAATAAGCTAATTCGTTCTAGGAATCACTTGCTTTCCTACAAAGAAGGTTGAGTGCAGCAAGTTCAAACTTTCCTAGTTTGTGTAATCTAACAAGATGTACAAGTTAGTAGATTCGCCTCATTTCTAAAGTAGTTTCTTGAGAAAAAAACAAACATCTTCATTGCCGAACATTGTACTGTGTGAAATAAGCTAATTCGTTCTAGGAATCACTTGCTTTCCTACAAAGAAGGTTGAGTGCAGCAAGTTCAAACTTTCCTAGTTTGTGTAATCTAACAAGATGTACAAGTTAGTAGATTCGCCTCATTTCTAAAGTAGTTTCTTGAGAAAACAAACATCTTCATTGCCGAACATTGTACTGTGTGAAATAAGCTAATTCGTTCTAGGAATCACTTGCTTTCCTACAAAGAAGGTTGAGTGCAGCAAGTTCAAACTTTCCTAGTTTGTGTAATCTAACAAGATGTACAAGTTAGTAGATTCGCCTCATTTCTAAAGTAGTTTCTTGAGAAAACAAACATCTTCATTGCCGAACATTGTACTGTGTGAAATAAGCTAATTCGTTTCTAGGAATCACTTGCTTTCCTACAAAGAAGGTTGAGTGCAGCAAGTTCAAACTTTCCTAGTTTGTGTAATCTAACAAGATGTACAAGTTAGTAGATTCGCCTCATTTCTAAAGTAGTTTCTTGAGAAAACAAACATCTTCATTGCCGAACATTGTACTGTGTGAAATAAGCTTATTCGTTCTAGGAATCACTTGCTTTCCTACAAAGAAGGTTGAGTGCAGCAAGTTCAAACTTTCCTAGTTTGTGTAATCTAACAAGATGTACAAGTTAGTAGATTCGCCTCATTTCTAAAGTAGTTTCTTGAGAAAACAAACATCTTCATTGCCGAACATTGTACTGTGTGAAATAAGCTAATTCGGTTCTAGGAATCACTTGCTTTCCTACAAAGAAGGTTGAGTGCAGCAAGTTCAAACTTTCCTAGTTTGTGTAATCTAACAAGATGTACAAGTTAGTAGATTCGCCTCATTTCTAAAGTAGTTTCTTGAGAAAACAAACATCTTCATTGCCAATATTGTACTGTGTGAAATAAGCTAATTCGTTTCTAGGAATCACTTGCTTTCCTACAAAGAAGGTTGAGTGCAGCAAGTTCAAACTTTCCTAGTTTGTGTAATCTAACAAGATGTACAAGTTAGTAGATTCGCCTCATTTCTAAAGTAGTTTCTTGAGAAAACAAACATCTTCATTGCCGAACATTGTACTGTGTGAAATAAGCTAATTCGTTCTAGGAATCACTTGCTTTCCTACAAAGAAGGTTGAGTGCAGCAAGTTCAAACTTTCCTAGTTTGTGTAATCTAACAAGATGTACAAGTTAGTAGATTCGCCTCATTTCTAAAGTAGTTTCTTGAGAAAACAAACATCTTCATTGCCGAACATTGTACTGTGTGAAATAAGCTAATTCGGTTCTAGGAATCACTTGCTTTCCTACAAAGAAGGTTGAGTGCAGCAAGTTCAAACTTTCCTAGTTTGTGTAATCTAACAAGATGTACAAGTTAGTAGATTCGCCTCATTTCTAAAGTAGTTTCTTGAGAAAACAAACATCTTCATTGCCAACATTGTACTGTGTGAAATAAGCTAATTGTTTATAGGAATCACTTGCTTTCCTACAAAGAAGGTTGAGTGCAGCAAGTTCAAACTTTCCTAGTTTGTGTAATCTAACAAGATGTACAAGTTAGTAGATTCGCCTCATTTCTAAAGTAGTTTCTTGAGAAAACAAACATCTTCATTGCCGAACATTGTACTGTGTGAAATAAGCTAATTCGTTCTAGGAATCACTTGCTTTCCTACAAAGAAGGTTGAGTGCAGCAAGTTCAAACTTTCCTAGTTTGTGTAATCTAACAAGATGTACAAGTTAGTAGATTCGCCTCATTTCTAAAGTAGTTTCTTGAGAAAACAAACATCTTCATTGCCAACATTGTACTGTGTGAAATAAGCTAATTCGGTTCTAGGAATCACTTGCTTTCCTACAAAGAAGGTTGAGTGCAGCAAGTTCAAACTTTCCTAGTTTGTGTAATCTAACAAGATGTACAAGTTAGTAGATTCGCCTCATTTCTAAAGTAGTTTCTTGAGAAAACAAACATCTTCATTGCCAACATTGTACTGTGTGAAATAAGCTAATTCGTTCTAGGAATCACTTGCTTTCCTACAAAGAAGGTTGAGTGCAGCCAGTTCAAACTTTCCTAGTTTGTGTAATCTAACAAGATGTACAAGTTAGTAGATTCGCCTCATTTCTAAAGTAGTTTCTTGAGAAAACAAACATCTTCATTGCCGAACATTGTACTGTGTGAAATAAGCTAATTCGTTCTAGGAATCACTTGCTTTCCTACAAAGAAGGTTGAGTGCAGCAAGTTCAAACTTTCCTAGTTTGTGTAATCTAACAAGATGTACAAGTTAGTAGATTCGCCTCATTTCTAAAGTAGTTTCTTGAGAAAACAAACATCTTCATTGCCGAACATTGTACTGTGTGAAATAAGCTAATTCAGTTCTAGGAATCACTTGCTTTCCTACAAAGAAGGTTGAGTGCAGCAAGTTCAAACTTTCCTAGTTTGTGTAATCTAACAAGATGTACAAGTTAGTAGATTCGCCAAATTTCTAAAGTAGTTTCTTGAGAAAACAAACATCTTCATTGCCGAACATTGTACTGTGTGAAATAAGCTAATTCGTTCTAGGAATCACTTGCTTTCCTACAAAGAAGGTTGAGTGCAGCAAGTTCAAACTTTCCTAGTTTGTGTAATCTAACAAGATGTACAAGTTAGTAGATTCGCCATTTCTAAAGTAGTTTCTTGAGAAAAAAAAACATCTTCATTGCCGAACATTGTACTGTGTGAAATAAGCTAATTCGGTTCTAGGAATCACTTGCTTTCCTACAAAGAAGGTTGAGTGCAGCAAGTTCAAACTTTCCTAGTTTGTGTAATCTAACAAGATGTACAAGTTAGTAGATTCGCCTCATTTCTAAAGTAGTTTCTTGAGAAAAAACAACATCTTCATTGCCGAACATTGTACTGTGTGAAATAAGCTAATTCGATCTAGGAATCACTTGCTTTCCTACAAAGAAGGTTGAGTGCAGCAAGTTCAAACTTTCCTAGTTTGTGTAATCTAACAAGATGTACAAGTTAGTAGATTCGCCTCATTTCTAAAGTAGTTTCTTGAGAAAAATAACATCTTCATTGCCGCCGAACATTGTACTGTGTGAAATAAGCTAATTCGTTCTAGGAATCACTTGCTTTCCTACAAAGAAGGTTGAGTGCAGCAAGTTCAAACTTTCCTAGTTTGTGTAATCTAACAAGATGTACAAGTTAGTAGATTCGCCTCATTTCTAAAGTAGTTTCTTGAGAAAACAAACATCTTCATTGCCGAACATTGTACTGTGTGAAATAAGCTAATTCGTTCTAGGAATCACTTGCTTTCCTACAAAGAAGGTTGAGTGCAGCAAGTTCAAACTTTCCTAGTTTGTGTAATCTAACAAGATGTACAAGTTAGTAGATTCGCCTCATTTCTAAAGTAGTTTCTTGAGAAAACAAACATCTTCATTGCCGAACATTGTACTGTGTGAAATAAGCTAATTCGTTCTAGGAATCACTTGCTTTCCTACAAAGAAGGTTGAGTGCAGCAAGTTCAAACTTTCCTAGTTTGTGTAATCTAACAAGATGTACAAGTTAGTAGATTCGCCTCATTTCTAAAGTAGTTTCTTGAGAAAACAAACATCTTCATTGCCGAACATTGTACTGTGTGAAATAAGCTAATTCGGTTCTAGGAATCACTTGCTTTCCTACAAAGAAGGTTGAGTGCAGCAAGTTCAAACTTTCCTAGTTTGTGTAATCTAACAAGATGTACAAGTTAGTAGATTCGCCTCATTTCTAAAGTAGTTTCTTGAGAAAACAAACATCTTCATTGCCGAACATTGTACTGTGTGAAATAAGCTAATTCGGTCTAGGAATCACTTGCTTTCCTACAAAGAAGGTTGAGTGCAGCAAGTTCAAACTTTCCTAGTTTGTGTAATCTAACAAGATGTACAAGTTAGTAGATTCGCCTCATTTCTAAAGTAGTTTCTTGAGAAAACAAACATCTTCATTGCCGAACATTGTACTGTGTGAAATAAGCTAATTCGGTTCTAGGAATCACTTGCTTTCCTACAAAGAAGGTTGAGTGCAGCAAGTTCAAACTTTCCTAGTTGTGTAATCTAACAAGATGTACAAGTTAGTAGATTCGCCTCATTTCTAAAGTAGTTTCTTGAGAAAACAAACATCTTCATTGCCGAACATTGTACTGTGTGAAATAAGCTAATTCGTTCTAGGAATCACTTGCTTTCCTACAAAGAAGGTTGAGTGCAGCAAGTTCAAACTTTCCTAGTTTGTGTAATCTAACAAGATGTACAAGTTAGTAGATTCGCCTCATTTCTAAAGTAGTTTCTTGAGAAAACAAACATCTTCATTGCCGAACATTGTACTGTGTGAAATAAGCTAATTCGGTTCTAGGAATCACTTGCTTTCCTACAAAGAAGGTTGAGTGCAGCAAGTTCAAACTTTCCTAGTTTGTGTAATCTAACAAGATGTACAAGTTAGTAGATTCGCCTCATTTCTAAAGTAGTTTCTTGAGAAAACAAACATCTTCATTGCCGAACATTGTACTGTGTGAAATAAGCTAATTCGGTTCTAGGAAGCACTTGCTTTCCTACAAAGAAGGTTGAGTGCAGCAAGTTCAAACTTTCCTAGTTTGTGTAATCTAACAAGATGTACAAGTTAGTAGATTCGCCTCATTTCTAAAGTAGTTTCTTGAGAAAACAAACATCTTCATTGCCGAACATTGTACTGTGTGAAATAAGCTAATTCGGTTCTAGGAATCACTTGCTTTCCTACAAAGAAGGTTGAGTGCAGCAAGTTCAAACTTTCCTAGTTTGTGTAATCTAACAAGATGTACAAGTTAGTAGATTCGCCTCATTTCTAAAGTAGTTTCTTGAGAAAACAAACATCTTCATTGCCGAACATTGTACTGTGTGAAATAAGCTAATTCGGTTCTAGGAATCACTTGCTTTCCTACAAAGAAGGTTGAGTGCAGCAAGTTCAAACTTTCCTAGTTTGTGTAATCTAACAAGATGTACAAGTTAGTAGATTCGCCTCATTTCTAAAGTAGTTTCTTGAGAAAACAAACATCTTCATTGCCGAACATTGTACTGTGTGAAATAAGCTAATTCGTTTCTAGGAATCACTTGCTTTCCTACAAAGAAGGTTGAGTGCAGCAAGTTCAAACTTTCCTAGTTTGTGTAATCTAACAAGATGTACAAGTTAGTAGATTCGCCTCATTTCTAAAGTAGTTTCTTGAGAAAACAAACATCTTCATTGCCGAACATTGTACTGTGTGAAATAAGCTAATTCGTTCTAGGAATCACTTGCTTTCCTACAAAGAAGGTTGAGTGCAGCAAGTTCAAACTTTCCTAGTTTGTGTAATCTAACAAGATGTACAAGTTAGTAGATTCGCCTCATTTCTAAAGTAGTTTCTTGAGAAAACAAACATCTTCATTGCCGAACATTGTACTGTGTGAAATAAGCTAATTCGGTTCTAGGAATCACTTGCTTTCCTACAAAGAAGGTTGAGTGCAGCAAGTTCAAACTTTCCTAGTTTGTGTAATCTAACAAGATGTACAAGTTAGTAGATTCGCCTCATTTCTAAAGTAGTTTCTTGAGAAAACAAACATCTTCATTGCCGAACATTGTACTGTGATAAGCTAATTCGGTTCTAGGAATCACTTGCTTTCCTACAAAGAAGGTTGAGTGCAGCAAGTTCAAACTTTCCTAGTTTGTGTAATCTAACAAGATGTACAAGTTAGTAGATTCGCCTCATTTCTAAAGTAGTTTCTTGAGAAAACAAACATCTTCATTGCCGAACATTGTACTGTGTGAAATAAGCTAATTCGGTTCTAGGAATCACTTGCTTTCCAAAAAGAAGGTTGAGTGCAGCAAGTTCAAACTTTCCTAGTTTGTGTAATCTAACAAGATGTACAAGTTAGTAGATTCACCTCATTTCTAAAGTAGTTTCTTGAGAAAACAAACATCTTCATTGCCAAACATTGTACTGTGTGAAATAAGCTAATTCGGTTCTAGGAATCACTTGCTTTCCTACAAAGAAGGTTGAGTGCAGCAAGTTCAAACTTTCCTAGTTTGTGTAATCTAACAAGATGTACAAGTTAGTAGATTCGCCTCATTTCTAAAGTAGTTTTTTGAGAAAACAAACATCTTCATTGCCGAACATTGTACTGTGTGAAATAAGCTAATTCGGTTCTAGGAATCACTTGCTTTCCTACAAAGAAGGTTGAGTGCAGCAAGTTCAAACTTTCCTAGTTTGTGTAATCTAACAAGATGTACAAGTTAGTAGATTCGCCTCATTTCTAAAGTAGTTTCTTGAGAAAACAAACATCTTCATTGCCGAACATTGTACTGTGTGAAATAAGCTAATTCGGTTCTAGGAATCACTTGCTTTCCTACAAAGAAGGTTGAGTGCAGCAAGTTCAAACTTTCCTAGTTTGTGTAATCTAACAAGATGTACAAGTTAGTAGATTCGCCTCATTTCTAAAGTAGTTTCTTGAGAAAACAAACATCTTCATTGCCAAACATTGTACTGTGTGAAATAAGCTAATTCGTTTCTAGGAATCACTTGCTTTCCTACAAAGAAGGTTGAGTGCAGCAAGTTCAAACTTTCCTAGTTTGTGTAATCTAACAAGATGACAAGTTAGTAGATTCGCCTCATTTCTAAAGTAGTTTCTTGAGAAAACAAACATCTTCATTGCCGAACATTGTACTGTGTGAAATAAGCTAATTCGGTTCTAGGAATCACTTGCTTTCCTACAAAGAAGGTTGAGTGCAGCAAGTTCAAACTTTCCTAGTTTGTGTAATCTAACAAGATGTACAAGTTAGTAGATTCGCCTCATTTCTAAAGTAGTTTCTTGAGAAAACAAACATCTTCATTGCCGAACATTGTACTGTGTGAAATAAGCTAATTCGGTTCTAGGAATCACTTGCTTTCCTACAAAGAAGGTTGAGTGCAGCAAGTTCAAACTTTCCTAGTTTGTGTAATCTAACAAGATGTACAAGTTAGTAGATTCGCCTCATTTCTAAAGTAGTTTCTTGAGAAAACAAACATCTTCATTGCCGAACATTGTACTGTGTGAAATAAGCTAATTCGGTTCTAGGAATCACTTGCTTTCCTACAAAGAAGGTTGAGTGCAGCAAGTTCAAACTTTCCTAGTTTGTGTAATCTAACAAGATGTACAAGTTAGTAGATTCGCCTCATTTCTAAAGTAGTTTCTTGAGAAAACAAACATCTTCATTGCCGAACATTGTACTGTGTGAAATAAGCTAATTAATTGTTCTAGGAATCACTTGCTTTCCTACAAAGAAGGTTGAGTGCAGCAAGTTCAAACTTTCCTAGTTTGTGTAATCTAACAAGATGTACAAGTTAGTAGATTCGCCTCATTTCTAAAGTAGTTTCTTGAGAAAACAAACATCTTCATTGCCAAACATTGTACTGTGTGAAATAAGCTAATTCGTTCTAGGAATCACTTGCTTTCCTAAAAAGAGGTTGAGTGCAGCAAGTTCAAACTTTCCTAGTTTGTGTAATCTAACAAGATGTACAAGTTAGTAGATTCGCCTCATTTCTAAAGTAGTTTCTTGAGAAAACAAACATCTTCATTGCCAAACATTGTACTGTGTGAAATAAGCTAATTCGGTTCTAGGAATCACTTGCTTTCCTACAAAGAAGGTTGAGTGCAGCAAGTTCAAACTTTCCTAGTTTGTGTAATCTAACAAGATGTACAAGTTAGTAGATTCGCCTCATTTCTAAAGTAGTTTCTTGAGAAAACAAACATCTTCATTGCCGAACATTGTACTGTGTGAAATAAGCTAATTCGTTCTAGGAATCACTTGCTTTCCTACAAAGAAGGTTGAGTGCAGCAAGTTCAAACTTTCCTAGTTTGTGTAATCTAACAAGATGTACAAGTTAGTAGATTCGCCTCATTTCTAAAGTAGTTTCTTGAGAAAACAAACATCTTCATTGCCGAACATTGTACTGTGTGAAATAAGCTAATTCGGTTCTAGGAATCACTTGCTTTCCTACAAAGAAGGTTGAGTGCAGCAAGTTCAAACTTTCCTAGTTTGTGTAATCTAACAAGATGTACAAGTTAGTAGATTCGCCTCATTTCTAAAGTAGTTTCTTGAGAAAACAAACATCTTCATTGCCGAACATTGTACTGTGTGAAATAAGCTAATTCGGTCTAGGAATCACTTGCTTTCCTACAAAGAAGGTTGAGTGCAGCAAGTTCAAACTTTCCTAGTTTGTGTAATCTAACAAGATGTACAAGTTAGTAGATTCGCCTCATTTCTAAAGTAGTTTCTTGAGAAAACAAACATCTTCATTGCCGAACATTGTACTGTGTGAAATAAGCTCATTCGGTTCTAGGAATCACTTGCTTTCCTACAAAGAAGGTTGAGTGCAGCAAGTTCAAACTTTCCTAGTTTGTGTAATCTAACAAGATGTACAAGTTAGTAGATTCGCCTCATTTCTAAAGTAGTTTCTTGAGAAAACAAACATCTTCATTGCCGAACATTGTACTGTGTGAAATAAGCTAATTCGGTTCTAGGAATCACTTGCTTTCCTACAAAGAAGGTTGAGTGCAGCAAGTTCAAACTTTCCTAGTTTGTGTAATCTAACAAGATGTACAAGTTAGTAGATTCGCCTCATTTCTAAAGTAGTTTCTTGAGAAAACAAACATCTTCATTGCCGAACATTGTACTGTGTGAAATAAGCTAATTCGGTTCTAGGAAACACTAGCTTTCTAAACACAGAAGGTTGAGTGCAGCAAGATCAAACTTTCCTAGTTTGTTTAATCTTACAAGATGTACAAGTTAGTAGATTCGCCTCATTTCTAAAGTAGTTTCTTGAGAAAACAAACATCTTCATTGCCGAACATTGTACTGTGTGAAATAAGCTAATTCATTTCTAGGAATCACTTGCTTTCCTACAAAGAAGGTTGAGTGCAGCAAGTTCAAACTTTCCTAGTTTGTGTAATCTAACAAGATGTACAAGTTAGTAGATTCCCTCATTTCTAAAGTAGTTTTTGAAAAAAACAACATCTTCATTGCCGAACATTGTACTGTGTGAAATAAGCTCATTCGGTTCTAGGAATCACTTGCTTTCCTACAAAGAAGGTTGAGTGCAGCAAGTTCAAACTTTCCTAGTTTGTGTAATCTAACAAGATGTACAAGTTAGTAGATTCGCCTCATTTCTAAAGTAGTTTCTTGAGAAAACAAACATCTTCATTGCCGAACATTGTACTGTGTGAAATAAGCTAATTCGGTTCTAGGAATCACTTGCTTTCCTACAAAGAAGGTTGAGTGCAGCAAGTTCAAACTTTCCTAGTTTGTGTAATCTAACAAGATGTACAAGTTAGTAGATTCGCCTCATTTCTAAAGTAGTTTCTTTAGAAAACAAACATCTTCATTGCCTAACGTTGTACTGTGTGAAATAAGCTAATTTGGTTCTAGGAATCACTTGCTTTCCTACAAAGAAGGTTGAGTGCAGCAAGTTCAAACTTTCCTAGTTTGTGTAATCTAACAAGATGTACAAGTTAGTAGATTCGCCTCATTTCTAAAGTAGTTTCTTGAGAAAACAAACATCTTCATTGCCGAACATTGTACTGTGTGAAATAAGCTAATTCTGTTCTAGGAATCACTTGCTTTTCTACAAAGAAGGTTGAGTGCAGCAAGTTCAAACTTTCCTAGTTTGTGTAATCTAACAAGATGTACAAGTTAGTAGATTCGCCTCATTTCTAAAGTAGTTTCTTGAGAAAACAAACATCTTCATTGCCGAACATTGTACTGTGTGAAATAAGCTAATTCGGTTCTAGGAATCACTTGCTTTCCTACAAAGAAGGTTGAGTGCAGCAAGTTCAAACTTTCCTAGTTTGTGTAATCTAAAAAGATGTACAAGTTAGTAGATTCGCCTCATTTCTAAAGTAGTTTTTGAGAAAACAAACATCTCTTCATTGCCGAACATTGTACTGTGTGAAATAAGCTAATTCAGTTCTAGGAATCACTTGCTTTCCTACAAAGAAGGTTGAGTGCAGCAAGTTCAAACTTTCCTAGTTTGTGTAATCTAACAAGATGTACAAGTTAGTAGATTCGCCTCATTTCTAAAGTAGTTTCTTTAGAAAACAAACATCTTCATTGCCTAACGTTGTACTGTGTGAAATAAGCTAATTCGTTCTAGGAATCACTTGCTTTCCTACAAAGAAGGTTGAGTGCAGCAAGTTCAAACTTTCCTAGTTTGTGTAATCTAACAAGATGTACAAGTTAGTAGATTCGCCTCATTTCTAAAGTAGTTTCTTGAGAAAACAAACATCTTCATTGCCGAACATTGTACTGTGTGAAATAAGCTAATTCGGTTCTAGGAATCACTTGCTTTCCTACAAAGAAGGTTGAGTGCAGCAAGTTCAAACTTTCCTAGTTTGTGTAATCTAAAAAGATGTACAACTTAGTAGATTCCCCTCATTTCTAAAGTAGTTTGTTGAGAAAACAAACATCTTCATTGCCGAACATTGTACTGTGTGAAATAAGCTAATTCGGTTCTAGGAATCACTTGCTTTCCTACAAAGAAGGTTGAGTGCAGCAAGTTCAAACTTTCCTAGTTTGTGTAATCTAACAAGATGTACAAGTTAGTAGATTCGCCTCATTTCTAAAGTAGTTTCTTGAGAAAACAAATATCTTCGAGTCCGAACACTGTACTGTGTGAAATAAGCTAATTCGTTTCTAGGAATCACTTGCTTTCCTACAAAGAAGGTTGAGTGCAGCAAGTTCAAACTTTCCGAGTTTGTAATGTAATCTAACAAGATGTAAAAGAAGCACAACTTAGTAGATTCGCCTCATTTCTAAAGTAGTTTCTTAAGAAAACAAACATCTTCATTGCCAAACATTGTACTGTGTGAAATAAGCTAATTCGGTTCTAGGAATCACTTGCTTTCCTACAAAGAAGGTTGAGTGCAGCAAGTTCAAACTTTCCTAGTTTGTGTAATCTAACAAGATGTACAAGTTAGTAGATTCGCCTCATTTCTAAAGTAGTTTCTTGAGAAAACAAACATCTTCATTACCGAACACTGTACTGTGTGAAATAAGTTAATAAGCTAATTCGGTTTCTAGGAATCACTTGCTTTCCTACAAAGAAGGTTGAGTGCAGCAAGTTCAAACTTTCCTAGTTTGTGTAATCTAAAAGATGTACAAGTTAGTAGATTCGCCTCATTTCTAAAGTAGTTTCTTGATAAAACAAACATCTTCATTGCCGAACATTGTACTGTGTGAAATAAGCTAATCGGTTCTAGGAATCACTTGCTTTCCTACAAAGAAGGTTGAGTGCAGCAAGTTCAAACTTTCCTAGTTTGTGTAATCTAACAAGATGTACAAGTTAGTAGATTCGCCTCATTTCTAAAGTAGTTTCTTTAGAAAACAAACATCTTCATTGCCGAACATTGTACTGTGTGAAATAAGCTAATTCGTTTCTAGGAATCACTTGCATTTCTACAAAGAAGGTTGAGTGAGCAGCAAGTTCAAACTTTCCTAGTTAATGTAATCTAAAAAGATGTACAAGTTAGTAGATAAGCCTCATTTCTAAAGTAGTTTCTTGAAAACAAACATCTTCATTGCCGAACATTGTACTGTGTGAAATAAGCTAATTCGTTTCTAGGAATCACTTGCTTTCCTACAAAGAAGGTTGAGTGCAGCAAGTTCAAACTTTCCTAGTTTGTGTAATCTAAAAAGATGTCCAAGTTAGTAGATTCGCCTCATTTCTAAAGTAGTTTCTTGAGAAAACAAACATCTTCATTGCCGAACATTGTACTGTGTGAAATAAGCTAATTCGGTTCTAGGAATCACTTGCTTTCCTACAAAGAAGGTTGAGTGCAGCAAGTTCAAACTTTCCTAGTTTGTGTAATCTAACAAGATGTACAAGTTAGTAGATTCGCCTCATTTCTAAAGTAGTTTGTTGAGAAAACAAACATCTTCATTGCCGAACATTGTACTGTGTGAAATAAGCTAATTCGGTTCTAGGAATCACTTGCTTTCCTACAAAGAAGGTTGAGTGCAGCAAGTTCAAACTTTCCTAGTTTGTGTAATCTAACAAGATGTACAAGTTAGTAGATTCGCCTCATTTCTAAAGTAGTTTCGTTAGAAAACAAACATCTTCATTGCCGAACATTGTACTGTGTGAAATAAGCTAATTCGGTTCTAGGAATCACTTGCTTTCCTACAAAGAAGGTTGAGTGCAGCAAGTTCAAACTTTCCTAGTTTGTGTAATCTAACAAGATGTACAAATTAGTAGATTCTCCTCATTTCTAAAGTAGTTTCTTGAGAAAACAAACATCTTCATTACCTAACACATGTACTGTGTGAAATAAGCTAATTCTGTTCTAGGAATCACTTGCTTTCCTACAAAGAAGGTTGAGTGCAGCAAGTTTGAACTTTCCTAGTTTGTGTAATCTAACAAGATGTACAAGTTAGTAGATTCACCTCATTTCTAAAGTAGTTTCTTTAGAAAACAAACATCTTCATTGCCTAACATTGTACTGTGTGAAATAAGCTAATTCGGTTCTAGGAATCACTTGCTTTCCTACAAAGAAGGTTGAGTGCAGCAAGTTCAAACTTTCCTAGTTTGTGTAATCTAAAAAGATGTACAAGTTAGTAGATTCACCTCATTTCTAAAGTAGTTTCTTGAGAAAACAAACATCTTCATTGCCGAACATTGTACTGTGTGAAATAAGCTAATTCAGTTCTAGGAATCACTTGCTTTCCTACAAAGAAGGTTGAGTGCAGCAAGTTCAAACTTTCCTAGTTTGTGTAATCTAACAAGATGTACAAGTTAGTAGATTCGCCTCATTTCTAAAGTAGTTTCTTGAGAAAACAAACATCTTCATTGCCGAACATTGTACTGTGTGAAATAAGCTAATTCACTTCTAGGAATCACTTGCTTTCCTACAAAGAAGGTTGAGTGCAGCAAGTTCAAAATTCCTAGTTTGTGTAATCTAAAAAGATGTACAAGTTAGTAGATTCGCCTCATTTCTAAAGTAGTTTCTTGAGAAAACAAACATCTTCATTGCCGAACATTGTACTGTGTGAAATAAGCTAATTCGGTTCTAGGAATCAGTTGCTTTCCTACAAAGAAGGTTGAGTGCAGCAAGTTCAAACTTTCCTTGTTAATGTAATCTAAAAGATGTACAAGTTTGTAGATTCGCCTCATTTCTAAAGTAGTTTCTTAGGAAAACAAACATCTTCATTGCCGAACACTGTACTGTGTGAAATAAGCTAATTCGGTTCTAGGAATCACTTGCTTTCCTACAAAGAAGGTTGAGTGCAGCAAGTTCAAACTTTCCTAGTTTGTGTAATCTAACAAGATGTACAAGTTAGTAGATTCGCCTCATTTCTAAAGTAGTTTCTTTAGAAAACAAACATCTTCATTGCAAACATTGTACTGTGTGAAATAAGCTAATTCGGTTCTAGGAATCACTTGCTTTCCTACAAAGAAGGTTGAGTGCAGCAAGTTCAAACTTTCCTAGTTTGTGTAATCTAAAGATGTACAAGTTAGTAGATTCACCTCATTTCTAAAGTAGTTTCTTGAGAAAACAAACATCTTCATTGCCGAACATTGTACTGTGTGAAATAAGCTAATTCAGTTCTAGGAATCACTTGCTTTTCTACAAAGAAGGTTGAGTGCAGCAAGTTCAAACTTTCCTAGTTTAATGTAATCTAAAAGATGTACAAGTTAGTAGATTTGCCTCATTTCTAAAGTAGTTTCTTGAGAAAACAAACATCTTCATTGCCGAACATTGTACTGTGTGAAATAAGCTAATTCGGTTCTAGGAATCACTTGCTTTCCTACAAAGAAGGTTGAGTGCAGCAAGTTCAAACTTTCCTAGTTTGTGTAATCTAACAAGATGTACAAGTTAGTAGATTCGCCTCATTTCTAAAGTAGTTTCTTGAGAAAACAAACATCTTCATTGCCAAACATTGTACTGTGTGAAATAAGCTAATTCGGTTCTAGGAATCACTTGCTTTCCTACAAAGAAGGTTGAGTGCAGCAAGTTCAAACTTTCCTAGTTTGTGTAATCTAACAAGATGTACAAGTTAGTAGATTCACCTCATTTCTAAAGTAGTTTCTTGAGAAAACAAACATCTTCATTGCCGAACATTGTACTGTGTGAAATAAGCTAATTAGGTTCTAGGAATCACTTGCTTTCCTACAAAGAAATTGAGTGCAGCAAGTTCAAACTTTCCTAGTTTGTGTAATCTAACAAGATGTACAAGTTAGTAGATTCGCCTCATTTCTAAAGTAGTTTCTTTAGAAAAACAAACATCTTCATTGCCGAACATTGTACTGTGTGAAATAAGCTAATTCGGTTCTAGGAATCACTTGCTTTCCTACAAAGAAGGTTGAGTGCAGCAAGTTCAAACTTTCCTAGTTTGTGTAATCTAACAAGATGTACAAGTTAGTAGATTAGCCTCATTTCTAAAGTAGTTTCTTTAGAAAACAAACATCTTCATTACTGAACATTGTACTGTGTGAAATAAGCTAATTCGGTTCTAGGAATCAGTTGCTTTCCTACAAAGAAGGTTGAGTGCAGCAAGTTCAAACTTTCCTAGTTTGTGTAATCTAAAAAGATGTACAAGTTAGTAGATTCGCCTCATTTCTAAAGTAGTTTGTTTAGAAAACAAACATCTTCATTGCCGAACATTGTACTGTGTGAAATAAGCTAGTTCGGTTCTAGGAATCACTTGCTTTCCTACAAAGAAGGTTGAGTGCAGCAAGTTCAAACTTTCCTAGTTTGTGTAATCTAACAAGATGTACAAATTAGTAGATTCGCCTCATTTCTAAAGTAGTTTGTTGAGAAAACAAACATCTTCATTGCCGAACATTGTACTGTGTGAAATAAGCTAATTCGGTTCTAGGAATCACTTGCTTTCCTACAAAGAAGGTTGAGTGCAGCAAGTTCAAACTTTCCTTGTTTGTGTAATCTAAAAAGATGTACAAGTTAGTAGATTCGCCTCATTTCTAAAGTAGTTTCTTTAGAAAACAAACATCTTCATTGCCGAACATTGTACTGTGTGAAATAAGCTAATTCGGTTCTAGGAATCACTTGCTTTCCTACAAAGAAGGTTGAGTGCAGCAAGTTCAAACTTTCCTTGTTAATGTAATCTAAAAAGATGTACAAGTTAGTAGATTCACCTCATTTCTAAAGTAGTTTCTTGAGAAAACAAACATCTTCATTGCCGAACATTGTACTGTGTGAAATAAGCTAATTCGGTTCTAGGAATCACTTGCTTTCCTACAAAGAAGGTTGAGTGCAGCAAGTTCAAACTTTCCTAGTTTAATGTAATCTAACAAGATGTACAAGTTAGTAGATTCACCTCATTTCTAAAGTAGTTTCTTGAGAAAACAAACATCTTCATTGCCGAACATTGTACTGTGTGAAATAAGCTAATTCGGTTCTAGGAATCACTTGCTTTCCTACAAAGAAGGTTGAGTGCAGCAAGTTCAAACTTTCCTAGTTTGTGTAATCTAACAAGATGTACAAGTTAGTAGATTCGCCTCATTTCTAAAGTAGTTTCTTTAGAAAACAAACATCTTCATTGCCGAACATTGTACTGTGTGAAATAAGCTAATTCGGTTCTAGGAATCACTTTCCTTTCCTACAAAGAAGGTTGAGTGCAGCAAGTTCAAACTTTCCTAGTTTGTGTAATCTAAAAAGATGTACAAGTTAGTAGATTCGCCTCATTTCTAAAGTAGTTTCTTGAGAAAACAAACATCTTCATTGCCGAACATTGTACTGTGTGAAATAAGCTAATTCGGTTCTAGGAATCACTTGCTTTCCTACAAAGAAGGTTGAGTGCAGCAAGTTCAAACTTTCCTTGTTAATATAATCTTAAAAGATGGACAACTTAGTAGATTCGCCTCATTTCTAAAGTAGTTTCTTGAGAAAACAAACATCTTCATTGCCGAACACTGTACTGTGTGAAATAAGCTAATTCGGTTCTAGGAATCACTTGCTTTCCTACAAAGAAGGTTGAGTGCAGCAAGTTCAAACTTTCCTAGTTTGTGTAATCTAACAAGATGTACAAGTTAGTAGATTCGCCTCATTTCTAAAGTAGTTTCTTGAGAAAACAAACATCTTCATTGCCAACACTTGTACTGTGTGAAATAAGCTAATTCGGTTCTAGGAATCACTTGCTTTCCTACAAAGAAGGTTGAGTGCAGCAAGTTCAAACTTTCCTAGTTTGTGTAATCTAAAAAGATGTACAAGTTAGTAGATTCTCCTCATTTCTAAAGTAGTTTCTTGAGAAAACAAACATCTTCATTGCCGAACATTGTACTGTGTGAAATAAGCTAATTCGGTTCTAGGAATCACTTGCTTTCCTACAAAGAAGGTTGAGTGCAGCAAGTTCAAACTTTCCTAGTTTGTGTAATCTAACAAGATGTACAAGTTAGTAGATTCGCCTCATTTCTAAAGTAGTTTCTTGAGAAAACAAACATCTTCATTGCCGAACATTGTACTGTGTGAAATAAGCTAATTCGGTTCTAGGAATCAGTTGCTTTCCTACAAAGAAGGTTTGAGTGCAGCAAGTTCAAACTTTCCTAGTTTGTGTAATCTAAAAAGATGTACAAGTTAGTAGATTCGCCTCATTTCTAAAGTAGTTTCTTGAGAAAACAAACATCTTCATTGCCAAACATTGTACTGTGTGAAATAAGCTAATTCGGTTCTAGGAATCAGTTGCTTTCCTACAAAGAAGGTTGAGTGCAGCAAGTTCAAACTTTCCTAGTTTGTGTAATCTAAAAAGATGTACAAGTTAGTAGATTCGCCTCATTTCTAAAGTAGTTTCTTGAGAAAACAAACATCTTCATTGCCGAACACTGTACTGTGTGAAATAAGCTAATTCACTTCTAGGAATCACTTGCTTTCCTACAAAGAAGGTTGAGTGCAGCAAGTTCAAACTTTCCTAGTTTGTGTAATCTAACAAGATGTACAAGTTAGTAGATTCGCCTCATTTCTAAAGTAGTTTCTTTAGAAAACAAACATCTTCATTACTGAACACTGTACTGTGTGAAATAAGCTAATTCGTTCTAGGAATCAGTTTCTTTCCTACAAAGAAGGTTGAGTGCAGCAAGTTCAAACTTTCCTAGTTTGTGTAATCTAAAAGATGTACAAGTTAGTAGATTCGCCTCATTTCTAAAGTAGTTTCTTGAGAAAAACAAACATCTTCATTGCCGAACATTGTACTGTGTGAAATAAGCTAATTCGGTTCTAGGAATCAGTTGCTTTCCTACAAAGAAGGTTGAGTGCAGCAAGTTCAAACTTTCCTTGTTAATGTAATCTAAAAAGATGTACAAGTTAGTAGATTCGCCTCATTTCTAAAGTTTTTCTTTAGAAAACAAACATCTTCATTACCGAACACTGTACTGTGTGAAATAAGTTAATTCGGGTCTAGGAATCAGTTTCATTTCTACGAAGATGGTTGAGTTTAGCAAGGTCAAACATTCCTTGTTAATGTAATCTAAAAAGATGTCCAAGTTAGTAGATTCGCCTCATTTCTAAAGTAGTTTCTTTACAAAACAAACATCTTCAATGCGGAACATTGTACTGTGTGAAATAAGTTAATTCGGTTCTAGGAATCAGTTTCCTTCCTACGAAGAAGGTTGAGTGCAGCAAGTTCAAACTTTCCTAGTTTGTGTAACCTAACAAGATGTACAAGTTAGCAGATTCGCCTCACTTCTAAAGTACTTTCTTTAAAAAACAAACATCTTCAGTACTGAACACTGTACTGTGTGAAATAAGTTAATTCGGTTCTAGGAATCATTTGCTTTCCTACAAAGCAGGTTGAGTGCAGCAAGTTCAAACTTTCCCTGTTAATGTAATCTATATAGATGCACAACTTAGTAGATTCGCCTCATTTCTAAAGTAGCTTGATTAGAAAACAAACATCTTCATTACAGAACACTATACTATGAGAAATAAACTAGTTCGGTTCTAGGAATCACTTGCTTTCCTACGAAGAGTGTTGAATGCAGCAATTTGAAACTTTCCTAGTTTGTGTAATCTAAAAAGATGTCCAAGTTAGTAGATTCGCCTCATTTGAAAAATAGTTTCTTGAGAAAACAAACATCTTCATTAACGAACATTGTACTGTCTGAAATAAGCTAATTCGGTTCTAGGATTCAGTTTCCTTTCTACGAAGATGGTTGAGTTTAGCAAGTTCAAACTTTCCTTGTTAATGTAATCTAAAAAGATGTCCAAGTTAGTAGATTCGCCTCATTTGTAAAGTAGTTTCTTTAGAAAACAAATATCTTCAGTACCGAACACTGTACTGTGTGAAGTAAATGAATTCGGTTCTAAGAATCAGTTTTATTTCTACGAAGATGGTTGAGTTTAGCAAGGTCAAACTTTCCTTGTTAATGTAATCTAAAAAGATGCAAAACTTAGTAGATTCGCCTCATTTCTAAAGTAGTTTGTTTAGAAAACAAACATCTTCATTACCAAACACTGTACTATTTGAAATGAGCTAGTTATGTTCTAGGAATCCCTTGCTTTCCTACGAAGAAGGTTGAGTGCAGCAAGTTCAAACTTTCCTAGTTTGTGTAATCTAACAAGATGTACAAGTTAGTAGATTTGCCTCATTTCTAAAGTAGTTTCTTTAGAAAAGAAACATCTTCATTACCGAACACTGTACTGTGTGAAATAAGTTAATTCGGTTCTAGGAATCAGTTTCCCTCCTACGAAGAAGGTTGAGTGCAGCAAGTTCAAACTTTCCTAGTTTGTGTAATCTAACAAGATGTACAAGTTAGTAGATTCGCCTCATTTCTAAAGTAGTTTCTTTAGAAAACAAACATCTTCAGTACTGAACACTGTACTGTGTGAAATAAGCTAATTCGGTTCTAGGAATCAGTTGCTTTCCTACAAAAGAAGGTTGAGTGCAGCAAGTTCAAACTTTCCTAGTTAATGTAATCTAACAAGATGTACAAGTTAGTAGATTCGCCTCATTTCTAAAGTACTTTGTTTAGAAAACAAACATCTTCATTACCGAACACTGTACTATGTGAAATAAGCTAATTCGGTTCTAGGAATCACTTGCTTTCCTACAAAGAAGGTTGAGTGCAGCAAGTTCAAACTTTCCTAGTTTGTGTAATCTAACAAGATGTACAAGTTAGTAGATTCGCCTCATTTTTAAAGTAGTTTCTTTAGAAAACAAACATCTTCAGTACCGGAAACTTTACTGTGTGAAATAAGTTAATTTGGGTCTAGGAATCAGTTTCATTTCTACGAAGATGGTTGAGTTTAGCAAGGTCAAACTTTCCTTGTTAATGTAATCTAAAAAGATGTTCATGTTAGTAGATTCGCCTCATTTCTAAAGTAGTTTCTTTAGAAAACAAACGTCTTCAGTTAGAACACTGTACTGTGTGAAATAAGTTAATTCGGTTCTAGGAATCAGATTCCTTTCTACAAAGATGGTTGAGTTTACCAAGGTCAAACGTTCCTTGTTAATGTAATGTAAAAAGATGTCCAAGTTAGTAGATTCACCTCATTTCTAAAGTAGTTTCTTGAGAAAACAAACATCTTCATTGCCGAACATTGTACTGTGTGAAATAAGCTAATTCGGTTCTAGGAATCACTTGCTTTCCTACAAAGAAGGTTGAGTGCAGCAAGTTCAAACTTTCCTAGTTTGTGTAATCTAACAAGATGTACAAGTTAGTAGATTCGCCTCATTTCTAAAGTAGTTTCTTTAGAAAACAAACATCTTCAGTACCGAACACTGTACTGTGTGAAATAAGTTAATTCGGTTCTAGGAATCAGTTTCATTTCTACGAAGATGGTTGAGTTTAGCAAGTTCAAACTTTCCTTGTTTGTGTAATCTAAAAAGATGTCCAAGTTAGTAGATTCGCCTCATTTCTAAAGTAGTTTCTTTAGAAAAAAAAACATCTTCATTGCCGAACACTGTACTGTGTGAAATAAGTTAATTTGGTTCTAGGAATCAGTTTTATTTCCTACAAAGATGGTTGAGTGCAGCAAGTTCAAACTTTCCTTGTTAATGTAATCTAAAAAGATGTCCAAGTTAGTAGATTCATCTCATTTCTAAAGTAGTTTCTTGAGAAAACAAACATCTTCATTGCCAAACATTGTACTGTGTGAAATAAGCTAATTCGGTTCTAGGAATCAGTTGCTTTCCTACAAAGAAGGTTGAGTGCAGCAAGTTCAAACTTTCCTAGTTTGTGTAATCTAAAGATGTACAAGTTAGTAGATTCGCCTCATTTCTAAAGTAGTTTGTTTAGAAAACAAACATCTTCATTGCCGAACATTGTACTGTGTGAAATAAGCTAATTCGGTTCTAGGAATCACTTGCTTTCCTACAAAGAAGGTTGAGTGCAGCAAGTTCAAACTTTCCTAGTTTGTGTAATCTAACAAGATGTACAAATTAGTAGATTTGCCTCATTTCTAAAGTAGTTTCTTGAGAAAACAAACATCTTCATTGCCGAACTTTGTACTGTGTGAAATAAGCTAATTCGGTTCTAGGAATCACTTTCCTTTCCTACAAAGATGGTTGAGTGCAGCAAGTTCAAACTTTCCTTGTTAATGTAATCTAAAAGATGTCCAAGTTAGTAGATTCGCCTCATTTCTAAAGTAGTTTCTTGAGAAAACAAACATCTTCATTGCCGAACATTGTACTGTGTGAAATAAGCTAATTCGGTTCTAGGAATCAGTTGCTTTCCTACAAAGAAGGTTGAGTGCAGCAAGTTCAAACTTTCCTTGTTAATGTAATCTAAAAAGATGTACAAGTTAGTAGATTCGCCTCATTTGTAAAGTAGTTTCTTGAGAAAACAAACATCTTCATTGCCGAACATTGTACTGTGTGAAATAAGCTAATTCGGTTCTAGGAATCACTTGCTTTCCTACAAAGAAGGTTGAGTGCAGCAAGTTCAAACTTTCCTAGTTTGTGTAATCTAAAAAGATGTACAACTTAGTAGATTCGCCTCATTTCTAAAGTAGTTTGTTTAGAAAACAAACATCTTCATTGCCCGAACACTGTACTATGTGAAATAAGCTAGTTCGGTTCTAGGAATCACTTGCCTTCCTACGAAGAAGGTTGAGTGCAGCAAGTTCAAACTTTCCTAGTTTGTGTAATCTAACAAGATGTACAAATTAGTAGATTCGCCTCATTTCTAAGGTAGTTTCTTTAGAAAACAAACATCTTCAGTACTGAAGACTGTCCTGAGTGAAATAAGTTAATTCGTTTTTAGGAATCAGTTTCCTTTCTACGAAGATGGTTGAGTTTAGCAAGTTTAAACTTTCCTTGTTAATGTAATCAAAAAGATGTTCAAGTTAGTTGATTCGCCTCTCTTGTAAACTATTTTCTTGGGAAAACAAACATGTTCATTGCCAAACATTGTACTGTGTGAAATAAACTAATTCAGTTCTAGGAATCAGTTGCTTTCCTACAAAGAAGGTTGGGTGAAGCAAATTCAAACTTTCCTTGTTAATGTACTCTAAAAACACGCACAACTTAGTAGATTCGCCTCATTTCTAAAGTAGTTTGTTTAGAAAACAAACATCTTCATTACCGAACACTGTACTGTGTGAAATAAGCTAATTCGGGTCTAGGAATCAGTTTCATTTTACAAAGATGGTTGAGTTTAGCAAGTTCAAACTTTCCTTGTTAATGTAATCTAACAAGATGTCCAAGTTAGTAGATTCGCCTCATTTCTAAAGTAGTTTCTTTACAAAACAAACATCTTCATTGCCGAACATTGTACTGTGTGAAATAAGCTAATTCGGTTCTAGGAATCACTTGCTTTCCTACAAAGAAGGTTGAGTGCAGCAAGTTCAAACTTTCCTAGTTTGTGTAATCTAACAAGATGTACAAGTTAGTAGATTCGCCTCATTTCTAAAGTAGTTTCTTTAGAAAACAAACATCTTCAGTACTGAACACTGTACTGTGTGAAATAAGCTAATTCGGTTCTAGGAATCACTTGCTTTCCTACAAAGAAGGTTGAGTGCAGCAAGTTCAAACTTTCCTAGTTTGTGTAATCTAACAAGATGTACAAGTTAGTAGATTCGCCTCATTTCTAAAGTAGTTTCTTGAGAAAACAAACATCTTCATTGCAGAACATTGTACTGTGTGAAATAAGCTAATTTGGTTCTAGGAATCACTTGCTTTCCTACAAAGAAGGTTGAGTGCAGCAAGTTCAAACTTTCCTAGTTTGTGTAATCTAACAAGATGTACAAGTTAGTAGATTCGCCTCATTTCTAAAGTAGTTTCTTGAGAAAACAAACATCTTCATTGCCAAACATTGTACTGTGTGAAATAAGCTAATTCGGTTCTAGGAATCACTTGCTTTCCTACAAAGAAGGTTGAGTGCAGCAAGTTCAAACTTTCCTAGTTTGTGTAATCTAACAAGATGTACAAGTTAGTAGATTCACCTCATTTCTAAAGTAGTTTCTTGAGAAAACAAACATCTTCATTGCCAACATTGTACTGTGTGAAATAAGCTAATTCGGTTCTAGGAATCACTTGCTTTCCTACAAAGAAGGTTGAGTGCAGCAAGTTCAAACTTTCCTAGTTTGTGTAATCTAACAAGATGTACAAGTTAGTAGATTCGCCTCATTTCTAAAGTAGTTTCTTGAGAAAACAAACATCTTCATTGCCGAACATTGTACTGTGTGAAATAAGCTAATTCGGTTCTAGGAATCACTTGCTTTCCTACAAAGAAGGTTGAGTGCAGCAAGTTCAAACTTTCCTAGTTTGTGTAATCTAACAAGATGTACAAGTTAGTAGATTCGCCTCATTTCTAAAGTAGTTTCTTGAGAAAACAAACATCTTCATTGCCGAACATTGTACTGTGTGAAATAAGCTAATTCGGTTCTAGGAATCACTTGCTTTCCTACAAAGAAGGTTGAGTGCAGCAAGTTCAAACTTTCCTAGTTTGTGTAATCTAACAAGATGTACAAGTTAGTAGATTCGCCTCATTTCTAAAGTAGTTTCTTGAGAAAACAAACATCTTCATTGCCAACATTGTACTGTGTGAAATAAGCTAATTGGTTCTAGGAATCACTTGCTTTCCTACAAAGAAGGTTGAGTGCAGCAAGTTCAAACTTTCCTAGTTTGTGTAATCTAACAAGATGTACAAGTTAGTAGATTCGCCTCATTTCTAAAGTAGTTTCTTGAGAAAACAAACATCTTCATTGCCGAACATTGTACTGTGTGAAATAAGCTAATTCGGTTTCTAGGAATCACTTGCTTTCCTACAAAGAAGGTTGAGTGCAGCAAGTTCAAACTTTCCTAGTTTGTGTAATCTAACAAGATGTACAAGTTAGTAGATTCGCCTCATTTCTAAAGTAGTTTCTTGAGAAAACAAACATCTTCATTGCCAACATTGTACTGTGTGAAATAAGCTAATTCGGTTCTAGGAATCACTTGCTTTCCTACAAAGAAGGTTGAGTGCAGCAAGTTCAAACTTTCCTAGTTTGTGTAATCTAACAAGATGTACAAGTTAGTAGATTCGCCTCATTTCTAAAGTAGTTTCTTGAGAAAACAAACATCTTCATTGCCGAACATTGTACTGTGTGAAATAAGCTAATTCGGTTCTAGGAATCACTTGCTTTCCTACAAAGAAGGTTGAGTGCAGCAAGTTCAAACTTTCCTAGTTTGTGTAATCTAACAAGATGTACAAGTTAGTAGATTCGCCTCATTTCTAAAGTAGTTTCTTGAGAAAACAAACATCTTCATTGCCGAACATTGTACTGTGTGAAATAAGCTAATTCGGTTCTAGGAATCACTTGCTTTCCTACAAAGAAGGTTGAGTGCAGCAAGTTCAAACTTTCCTAGTTTGTGTAATCTAACAAGATGTACAAGTTAGTAGATTCGCCTCATTTCTAAAGTAGTTTCTTGAGAAAACAAACATCTTCATTGCCGAACATTGTACTGTGTGAAATAAGCTAATTCGTTCTAGGAATCACTTGCTTTCCTACAAAGAAGGTTGAGTGCAGCAAGTTCAAACTTTCCTAGTTTGTGTAATCTAACAAGATGTACAAGTTAGTAGATTCGCCTCATTTCTAAAGTAGTTTCTTGAGAAAACAAACATCTTCATTGCCGAACATTGTACTGTGTGAAATAAGCTAATTCGTTCTAGGAATCACTTGCTTTCCTACAAAGAAGGTTGAGTGCAGCAAGTTCAAACTTTCCTAGTTTGTGTAATCTAACAAGATGTACAAGTTAGTAGATTCGCCTCATTTCTAAAGTAGTTTCTTGAGAAAACAAACATCTTCATTGCCGAACATTGTACTGTGTGAAATAAGCTAATTCGGTTCTAGGAATCACTTGCTTTCCTACAAAGAAGGTTGAGTGCAGCAAGTTCAAACTTTCCTAGTTTGTGTAATCTAACAAGATGTACAAGTTAGTAGATTCGCCTCATTTCTAAAGTAGTTTCTTGAGAAAACAAACATCTTCATTGCCGAACATTGTACTGTGTGAAATAAGCTAATTCGGTTCTAGGAATCACTTGCTTTCCTACAAAGAAGGTTGAGTGCAGCAAGTTCAAACTTTCCTAGTTTGTGTAATCTAACAAGATGTACAAGTTAGTAGATTCGCCTCATTTCTAAAGTAGTTTCTGAGAAAAACAAACATCTTCATTGCCGAACATTGTACTGTGTGAAATAAGCTAATTCGGTTCTAGGAATCACTTGCTTTCCTACAAAGAAGGTTGAGTGCAGCAAGTTCAAACTTTCCTAGTTTGTGTAATCTAACAAGATGTACAAGTTAGTAGATTCGCCTCATTTCTAAAGTAGTTTCTGGAGAAAACAAACATCTTCATTGCCAACATTGTACTGTGTGAAATAAGCTAATTTGGAATCACTTGCTTTCCTAAAAGAAGGTTGAGTGCAGCAAGTTCAAACTTTCCTAGTTTGTGTAATCTAACAAGATGTAAAGTAGATTTCATTTTCTAAAGAGTTTCTGAAAAACAAACATCTTCATTGCCGAACATTGTACTGTGTGAAATAAGCTAATTCGGTTCTAGGAATCACTTGCTTTCCTACAAAGAAGGTTGAGTGCAGCAAGTTCAAACTTTCCTAGTTTGTGTAATCTAACAAGATGTACAAGTTAGTAGATTCGCCTCATTTCTAAAGTAGTTTCTTGAGAAAACAAACATGTTCATTGCCAACATTGTACTGTGTGAAATAAGCTAATTCGTTTCTAGGAATCACTTGCTTTCCTACAAAGAAGGTTGAGTGCAGCAAGTTCAAACTTTCCTAGTTTGTGTAATCTAACAAGATGTACAAGTTAGTAGATTCGCCATTTCTAAAGTAGTTTCTTGAGAAAACAAACATCTTCATTGCCTAACTTTGTACTGTGTGAAATAAGCTAATTCGTCTCTAGGAATCACTTGCTTTCCTACAAAGAAGGTTGAGTGCAGCAAGTTCAAACTTTCCTAGTTTGTGTAATCTAACAAGATGTACAAGTTAGTAGATTCGCCTCATTTCTAAAGTAGTTTCTTGAGAAAACAAACATCTTCATTGCCGAACATTGTACTGTGTGAAATAAGCTAATTCGTATCTAGGAATCACTTGCTTTCCTACAAAGAAGGTTGAGTGCAGCAAGTTCAAACTTTCCTAGTTTGTGTAATCTAACAAGATGTACAAGTTAGTAGATTCGCCTCATTTCTAAAGTAGTTTCTTGAGAAAACAAACATCTTCATTGCCTAACATTGTACTGTGTGAAATAAGCTAATTCGTTCTAGGAATCACTTGCTTTCCTACAAAGAAGGTTGAGTGCAGCAAGTTCAAACTTTCCTAGTTTGTGTAATCTAACAAGATGTACAAGTTAGTAGATTCGCCCTCATTTCTAAAGTAGTTTCTTGAGAAAACAAACATCTTCATTGCCAACATTGTACTGTGTGAAATAAGCTAATTCGTTCTAGGAATCACTTGCTTTCCTACAAAGAAGGTTGAGTGCAGCAAGTTCAAACTTTCCTAGTTTGTGTAATCTAACAAGATGTACAAGTTAGTAGATTCGCCTCATTTCTAAAGTAGTTTCTTGAGAAAACAAACATCTTCATTGCCAACATTGTACTGTGTGAAATAAGCTAATTCGTTCTAGGAATCACTTGCTTTCCTACAAAGAAGGTTGAGTGCAGCAAGTTCAAACTTTCCTAGTTTGTGTAATCTAACAAGATGTACAAGTTAGTAGATTCGCCTCATTTCTAAAGTAGTTTCTTGAGAAAACAAACATCTTCATTGCCGAACATTGTACTGTGTGAAATAAGCTAATTCGTTCTAGGAATCACTTGCTTTCCTACAAAGAAGGTTGAGTGCAGCAAGTTCAAACTTTCCTAGTTTGTGTAATCTAACAAGATGTACAAGTTAGTAGATTCGCCTCATTTCTAAAGTAGTTTCTTGAGAAAACAAACATCTTCATTGCCAACATTGTACTGTGTGAAATAAGCTAATTCGGTTCTAGGAATCACTTGCTTTCCTACAAAGAAGGTTGAGTGCAGCAAGTTCAAACTTTCCTAGTTTGTGTAATCTAACAAGATGTACAAGTTAGTAGATTCGCCTCATTTCTAAAGTAGTTTCTTGAGAAAACAAACATCTTCATTGCCGAACATTGTACTGTGTGAAATAAGCTAATTCGTTTCTAGGAATCACTTGCTTTCCTACAAAGAAGGTTGAGTGCAGCAAGTTCAAACTTTCCTAGTTTGTGTAATCTAACAAGATGTACAAGTTAGTAGATTCGCCTCATTTCTAAAGTAGTTTCTTGAGAAAACAAACATCTTCATTGCCGAACATTGTACTGTGTGAAATAAGCTAATTCGTTCTAGGAATCACTTGCTTTCCTACAAAGAAGGTTGAGTGCAGCAAGTTCAAACTTTCCTAGTTTGTGTAATCTAACAAGATGTACAAGTTAGTAGATTCGCCTCATTTCTAAAGTAGTTTCTTGAGAAAACAAACATCTTCATTGCCGAACATTGTACTGTGTGAAATAAGCTAATTCGTTCTAGGAATCACTTGCTTTCCTACAAAGAAGGTTGAGTGCAGCAAGTTCAAACTTTCCTAGTTTGTGTAATCTAACAAGATGTACAAGTTAGTAGATTCGCCTCATTTCTAAAGTAGTTTCTTGAGAAAACAAACATCTTCATTGCCGAACATTGTACTGTGTGAAATAAGCTAATTCGGTTCTAGGAATCACTTGCTTTCCTACAAAGAAGGTTGAGTGCAGCAAGTTCAAACTTTCCTAGTTTGTGTAATCTAACAAGATGTACAAGTTAGTAGATTCGCCAAATTTCTAAAGTAGTTTCTTGAGAAAACAAACATCTTCATTGCCGAACATTGTACTGTGTGAAATAAGCTAATTCGGTTCTAGGAATCACTTGCTTTCCTACAAAGAAGGTTGAGTGCAGCAAGTTCAAACTTTCCTAGTTTGTGTAATCTAACAAGATGTACAAGTTAGTAGATTCGCCTCATTTCTAAAGTAGTTTCTTGAGAAAACAAACATCTTCATTGCCGAACATTGTACTGTGTGAAATAAGCTCATTCGATGTAGGAATCACTTGCTTTCCTACAAAGAAGGTTGAGTTCAGCAAGTTCAAACTTTCCTAGTTTGTGTAATCTAACAAAATGTACAAGTTAGTAGATTCGCCTCATTTCTAAAGTAGTTTCTTGAGAAAACAAACATCTTCATTGCCGAACATTGTACTGTGTGAAATAAGCTAATTGTTCTAGGAATCACTTGCTTTCCTACAAAGAAGGTTGAGTGCAGCAAGTTCAAACTTTCCTAGTTTGTGTAATCTAACAAGATGTACAAGTTAGTAGATTCGCCTCATTTCTAAAAAGTAGTTTCTTGAGAAAACAAACATCTTCATTGCCGAACATTGTACTGTGTGAAATAAGCTAATTCGGTTCTAGGAATCACTTGCTTTCCTACAAAGAAGGTTGAGTGCAGCAAGTTCAAACTTTCCTAGTTTGTGTAATCTAACAAGATGTACAAGTTAGTAGATTCGCCTCATTTCTAAAGTAGTTTCTTGAGAAAACAAACATCTTCATTGCCGAACATTGTACTGTGTGAAATAAGCTAATTCGTTTCTAGGAATCACTTGCTTTCCTACAAAGAAGGTTGAGTGCAGCAAGTTCAAACTTTCCTAGTTTGTGTAATCTAACAAGATGTACAAGTTAGTAGATTCGCCTCATTTCTAAAGTAGTTTCTTGAGAAAACAAACATCTTCATTGCCGAACATTGTACTGTGTGAAATAAGCTAATTCGTTTCTAGGAATCACTTGCTTTCCTACAAAGAAGGTTGAGTGCAGCAAGTTCAAACTTTCCTAGTTTGTGTAATCTAACAAGATGTACAAGTTAGTAGATTCGCCTCATTTCTAAAGTAGTTTCTTGAGAAAACAAACATCTTCATTGCCGAACATTGTACTGTGTGAAATAAGCTAATTCGTTTCTAGGAATCACTTGCTTTCCTACAAAGAAGGTTGAGTGCAGCAAGTTCAAACTTTCCTAGTTTGTGTAATCTAACAAGATGTACAAGTTAGTAGATTCGCCTCATTTCTAAAGTAGTTTCTTGAGAAAACAAACATCTTCATTGCCGAACATTGTACTGTGTGAAATAAGCTAATTCGTTCTAGGAATCACTTGCTTTCCTACAAAGAAGGTTGAGTGCAGCAAGTTCAAACTTTCCTAGTTTGTGTAATCTAACAAGATGTACAAGTTAGTAGATTCGCCTCATTTCTAAAGTAGTTTCTTGAGAAAACAAACATCTTCATTGCCGAACATTGTACTGTGTGAAATAAGCTAATTCGTTCTAGGAATCACTTGCTTTCCTACAAAGAAGGTTGAGTGCAGCAAGTTCAAACTTTCCTAGTTTGTGTAATCTAACAAGATGTACAAGTTAGTAGATTCGCCTCATTTCTAAAGTAGTTTCTTGAGAAAACAAACATCTTCATTGCCGAACATTGTACTGTGTGAAATAAGCTAATTCGTTTCTAGGAATCACTTGCTTTCCTACAAAGAAGGTTGAGTGCAGCAAGTTCAAACTTTCCTAGTTTGTGTAATCTAACAAGATGTACAAGTTAGTAGATTCGCCTCATTTCTAAAGTAGTTTCTTGAGAAAACAAACATCTTCATTGCCGAACATTGTACTGTGTGAAATAAGCTAATTCGTTCTAGGAATCACTTGCTTTCCTACAAAGAAGGTTGAGTGCAGCAAGTTCAAACTTTCCTAGTTTGTGTAATCTAACAAGATGTACAAGTTAGTAGATTCGCCTCATTTCTAAAGTAGTTTCTTGAGAAAAACAAACATCTTCATTGCCAACATTGTACTGTGTGAAATAAGCTAATTCGTTCTAGGAATCACTTGCTTTCCTACAAAGAAGGTTGAGTGCAGCAAGTTCAAACTTTCCTAGTTTGTGTAATCTAACAAGATGTACAAGTTAGTAGATTCGCCTCATTTCTAAAGTAGTTTCTTGAGAAAACAAACATCTTCATTGCCGAACATTGTACTGTGTGAAATAAGCTAATTCGTTCTAGGAATCACTTGCTTTCCTACAAAGAAGGTTGAGTGCAGCAAGTTCAAACTTTCCTAGTTTGTGTAATCTAACAAGATGTACAAGTTAGTAGATTCGCCTCATTTCTAAAGTAGTTTCTTGAGAAAACAAACATCTTCATTGCCGAACATTGTACTGTGTGAAATAAGCTAATTCGGTCTAGGAATCACTTGCTTTCCTACAAAGAAGGTTGAGTGCAGCAAGTTCAAACTTTCCTAGTTTGTGTAATCTAACAAGATGTACAAGTTAGTAGATTCGCCTCATTTCTAAAGTAGTTTCTTGAGAGAACAAACATCTTCATTGCCGAACATTGTACTGTGTGAAATAAGCTAATTCGTTCTAGGAATCACTTGCTTTCCTACAAAGAAGGTTGAGTGCAGCAAGTTCAAACTTTCCTAGTTTGTGTAATCTAACAAGATGTACAAGTTAGTAGATTCGCCTCATTTCTAAAGTAGTTTCTTGAGAAAACAAACATCTTCATTGCCGAACATTGTACTGTGTGAAATAAGCTAATTCGTTCTAGGAATCACTTGCTTTCCTACAAAGAAGGTTGAGTGCAGCAAGTTCAAACTTTCCTAGTTTGTGTAATCTAACAAGATGTACAAGTTAGTAGATTCGCCTCATTTCTAAAGTAGTTTCTTGAGAAAACAAACATCTTCATTGCCGAACATTGTACTGTGTGAAATAAGCTAATTGTTCTAGGAATCACTTGCTTTCCTACAAAGAAGGTTGAGTGCAGCAAGTTCAAACTTTCCTAGTTTGTGTAATCTAACAAGATGTACAAGTTAGTAGATTCGCCTCATTTCTAAAGTAGTTTCTTGAGAAAACAAACATCTTCATTGCCTAACGTTGTACTGTGTGAAATAAGCTAATTCGGTTCTAGGAATCACTTGCTTTCCTACAAAGAAGGTTGAGTGCAGCAAGTTCAAACTTTCCTAGTTTGTGTAATCTAACAAGATGTACAAGTTAGTAGATTCGCCTCATTTCTAAAGTAGTTTCTTGAGAAAACAAACATCTTCATTGCCGAACATTGTACTGTGTGAAATAAGCTAATTCGTTCTAGGAATCACTTGCTTTCCTACAAAGAAGGTTGAGTGCAGCAAGTTCAAACTTTCCTAGTTTGTGTAATCTAACAAGATGTACAAGTTAGTAGATTCGCCTCATTTCTAAAGTAGTTTCCTGAGAAAACAAACATCTTCATTGCCGAACATTGTACTGTGTGAAATAACCTAATTCGTTCTAGGAATCACTTGCTTTCCTACAAAGAAGGTTGAGTGCAGCAAGTTCAAACTTTCCTAGTTTGTGTAATCTAACAAGATGTACAAGTTAGTAGATTCGCCTCATTTCTAAAGTAGTTTCTTGAGAAAACAAACATCTTCATTGCCGAACATTGTACTGTGTGAAATAAGCTAATTCGTTCTAGGAATCACTTGCTTTCCTACAAAGAAGGTTGAGTGCAGCAAGTTCAAACTTTCCTAGTTTGTGTAATCTAACAAGATGTACAAGTTAGTAGATTCGCCTCATTTCTAAAGTAGTTTCTTGAGAAAACAAACATCTTCATTGCCAAACATTGTACTGTGTGAAATAAGCTAATTCGGTTCTAGGAATCACTTGCTTTCCTACAAAGAAGGTTGAGTGCAGCAAGTTCAAACTTTCCTAGTTTGTGTAATCTAACAAGATGTACAAGTTAGTAGATTCGCCTCATTTCTAAAGTAGTTTCTTGAGAAAACAAACATCTTCATTGCCGAACATTGTACTGTGTGAAATAAGCTAATTCGTTTCTAGGAATCACTTGCTTTCCTACAAAGAAGGTTGAGTGCAGCAAGTTCAAACTTTCCTAGTTTGTGTAATCTAACAAGATGTACAAGTTAGTAGATTCGCCTCATTTCTAAAGTAGTTTCTTGAGAAAACAAACATCTTCATTGCCGAACATTGTACTGTGTGAAATAAGCTAATTCGTTCTAGGAATCACTTGCTTTCCTACAAAGAAGGTTGAGTGCAGCAAGTTCAAACTTTCCTAGTTTGTGTAATCTAACAAGATGTACAAGTTAGTAGATTCGCCTCATTTCTAAAGTAGTTTCTTGAGAAAACAAACATCTTCATTGCCGAACATTGTACTGTGTGAAATAAGCTAATTCGTTCTAGGAATCACTTGCTTTCCTACAAAGAAGGTTGAGTGCAGCAAGTTCAAACTTTCCTAGTTTGTGTAATCTAACAAGATGTACAAGTTAGTAGATTCGCCTCATTTCTAAAGTAGTTTCTTGAGAAAACAAACATCTTCATTGCCAACATTGTACTGTGTGAAATAAGCTAATTCGGTTCTAGGAATCACTTGCTTTCCTACAAAGAAGGTTGAGTGCAGCAAGTTCAAACTTTCCTAGTTTGTGTAATCTAACAAGATGTACAAGTTAGTAGATTCGCCTCATTTCTAAAGTAGTTTCTTGAGAAAACAAACATCTTCATTGCCGAACATTGTACTGTGTGAAATAAGCTAATTCGTTTCTAGGAATCACTTGCTTTCCTACAAAGAAGGTTGAGTGCAGCAAGTTCAAACTTTCCTAGTTTGTGTAATCTAACAAGATGTACAAGTTAGTAGATTCGCCTCATTTCTAAAGTAGTTTCTTGAGAAAACAAACATCTTCATTGCCGAACATTGTACTGTGTGAAATAAGCTAATTCGTTCTAGGAATCACTTGCTTTCCTACAAAGAAGGTTGAGTGCAGCAAGTTCAAACTTTCCTAGTTTGTGTAATCTAACAAGATGTACAAGTTAGTAGATTCGCCTCATTTCTAAAGTAGTTTCTTGAGAAAACAAACATCTTCATTGCCAACATTGTACTGTGTGAAATAAGCTAATTCGTTCTAGGAATCACTTGCTTTCCTACAAAGAAGGTTGAGTGCAGCAAGTTCAAACTTTCCTAGTTTGTGTAATCTAACAAGATGTACAAGTTAGTAGATTCGCCTCATTTCTAAAGTAGTTTCTTGAGAAAACAAACATCTTCATTGCCAAACATTGTACTGTGTGAAATAAGCTAATTCGGTTCTAGGAATCACTTGCTTTCCTACAAAGAAGGTTGAGTGCAGCAAGTTCAAACTTTCCTAGTTTGTGTAATCTAACAAGATGTACAAGTTAGTAGATTCGCCTCATTTCTAAAGTAGTTTCTTGAGAAAACAAACATCTTCATTGCCGAACATTGTACTGTGTGAAATAAGCTAATTCGGTTCTAGGAATCACTTGCTTTCCTACAAAGAAGGTTGAGTGCAGCAAGTTCAAACTTTCCTAGTGCAGCAAGTTCAAACTTTCCTAGTTTGTGTAATCTACCAAGATGTACAAGTTAGTAGATTCGCCTCATTTCTAAAGTAGTTTCTTGAGAAAACAAACATCTTCATTGCCGAACATTGTACTGTGTGAAATAAGCTAATTCGGTTCAGGGAATCACTTGCTTTCCTACAAAGAAGGTTGAGTGCAGCAAGTTCAAACTTTCCTAGTTTGTGTAATCTAACAAGATGTACAAGTTAGTAGATTCGCCTCATTTCTAAAGTAGTTTCTTGAGAAAACAAACATCTTCATTGCCGAACATTGTACTGTGTGAAATAAGCTAATTCGGTTCTAGGAATCACTTGCTTTCCTACAAAGAAGGTTGAGTGCAGCAAGTTCAAACTTTCCTAGTTTGTGTAATCTAACAAGATGTACAAGTTAGTAGATTCGCCTCATTTCTAAAGTAGTTTCTTGAGAAAACAAACATCTTCATTGCCGAACATTGTACTGTGTGAAATAAGCTAATTCGGTTCTAGGAATCACTTGCTTTCCTACAAAGAAGGTTGAGTGCAGCAAGTTCAAACTTTCCTAGTTTGTGTAATCTAACAAGATGTACAAGTTAGTAGATTCGCCTCATTTCTAAAGTAGTTTCTTGAGAAAACAAACATCTTCATTGCCGAACATTGTACTGTGTGAAATAAGCTAATTCGGTTCTAGGAATCACTTGCTTTCCTACAAAGAAGGTTGAGTGCAGCAAGTTCAAACTTTCCTAGTTTGTGTAATCTAACAAGATGTACAAGTTAGTAGATTCGCCTCATTTCTAAAGTAGTTTCTTGAGAAAAACAAACATCTTCATTGCCGAACATTGTACTGTGTGAAATAAGCTAATTCGGTTCTAGGAATCACTTGCTTTCCTACAAAGAAGGTTGAGTGCAGCAAGTTCAAACTTTCCTAGTTTGTGTAATCTAACAAGATGTACAAGTTAGTAGATTCGCCTCATTTCTAAAGTAGTTTCTTGAGAAAACAAACATCTTCATTGCCGAACATTGTACTGTGTGAAATAAGCTAATTCGGTTCTAGGAATCACTTGCTTTCCTACAAAGAAGGTTGAGTGCAGCAAGTTCAAACTTTCCTAGTTTGTGTAATCTAACAAGATGTACAAGTTAGTAGATTCGCCTCATTTCTAAAGTAGTTTCTTGAGAAAACAAACATCTTCATTGCCGAACATTGTACTGTGTGAAATAAGCTAATTCGGTTCTAGGAATCACTTGCTTTCCTACAAAGAAGGTTGAGTGCAGCAAGTTCAAACTTTCCTAGTTTGTGTAATCTAACAAGATGTACAAGTTAGTAGATTCGCCTCATTTCTAAAGTAGTTTCTTGAGAAAACAAACATCTTCATTGCCGAACATTGTACTGTGTGAAATAAGCTAATTCGGTTCTAGGAATCACTTGCTTTCCTACAAAGAAGGTTGAGTGCAGCAAGTTCAAACTTTCCTAGTTTGTGTAATCTAACAAGATGTACAAGTTAGTAGATTCGCCTCATTTCTAAAGTAGTTTCTTGAGAAAACAAACATCTTCATTGCCGAACATTGTACTGTGTGAAATAAGCTAATTCGGTTCTAGGAATCACTTGCTTTCCTACAAAGAAGGTTGAGTGCAGCAAGTTCAAACTTTCCTAGTTTGTGTAATCTAACAAGATGTACAAGTTAGTAGATTCGCCTCATTTCTAAAGTAGTTTCTTGAGAAAACAAACATCTTCATTGCCGAACATTGTACTGTGTGAAATAAGCTAATTCGGTTCTAGGAATCACTTGCTTTCCTACAAAGAAGGTTGAGTGCAGCAAGTTCAAACTTTCCTAGTTTGTGTAATCTAACAAGATGTACAAGTTAGTAGATTCGCCTCATTTCTAAAGTAGTTTCTTGAGAAAACAAACATCTTCATTGCCGAACATTGTACTGTGTGAAATAAGCTAATTCGGTTCTAGGAATCACTTGCTTTCCTACAAAAGAAGGTTGAGTGCAGCAAGTTCAAACTTTCCTAGTTTGTGTAATCTAACAAGATGTACAAGTTAGTAGATTCGCCTCATTTCTAAAGTAGTTTCTTGAGAAAACAAACATCTTCATTGCCGAACATTGTACTGTGTGAAATAAGCTAATTCGGTTCTAGGAATCACTTGCTTTCCTACAAAGAAGGTTGAGTGCAGCAAGTTCAAACTTTCCTAGTTTGTGTAATCTAACAAGATGTACAAGTTAGTAGATTCGCCTCATTTCTAAAGTAGTTTCTTGAAAAACAAACATCTTCATTGCCGAACATTGTACTGTGTGAAATAAGCTAATTCGGTTCTAGGAATCACTTGCTTTCCTACAAAGAAGGTTGAGTGCAGCAAGTTCAAACTTTCCTAGTTTGTGTAATCTAACAAGATGTACAAGTTAGTAGATTCGCCTCATTTCTAAAGTAGTTTCTTGAGAAAACAAACATCTTCATTGCCGAACATTGTACTGTGTGAAATAAGCTAATTCGGTTCTAGGAATCACTTGCTTTCCTACAAAGAAGGTTGAGTGCAGCAAGTTCAAACTTTCCTAGTTTGTGTAATCTAACAAGATGTACAAGTTAGTAGATTCGCCTCATTTCTAAAGTAGTTTCTTGAGAAAACAAACATCTTCATTGCGAACATTGTACTGTGTGAAATAAGCTAATTCGGTTCTAGGAATCACTTGCTTTCCTACAAAGAAGGTTGAGTGCAGCAAGTTCAAACTTTCCTAGTTTGTGTAATCTAACAAGATGTACAAGTTAGTAGATTCGCCTCATTTCTAAAGTAGTTTCTTGAGAAAACAAACATCTTCATTGCCGAACATTGTACTGTGTGAAATAAGCTAATTCGGTTCTAGGAATCACTTGCTTTCCTACAAAGAAGGTTGAGTGCAGCAAGTTCAAACTTTCCTAGTTTGTGTAATCTAACAAGATGTACAAGTTAGTAGATTCGCCTCATTTCTAAAGTAGTTTCTTGAGAAAACAAACATCTTCATTGCCGAACATTGTACTGTGTGAAATAAGCTAATTCGGTTCTAGGAATCACTTGCTTTCCTACAAAGAAGGTTGAGTGCAGCAAGTTCAAACTTTCCTAGTTTGTGTAATCTAACAAGATGTACAAGTTAGTAGATTCGCCTCATTTCTAAAGTAGTTTCTTGAGAAAACAAACATCTTCATTGCCGAACATTGTACTGTGTGAAATAAGCTAATTCGGTTCTAGGAATCACTTGCTTTCCTACAAAGAAGGTTGAGTGCAGCAAGTTCAAACTTTCCTAGTTTGTGTAATCTAACAAGATGTACAAGTTAGTAGATTCGCCTCATTTCTAAAGTAGTTTCTTGAGAAAACAAACATCTTCATTGCCGAACATTGTACTGTGTGAAATAAGCTAATTCGGTTCTAGGAATCACTTGCTTTCCTACAAAGAAGGTTGAGTGCAGCAAGTTCAAACTTTCCTAGTTTGTGTAATCTAACAAGATGTACAAGTTAGTAGATTCGCCTCATTTCTAAAGTAGTTTCTTGAGAAAACAAACATCTTCATTGCCGAACATTGTACTGTGTGAAATAAGCTAATTCGGTTCTAGGAATCACTTGCTTTCCTACAAAGAAGGTTGAGTGCAGCAAGTTCAAACTTTCCTAGTTTGTGTAATCTAACAAGATGTACAAGTTAGTAGATTCGCCTCATTTCTAAAGTAGTTTCTTGAGAAAACAAACATCTTCATTGCCGAACATTGTACTGTGTGAAATAAGCTAATTCGGTTCTAGGAATCACTTGCTTTCCTACAAAGAAGGTTGAGTGCAGCAAGTTCAAACTTTCCTAGTTTGTGTAATCTAACAAGATGTACAAGTTAGTAGATTCGCCTCATTTCTAAAGTAGTTTCTTGAGAAAACAAACATCTTCATTGCCGAACATTGTACTGTGTGAAATAAGCTAATTCGGTTCTAGGAATCACTTGCTTTCCTACAAAGAAGGTTGAGTGCAGCAAGTTCAAACTTTCCTAGTTTGTGTAATCTAACAAGATGTACAAGTTAGTAGATTCGCCTCATTTCTAAAGTAGTTTCTTGAGAAAACAAACATCTTCATTGCCGAACATTGTACTGTGTGAAATAAGCTAATTCGGTTCTAGGAATCACTTGCTTTCCTACAAAGAAGGTTGAGTGCAGCAAGTTCAAACTTTCCTAGTTTGTGTAATCTAACAAGATGTACAAGTTAGTAGATTCGCCTCATTTCTAAAGTAGTTTCTTGAGAAAAAAAACATCTTCATTGCCGAACATTGTACTGTGTGAAATAAGCTAATTCGGTTCTAGGAATCACTTGCTTTCCTACAAAGAAGGTTGAGTGCAGCAAGTTCAAACTTTCCTAGTTTGTGTAATCTAACAAGATGTACAAGTTAGTAGATTCGCCTCATTTCTAAAGTAGTTTCTTGAGAAAACAAACATCTTCATTGCCGAACATTGTACTGTGTGAAATAAGCTAATTCGGTTCTAGGAATCACTTGCTTTCCTACAAAGAAGGTTGAGTGCAGCAAGTTCAAACTTTCCTAGTTTGTGTAATCTAACAAGATGTACAAGTTAGTAGATTCGCCTCATTTCTAAAGTAGTTTCTTGAGAAAACAAACATCTTCATTGCCGAACATTGCACTGTGTGAAATAAGCTAATTCGGTTCTAGGAATCACTTGCTTTCCTACAAAGAAGGTTGAGTGCAGCAAGTTCAAACTTTCCTAGTTTGTGTAATCTAACAAGATGTACAAGTTAGTAGATTCGCCTCATTTCTAAAGTAGTTTCTTGAGAAAACAAACATCTTCATTGCCGAACATTGTACTGTGTGAAATAAGCTAATTCGGTTCTAGGAATCACTTGCTTTCCTACAAAGAAGGTTGAGTGCAGCAAGTTCAAACTTTCCTAGTTTGTGTAATCTAACAAGATGTACAAGTTAGTAGATTCGCCTCATTTCTAAAGTAGTTTCTTGAGAAAACAAACATCTTCATTGCCGAACATTGTACTGTGTGAAATAAGCTAATTCGGTTCTAGGAATCACTTGCTTTCCTACAAAGAAGGTTGAGTGCAGCAAGTTCAAACTTTCCTAGTTTGTGTAATCTAACAAGATGTACAAGTTAGTAGATTCGCCTCATTTCTAAAGTAGTTCTTGAGAAAACAAACATCTTCATTGCCGAACATTGTACTGTGTGAAATAAGCTAATTCGGTTCTAGGAATCACTTGCTTTCCTACAAAGAAGGTTGAGTGCAGCAAGTTCAAACTTTCCTAGTTTGTGTAATCTAACAAGATGTACAAGTTAGTAGATTCGCCTCATTTCTAAAGTAGTTTCTTGAGAAAACAAACATCTTCATTGCCGAACATTGTACTGTGTGAAATAAGCTAATTCGGTTCTAGGAATCACTTGCTTTCCTACAAAGAAGGTTGAGTGCAGCAAGTTCAAACTTTCCTAGTTTGTGTAATCTAACAAGATGTACAAGTTAGTAGATTCGCCTCATTTCTAAAGTAGTTTCTTGAGAAAACAAACATCTTCATTGCCGAACATTGTACTGTGTGAAATAAGCTAATTCGTTCTAGGAATCACTTGCTTTCCTACAAAGAAGGTTGAGTGCAGCAAGTTCAAACTTTCCTAGTTTGTGTAATCTAACAAGATGTACAAGTTAGTAGATTCGCCTCATTTCTAAAGTAGTTTCTTGAGAAAACAAACATCTTCATTGCCGAACATTGTACTGTGTGAAATAAGCTAATTCGGTTCTAGGAATCACTTGCTTTCCTACAAAGAAGGTTGAGTGCAGCAAGTTCAAACTTTCCTAGTTTGTGTAATCTAACAAGATGTACAAGTTAGTAGATTCGCCTCATTTCTAAAGTAGTTTCTTGAGAAAACAAACATCTTCATTGCCGAACATTGTACTGTGTGAAATAAGCTAATTCGGTTCTAGGAATCACTTGCTTTCCTACAAAGAAGGTTGAGTGCAGCAAGTTCAAACTTTCCTAGTTTGTGTAATCTAACAAGATGTACAAGTTAGTAGATTCGCCTCATTTCTAAAAGTAGTTTCTTGAGAAAACAAACATCTTCATTGCCGAACATTGTACTGTGTGAAATAAGCTAATTCGGTTCTAGGAATCACTTGCTTTCCTACAAAGAAGGTTGAGTGCAGCAAGTTCAAACTTTCCTAGTTTGTGTAATCTAACAAGATGTACAAGTTAGTAGATTCGCCTCATTTCTAAAGTAGTTTCTTGAGAAAACAAACATCTTCATTGCCAACATTGTACTGTGTGAAATAAGCTAATTCGGTTCTAGGAATCACTTGCTTTCCTACAAAGAAGGTTGAGTGCAGCAAGTTCAAACTTTCCTAGTTTGTGTAATCTAACAAGATGTACAAGTTAGTAGATTCTAAAGTCATTTCTAAAAAACAAACATCTTCATTGCCGAACAGTTTCTTGAGAAAACAAACATCTTCATTGCCGAACATTGTACTGTGTGAAATAAGCTAATTCGGTTCTAGGAATCACTTGCTTTCCTACAAAGAAGGTTGAGTGCAGCAAGTTCAAACTTTCCTAGTTTGTGTAATCTAACAAGATGTACAAGTTAGTAGATTCGCCTCATTTTAAAAGTAGTTTCTTGAGAAAACAAACATCTTCATTCATTGCAGAAGGTTAGAAAACAAACATTGTACTGTGTGAAATAAGCTAATTCGGTTCTAGGAATCACTTGCTTTCCTACAAAGAAGGTTGAGTGCAGCAAGTTCAAACTTTCCTAGTTTGTGTAATCTAACAAGATGTACAAGTTAGTAGATTCGCCTCATTTCTAAAGTAGTTTCTTGAGAAAACAAACATCTTCATTGCCGAACATTGTACTGTGTGAAATAAGCTAATTCGGTTCTAGGAATCACTTGCTTTCCTACAAAGAAGGTTGAGTGCAGCAAGTTCAAACTTTCCTAGTTTGTGTAATCTAACAAGATGTACAAGTTAGTAGATTCGCCTCATTTTCTAAAGTAGTTTCTTGAGAAAACAAACATCTTCATTGCCGAACATTGTACTGTGTGAAATAAGCTAATTCGGTTCTAGGAATCACTTGCTTTCCTACAAAGAAGGTTGAGTGCAGCAAGTTCAAACTTTCCTAGTTTGTGTAATCTAACAAGATGTACAAGTTAGTAGATTCGCCTCATTTTTAAAAGTAGTTTCTTGAGAAAACAAACATCTTCATTGCCGAACATTGTACTGTGTGAAATAAGCTAATTCGGTTCTAGGAATCACTTGCTTTCCTACAAAGAAGGTTGAGTGCAGCAAGTTCAAACTTTCCTAGTTTGTGTAATCTAACAAGATGTACAAGTTAGTAGATTCGCCTCATTTCTAAAGTAGTTTCTTGAGAAAACAAACATCTTCATTGCCGAACATTGTACTGTGTGAAATAAGCTAATTCGGTTCTAGGAATCACTTGCTTTCCTACAAAGAAGGTTGAGTGCAGCAAGTTCAAACTTTCCTAGTTTGTGTAATCTAACAAGATGTACAAGTTAGTAGATTCGCCTCATTTCTAAAGTATTTTCTTGAGAAAACAAACATCTTCATTGCCGAACATTGTACTGTGTGAAATAAGCTAATTCGGTTCTAGGAATCACTTGCTTTCCTACAAAGAAGGTTGAGTGCAGCAAGTTCAAACTTTCCTAGTTTGTGTAATCTAACAAGATGTACAAGTTAGTAGATTCGCCTCATTTCTAAAGTAGTTTCTTGAGAAAACAAACATCTTCATTGCCGAACATTGTACTGTGTGAAATAAGCTAATTCGGTTCTAGGAATCACTTGCTTTCCTACAAAGAAGGTTGAGTGCAGCAAGTTCAAACTTTCCTAGTTTGTGTAATCTAACAAGATGTACAAGTTAGTAGATTCGCCTCATTTCTAAAGTAGTTTCTTGAGAAAACAAACATCTTCATTGCCGAACATTGTACTGTGTGAAATAAGCTAATTCGGTTCTAGGAATCACTTGCTTTCCTACAAAGAAGGTTGAGTGCAGCAAGTTCAAACTTTCCTAGTTTGTGTAATCTAACAAGATGTACAAGTTAGTAGATTCGCCTCATTTCTAAAGTAGTTTCTTGAGAAAACAAACATCTTCATTGCCGAACATTGTACTGTGTGAAATAAGCTAATTCGGTTCTAGGAATCACTTGCTTTCCTACAAAGAAGGTTTGAGTGCAGCAAGTTCAAACTTTCCTAGTTTGTGTAATCTAACAAGATGTACAAGTTAGTAGATTCGCCTCATTTCTAAAGTAGTTTCTTGAGAAAACAAACATCTTCATTGCCGAACATTGTACTGTGTGAAATAAGCTAATTCGGTTCTAGGAATCACTTGCTTTCCTACAAAGAAGGTTGAGTGCAGCAAGTTCAAACTTTCCTAGTTTGTGTAATCTAACAAGATGTACAAGTTAGTAGATTCGCCTCATTTCTAAAGTAGTTTCTTGAGAAAACAAACATCTTCATTGCCGAACATTGTACTGTGTGAAATAAGCTAATTCGGTTCTAGGAATCACTTGCTTTCCTACAAAGAAGGTTGAGTGCAGCAAGTTCAAACTTTCCTAGTTTGTGTAATCTAACAAGATGTACAAGTTAGTAGATTCGCCTCATTTCTAAAGTAGTTTCTTGAGAAAACAAAACATCTTCATTGCCGAACATTGTACTGTGTGAAATAAGCTAATTCGGTTCTAGGAATCACTTGCTTTCCTACAAAGAAGGTTGAGTGCAGCAAGTTCAAACTTTCCTAGTTTGTGTAATCTAACAAGATGTACAAGTTAGTAGATTCGCCTCATTTCTAAAGTAGTTTCTTGAGAAAACAAACATCTTCATTGCCGAACATTGTACTGTGTGAAATAAGCTAATTCGGTTCTAGGAATCACTTGCTTTCCTACAAAGAAGGTTGAGTGCAGCAAGTTCAAACTTTCCTAGTTTGTGTAATCTAACAAGATGTACAAGTTAGTAGATTCGCCTCATTTCTAAAGTAGTTTCTTGAGAAAACAAACATCTTCATTGCCGAACATTGTACTGTGTGAAATAAGCTAATTCGGTTCTAGGAATCACTTGCTTTCCTACAAAGAAGGTTGAGTGCAGCAAGTTCAAACTTTCCTAGTTTGTGTAATCTAACAAGATGTACAAGTTAGTAGATTCGCCTCATTTCTAAAGTAGTTTCTTGAGAAAACAAACATCTTCATTGCCGAACATTGTACTGTGTGAAATAAGCTAATTCGGTTCTAGGAATCACTTGCTTTCCTACAAAGAAGGTTGAGTGCAGCAAGTTCAAACTTTCCTAGTTTGTGTAATCTAACAAGATGTACAAGTTAGTAGATTCGCCTCATTTCTAAAGTAGTTTCTTGAGAAAACAAACATCTTCATTGCCGAACATTGTACTGTGTGAAATAAGCTAATTCGGTTCTAGGAATCACTTGCTTTCCTACAAAAAGAAGGTTGAGTGCAGCAAGTTCAAACTTTCCTAGTTTGTGTAATCTAACAAGATGTACAAGTTAGTAGATTCGCCTCATTTCTAAAGTAGTTTCTTGAGAAAACAAACATCTTCATTGCCAAACATTGTACTGTGTGAAATAAGCTAATTCGGTTCTAGGAATCACTTGCTTTCCTACAAAGAAGGTTGAGTGCAGCAAGTTCAAAACTTTCCTAGTTTGTGTAATCTAACAAGATGTACAAGTTAGTAGATTCGCCTCATTTCTAAAGTAGTTTCTTGAGAAAACAAACATCTTCATTGCCGAACATTGTACTGTGTGAAATAAGCTAATTCGGTTCTAGGAATCACTTGCTTTCCTACAAAGAAGGTTGAGTGCAGCAAGTTCAAACTTTCCTAGTTTGTGTAATCTAACAAGATGTACAAGTTAGTAGATTCGCCTCATTTCTAAAAGTAGTTTCTTGAGAAAACAAACATCTTCATTGCCGAACATTGTACTGTGTGAAATAAGCTAATTCGGTTCTAGGAATCACTTGCTTTCCTACAAAGAAGGTTGAGTGCAGCAAGTTCAAACTTTCCTAGTTTGTGTAATCTAACAAGATGTACAAGTTAGTAGATTCGCCTCATTTCTAAAGTAGTTTCTTGAGAAAACAAACATCTTCATTGCCGAACATTGTACTGTGTGAAATAAGCTAATTCGGTTCTAGGAATCATTTGCTTTCCTACAAAGAAGGTTGAGTGCAGCAAGTTCAAACTTTCCTAGTTTGTGTAATCTAACAAGATGTACAAGTTAGTAGATTCGCCTCATTTCTAAAGTAGTTTCTTGAGAAAACAAACATCTTCATTGCCGAACATTGTACTGTGTGAAATAAGCTAATTCGGTTCTAGGAATCACTTGCTTTCCTACAAAGAAGGTTGAGTGCAGCAAGTTCAAACTTTCCTAGTTTGTGTAATCTAACAAGATGTACAAGTTAGTAGATTCGCCTCATTTCTAAAGTAGTTTCTTGAGAAAACAAACATCTTCATTGCCGAACATTGTACTGTGTGAAATAAGCTAATTCGGTTCTAGGAATCACTTGCTTTCCTACAAAGAAGGTTGAGTGCAGCAAGTTCAAACTTTCCTAGTTTGTGTAATCTAACAAGATGTACAAGTTAGTAGATTCGCCTCATTTCTAAAGTAGTTTCTTGAGAAAACAAACATCTTCATTGCCGAACATTGTACTGTGTGAAATAAGCTAATTCGGTTCTAGGAATCACTTGCTTTCCTACAAAGAAGGTTGAGTGCAGCAAGTTCAAACTTTCCTAGTTTGTGTAATCTAACAAGATGTACAAGTTAGTAGATTCGCCTCATTTCTAAAGTAGTTTCTTGAGAAAACAAACATCTTCATTGCGAACATTGTACTGTGTGAAATAAGCTAATTCGGTTCTAGGAATCACTTGCTTTCCTACAAAGAAGGTTGAGTGCAGCAAGTTCAAACTTTCCTAGTTTGTGTAATCTAACAAGATGTACAAGTTAGTAGATTCGCCTCATTTCTAAAGTAGTTTCTTGAGAAAACAAACATCTTCATTGCCGAACATTGTACTGTGTGAAATAAGCTAATTCGGTTCTAGGAATCACTTGCTTTCCTACAAAGAAGGTTGAGTGCAGCAAGTTCAAACTTTCCTAGTTTGTGTAATCTAACAAGATGTACAAGTTAGTAGATTCGCCTCATTTCTAAAGTAGTTTCTTGAGAAAACAAACATCTTCATTGCCGAACATTGTACTGTGTGAAATAAGCTAATTCGGTTCTAGGAATCACTTGCTTTCCTACAAAGAAGGTTGAGTGCAGCAAGTTCAAACTTTCCTAGTTTGTGTAATCTAACAAGATGTACAAGTTAGTAGATTCGCCTCATTTCTAAAGTAGTTTCTTGAGAAAACAAACATCTTCATTGCCGAACATTGTACTGTGTGAAATAAGCTAATTCGGTTCTAGGAATCACTTGCTTTCCTACAAAGAAGGTTGAGTGCAGCAAGTTCAAACTTTCCTAGTTTGTGTAATCTAACAAGATGTACAAGTTAGTAGATTCGCCTCATTTCTAAAGTAGTTTCTTGAGAAAACAAACATCTTCATTGCCGAACATTGTACTGTGTGAAATAAGCTAATTCGGTTCTAGGAATCACTTGCTTTCCTACAAAGAAGGTTGAGTGCAGCAAGTTCAAACTTTCCTAGTTTGTGTAATCTAACAAGATGTACAAGTTAGTAGATTCGCCTCATTTCTAAAGTAGTTTCTTGAGAAAACAAACATCTTCATTGCCGAACATTGTACTGTGTGAAATAAGCTAATTCGGTTCTAGGAATCACTTGCTTTCCTACAAAGAAGGTTGAGTGCAGCAAGTTCAAACTTTCCTAGTTTGTGTAATCTAACAAGATGTACAAGTTAGTAGATTCGCCTCATTTCTAAAGTAGTTTCTTGAGAAAACAAACATCTTCATTGCCGAACATTGTACTGTGTGAAATAAGCTAATTCGGTTCTAGGAATCACTTGCTTTCCTACAAAGAAGGTTGAGTGCAGCAAGTTCAAACTTTCCTAGTTTGTGTAATCTAACAAGATGTACAAGTTAGTAGATTCGCCTCATTTCTAAAGTAGTTTCTTGAGAAAACAAACATCTTCATTGCCGAACATTGTACTGTGTGAAATAAGCTAATTCGGTTCTAGGAATCACTTGCTTTCCTACAAAGAAGGTTGAGTGCAGCAAGTTCAAACTTTCCTAGTTTGTGTAATCTAACAAGATGTACAAGTTAGTAGATTCGCCTCATTTCTAAAGTAGTTTCTTGAGAAAACAAACATCTTCATTGCCGAACATTGTACTGTGTGAAATAAGCTAATTCGGTCTAGGAATCACTTGCTTTCCTACAAAGATGGTTGAGTGCAGCAAGTTCAAACTTTCCTAGTTTGTGTAATCTAACAAGATGTACAAGTTAGTAGATTCGCCTCATTTCTAAAGTAGTTTCTTGAGAAAACAAACATCTTCATTGCCGAACATTGTACTGTGTGAAATAAGCTAATTCGTTTCTAGGAATCACTTGCTTTCCTACAAAGAAGGTTGAGTGCAGCAAGTTCAAACTTTCCTAGTTTGTGTAATCTAACAAGATGTACAAGTTAGTAGATTCGCCTCATTTCTAAAGTAGTTTCTTGAGAAAACAAACATCTTCATTGCCGAACATTGTACTTGTGAAATAAGCTAATTCGGTTCTAGGAATCACTTGCTTTCCTACAAAGAAGGTTGAGTGCAGCAAGTTCAAACTTTCCTAGTTTGTGTAATCTAACAAGATGTACAAGTTAGTAGATTCGCCTCATTTCTAAAGTAGTTTCTTGAGAAAACAAACATCTTCATTGCCGAACATTGTACTGTGTGAAATAAGCTAATTCGGTTCTAGGAATCACTTGCTTTCCTACAAAGAAGGTTGAGTGCAGCAAGTTCAAACTTTCCTAGTTTGTGTAATCTAACAAGATGTACAAGTTAGTAGATTCGCCTCATTTCTAAAGTAGTTTCTTGAGAAAACAAACATCTTCATTGCCGAACATTGTACTGTGTGAAATAAGCTAATTCGGTTCTAGGAATCACTTGCTTTCCTACAAAGAAGGTTGAGTGCAGCAAGTTCAAACTTTCCTAGTTTGTGTAATCTAACAAGATGTACAAGTTAGTAGATTCGCCTCATTTCTAAAGTAGTTTCTGAGAAAACAAACATCTTCATTGCCGAACATTGTACTGTGTGAAATAAGCTAATTCGGTTCTAGGAATCACTTGCTTTCCTACAAAGAAGGTTGAGTGCAGCAAGTTCAAACTTTCCTAGTTTGTGTAATCTAACAAGATGTACAAGTTAGTAGATTCGCCTCATTTCTAAAGTAGTTTCTTGAGAAAACAAACATCTTCATTGCCGAACATTGTACTGTGTGAAATAAGCTAATTCGGTTCTAGAATCACTTGCTTTCCTACAAAGAAGGTTGAGTGCAGCAAGTTCAAACTTTCCTAGTTTGTGTAATCTAACAAGATGTACAAGTTAGTAGATTCGCCTCATTTCTAAAGTAGTTTCTTGAGAAAACAAACATCTTCATTGCCGAAACATTGTACTGTGTGAAATAAGCTAATTCGGTTCTAGGAATCACTTGCTTTCCTACAAAGAAGGTTGAGTGCAGCAAGTTCAAACTTTCCTAGTTTGTGTAATCTAACAAGATGTACAAGTTAGTAGATTCGCCTCATTTCTAAAGTAGTTTCTTGAGAAAACAAACATCTTCATTGCCGAACATTGTACTGTGTGAAATAAGCTAATTCGGTTCTAGGAATCACTTGCTTTCCTACAAAGAAGGTTGAGTGCAGCAAGTTCAAACTTTCCTAGTTTGTGTAATCTAACAAGATGTACAAGTTAGTAGATTCGCCTCATTTCTAAAGTAGTTTCTTGAGAAAACAAACATCTTCATTGCCGAACATTGTACTGTGTGAAATAAGCTAATTCGGTTCTAGGAATCACTTGCTTTCCTACAAAGAAGGTTGAGTGCAGCAAGTTCAAACTTTCCTAGTTTGTGTAATCTAACAAGATGTACAAGTTAGTAGATTCGCCTCATTTCTAAAGTAGTTTCTTGAGAAAACAAACATCTTCATTGCCAACATTGTACTGTGTGAAATAAGCTAATTCGGTTCTAGGAATCACTTGCTTTCCTACAAAGAAGGTTGAGTGCAGCAAGTTCAAACTTTCCTAGTTTGTGTAATCTAACAAGATGTACAAGTTAGTAGATTCGCCTCATTTCTAAAGTAGTTTCTTGAGAAAACAAACATCTTCATTGCCGAACATTGTACTGTGTGAAATAAGCTAATTCGGTTCTAGGAATCACTTGCTTTCCTACAAAGAAGGTTGAGTGCAGCAAGTTCAAACTTTCCTAGTTTGTGTAATCTAACAAGATGTACAAGTTAGTAGATTCGCCTCATTTCTAAAGTAGTTTCTTGAGAAAACAAACATCTTCATTGCCGAACATTGTACTGTGTGAAATAAGCTAATTCGGTTCTAGGAATCACTTGCTTTCCTACAAAGAAGGTTGAGTGCAGCAAGTTCAAACTTTCCTAGTTTGTGTAATCTAACAAGATGTACAAGTTAGTAGATTCGCCTCATTTTCAAAGTAGTTTCTTGAGAAAACAAACATCTTCATTGCCGAACATTGTACTGTGTGAAATAAGCTAATTCGGTTCTAGGAATCACTTGGTTCTAGGAATCACTTGCTTTCCTACAAAGAAGGTTGAGTGCAGCAAGTTCAAACTTTCCTAGTTTGTGTAATCTAACAAGATGTACAAGTTAGTAGATTCGCCTCATTTCTAAAGTAGTTTCTTGAGAAAACAAACATCTTCATTGCCGAACATTGTACTGTGTGAAATAAGCTAATTCGGTTCTAGGAATCACTTGCTTTCCTACAAAGAAGGTTGAGTGCAGCAAGTTCAAACTTTCCTAGTTTGTGTAATCTAACAAGATGTACAAGTTAGTAGATTCGCCTCATTTCTAAAGTAGTTTCTTGAGAAAACAAACATCTTCATTGCCGAACATTGTACTGTGTGAAATAAGCTAATTCGGTTCTAGGAATCACTTGCTTTCCTACAAAGAAGGTTGAGTGCAGCAAGTTCAAACTTTCCTAGTTTGTGTAATCTAACAAGATGTACAAGTTAGTAGATTCGCCTCATTTCTAAAGTAGTTTCTTGAGAAAACAAACATCTTCATTGCCGAACATTGTACTGTGTGAAATAAGCTAATTCGGTTCTAGGAATCACTTGCTTTCCTACAAAGAAGGTTGAGTGCAGCAAGTTCAAACTTTCCTAGTTTGTGTAATCTAACAAGATGTACAAGTTAGTAGATTCGCCTCATTTCTAAAGTAGTTTCTTGAGAAAACAAACATCTTCATTGCCGAACATTGTACTGTGTGAAATAAGCTAATTCGGTTCTAGGAATCACTTGCTTTCCTACAAAGAAGGTTGAGTGCAGCAAGTTCAAACTTTCCTAGTTTGTGTAATCTAACAAGATGTACAAGTTAGTAGATTCGCCTCATTTCTAAAGTAGTTTCTTGAGAAAACAAACATCTTCATTGCCGAACATTGTACTGTGTGAAATAAGCTAATTCGGTTCTAGGAATCACTTGCTTTCCTACAAAGAAGGTTGAGTGCAGCAAGTTCAAACTTTCCTAGTTTGTGTAATCTAACAAGATGTACAAGTTAGTAGATTCGCCTCATTTCTAAAGTAGTTTCTTGAGAAAAACAAACATCTTCATTGCCGAACATTGTACTGTGTGAAATAAGCTAATTCGGTTCTAGGAATCACTTGCTTTCCTACAAAGAAGGTTGAGTGCAGCAAGTTCAAACTTTCCTAGTTTGTGTAATCTAACAAGATGTACAAGTTAGTAGATTCGCCTCATTTCTAAAGTAGTTTCTTGAGAAAACAAACATCTTCATTGCCGAACATTGTACTGTGTGAAATAAGCTAATTCGGTTCTAGGAATCACTTGCTTTCCTACAAAGAAGGTTGAGTGCAGCAAGTTCAAACTTTCCTAGTTTGTGTAATCTAACAAGATGTACAAGTTAGTAGATTCGCCTCATTTCTAAAGTAGTTTCTTGAGAAAACAAACATCTTCATTGCCGAACATTGTACTGTGTGAAATAAGCTAATTCGGTTCTAGGAATCACTTGCTTTCCTACAAAGAAGGTTGAGTGCAGCAAGTTCAAACTTTCCTAGTTTGTGTAATCTAACAAGATGTACAAGTTAGTAGATTCGCCTCATTTCTAAAGTAGTTTCTTGAGAAAACAAACATCTTCATTGCCGAACATTGTACTGTGTGAAATAAGCTAATTCGGTTCTAGGAATCACTTGCTTTCCTACAAAGAAGGTTGAGTGCAGCAAGTTCAAACTTTCCTAGTTTGTGTAATCTAACAAGATGTACAAGTTAGTAGATTCGCCTCATTTCTAAAGTAGTTTCTTGAGAAAACAAACATCTTCATTGCCGAACATTGTACTGTGTGAAATAAGCTAATTCGGTTCTAGGAATCACTTGCTTTCCTACAAAGAAGGTTGAGTGCAGCAAGTTCAAACTTTCCTAGTTTGTGTAATCTAACAAGATGTACAAGTTAGTAGATTCGCCTCATTTCTAAAGTAGTTTCTTGAGAAAACAAACATCTTCATTGCCGAACATTGTACTGTGTGAAATAAGCTAATTCGGTTCTAGGAATCACTTGCTTTCCTACAAAGAAGGTTGAGTGCAGCAAGTTCAAACTTTCCTAGTTTGTGTAATCTAACAAGATGTACAAGTTAGTAGATTCGCCTCATTTCTAAAGTAGTTTCTTGAGAAAACAAACATCTTCATTGCCGAACATTGTACTGTGTGAAATAAGCTAATTCGGTTCTAGGAATCACTTGCTTTCCTACAAAGAAGGTTGAGTGCAGCAAGTTCAAACTTTCCTAGTTTGTGTAATCTAACAAGATGTACAAGTTAGTAGATTCGCCTCATTTCTAAAGTAGTTTCTTGAGAAAACAAACATCTTCATTGCCGAACATTGTACTGTGTGAAATAAGCTAATTCGGTTCTAGGAATCACTTGCTTTCCTACAAAGAAGGTTGAGTGCAGCAAGTTCAAACTTTCCTAGTTTGTGTAATCTAACAAGATGTACAAGTTAGTAGATTCGCCTCATTTTCAAAGTAGTTTCTTGAGAAAACAAACATCTTCATTGCCGAACATTGTACTGTGTGAAATAAGCTAATTCGGTTCTAGGAATCACTTGCTTTCCTACAAAGAAGGTTGAGTGCAGCAAGTTCAAACTTTCCTAGTTTGTGTAATCTAACAAGATGTACAAGTTAGTAGATTCGCCTCATTTCTAAAGTAGTTTCTTGAGAAAACAAACATCTTCATTGCCGAACATTGTACTGTGTGAAATAAGCTAATTCGGTTCTAGGAATCACTTGCTTTCCTACAAAGAAGGTTGAGTGCAGCAAGTTCAAACTTTCCTAGTTTGTGTAATCTAACAAGATGTACAAGTTAGTAGATTCGCCTCATTTCTAAAGTAGTTTCTTGAGAAAACAAACATCTTCATTGCCCGAACATTGTACTGTGTGAAATAAGCTAATTCGGTTCTAGGAATCACTTGCTTTCCTACAAAGAAGGTTGAGTGCAGCAAGTTCAAACTTTCCTAGTTTGTGTAATCTAACAAGATGTACAAGTTAGTAGATTCGCCTCATCTCTAAAGTAGTTTCTTGAGAAAACAAACATCTTCATTGCCGAACATTGTACTGTGTGAAATAAGCTAATTCGGTTCTAGGAATCACTTGCTTTCCTACAAAAAAGGTTGAGTGCAGCAAGTTCAAACTTTCCTAGTTTGTGTAATCTAACAAGATGTACAAGTTAGTAGATTCGCCTCATTTCTAAAGTAGTTTCTTGAGAAAACAAACATCTTCATTGCCGAACATTGTACTGTGTGAAATAAGCTAATTCGGTTCTAGGAATCACTTGCTTTCCTACAAAGAAGGTTGAGTGCAGCAAGTTCAAACTTTCCTAGTTTGTGTAATCTAACAAGATGTACAAGTTAGTAGATTCGCCTCATTTCTAAAGTAGTTTCTTGAGAAAACAAACATCTTCATTGCCGAACATTGTACTGTGTGAAATAAGCTAATTAGGTTCTAGGAATCACTTGCTTTCCTACAAAGAAGGTTGAGTGCAGCAAGTTCAAACTTTCCTAGTTTGTGTAATCTAACAAGATGTACAAGTTAGTAGATTCGCCTCATTTCTAAAGTAGTTTCTTGAGAAAACAAACATCTTCATTGCCGAACATTGTACTGTGTGAAATAAGCTAATTAGGTTCTAGGAATCACTTGCTTTCCTACAAAAGAAGGTTGAGTGCAGCAAGTTCAAACTTTCCTAGTTTGTGTAATCTAACAAGATGTACAAGTTAGTAGATTCGCCTCATTTCTAAAGTAGTTTCTTGAGAAAACAAACATCTTCATTGCCGAACATTGTACTGTGTGAAATAAGCTAATTAGGTTCTAGGAATCACTTGCTTTCCTACAAAGAAGGTTGAGTGCAGCAAGTTCAAACTTTCCCAGTTTGTGTAATCTAACAAGATGTACAAGTTAGTAGATTCGCCTCATTTCTAAAGTAGTTTCTTGAGAAAACAAACATCTTCATTGCCGAACATTGTACTGTGTGAAATAAAATAATTTCGGTTCTAGGAATCACTTGCTTTCCTACAAAGAAGGTTGAGTGCAGCAAGTTCAAACTTTCCTAGTTTGTGTAATCTAACAAGATGTACAAGTTAGTAGATTCGCCTCATTTCTAAAGTAGTTTCTTGAGAAAACAAACATCTTCATTGCCGAACATTGTACTGTGTGAAATAAGCTAATTCGGTTCTAGGAATCACTTGCTTTCCTACAAAGAAGGTTGAGTGCAGCAAGTTCAAACTTTCCCTAGTTTGTGTAATCTAACAAGATGTACAAGTTAGTAGATTCGCCTCATTTCTAAAGTAGTTTCTTGAAAAAACAAACATCTTCATTGCCGAACATTGTACTGTGTGAAATAAGCTAATTCGGTTCTAGGAATCACTTGCTTTCCTACAAAGAAGGTTGAGTGCAGCAAGTTCAAACTTTCCTAGTTTGTGTAATCTAACAAGATGTACAAGTTAGTAGATTCGCCTCATTTCTAAAGTAGTTTCTTGAGAAAACAAACATCTTCATTGCCGAACATTGTACTGTGTGAAATAAGCTAATTCGGTTCTAGGAATCACTTGCTTTCCTACAAAGAAGGTTGAGTGCAGCAAGTTCAAACTTTCCTAGTTTGTGTAATCTAACAAGATGTACAAGTTAGTAGATTCGCCTCATTTCTAAAGTAGTTTCTTGAGAAAACAAACATCTTCATTGCCGAACATTGTACTGTGTGAAATAAGCTAATTCGGTTCTAGGAATCACTTGCTTTCCTACAAAGAAGGTTGAGTGCAGCAAGTTCAAACTTTCCTAGTTTGTGTAATCTAACAAGATGTACAAGTTAGTAGATTCGCCTCATTTCTAAAGTAGTTTCTTGAGAAAACAAACATCTTCATTGCCGAACATTGTACTGTGTGAAATAAGCTAATTCGGTTCTAGGAATCACTTGCTTTCCTACAAAGAAGGTTGAGTGCAGCAAGTTCAAACTTTCCTAGTTTGTGTAATCTAACAAGATGTACAAGTTAGTAGATTCGCCTCATTTCTAAAGTAGTTTCTTGAGAAAACAAACATCTTCATTGCCGAACATTGTACTGTGTGAAATAAGCTAATTCGGTTCTAGGAATCACTTGCTTTCCTACAAAGAAGGTTGAGTGCAGCAAGTTCAAACTTTCCTAGTTTGTGTAATCTAACAAGATGTACAAGTTAGTAGATTCGCCTCATTTCTAAAGTAGTTTCTTGAGAAAACAAACATCTTCATTGCCGAACATTGTACTGTGTGAAATAAGCTAATTCGGTTCTAGGAATCACTTGCTTTCCTACAAAGAAGGTTGAGTGCAGCAAGTTCAAACTTTCCTAGTTTGTGTAATCTAACAAGATGTACAAGTTAGTAGATTCGCCTCATTTCTAAAGTAGTTTCTTGAGAAAACAAACATCTTCATTGCGAACATTGTACTGTGTGAAATAAGCTAATTCGGTTCTAGGAATCACTTGCTTTCCTACAAAGAAGGTTGAGTGCAGCAAGTTCAAACTTTCCTAGTTTGTGTAATCTAACAAGATGTACAAGTTAGTAGATTCGCCTCATTTCTAAAGTAGTTTCTTGAGAAAACAAACATCTTCATTGCCGAACATTGTACTGTGTGAAATAAGCTAATTCGGTTCTAGGAATCACTTGCTTTCCTACAAAGAAGGTTGAGTGCAGCAAGTTCAAACTTTCCTAGTTTGTGTAATCTAACAAGATGTACAAGTTAGTAGATTCGCCTCATTTCTAAAGTAGTTTCTTGAAAAACAAACATCTTCATTGCCGAACATTGTACTGTGTGAAATAAGCTAATTCGGTTCTAGGAATCACTTGCTTTCCTACAAAGAAGGTTGAGTGCAGCAAGTTCAAACTTTCCTAGTTTGTGTAATCTAACAAGATGTACAAGTTAGTAGATTCGCCTCATTTCTAAAGTAGTTTCTTGAGAAAACAAACATCTTCATTGCCGAACATTGTACTGTGTGAAATAAGCTTGATTGCTGTTCTAGTGTAAATCTAACAAGATGTACAAGTTAGGGAATCACTTGCTTTCCTATTGGACAAGTAGTTTCTTGAGAAAACAAACATCTTCATTGCCGAACATTGTACAAAGAAATCACTTGCTTTTTGAGTGCAGCAAGTTCAAACTTTCCTAGTTTGTGTAATCTAACAAGATGTACAAGTTAGTAGATTCGCCTCATTTAAAAAGTAGTTTCTTGAGAAAACAAACATCTTCATTGCCGAACATTGTACTGTGTGAAATAAGCTAATTCGGTTCTAGGAATCACTTGCTTTCCTACAAAAAGGTTGAGTGCAGCAAGTTCAAACTTTCCTAGTTTGTGTAATCTAACAAGATGTACAAGTTAGTAGATTCGCCTCATTTCTAAAGTAGTTTCTTGAGAAAACAAACATCTTCATTGCCGAACATTGTACTGTGTGAAATAAGCTAATTCGGTTCTAGGAATCACTTGCTTTCCTACAAAGAAGGTTGAGTGCAGCAAGTTCAAACTTTCCTAGTTTGTGTAATCTAACAAGATGTACAAGTTAGTAGATTCGCCTCATTTCTAAAAAGTAGTTTCTTGAGAAAACAAACATCTTCATTGCCGAACATTGTACTGTGTGAAATAAGCTAATTCGGTTCTAGGAATCACTTGCTTTCCTACAAAGAAGGTTGAGTGCAGCAAGTTCAAACTTTCCTAGTTTGTGTAATCTAACAAGATGTACAAGTTAGTAGATTCGCCTCATTTCTAAAGTAGTTTCTTGAGAAAACAAACATCTTCATTGCTTCATTGCATTGTACTGTGTGAAATAAGCTAATTCGGTTCTAGGAATCACTTGCTTTCCTACAAAGAAGGTTGAGTGCAGCAAGTTCAAACTTTCCTAGTTTGTGTAATCTAACAAGATGTACAAGTTAGTAGATTCGCCTCATTTCTAAAGTAGTTTCTTGAGAAAACAAACATCTTCATTGCCGAACATTGTACTGTGTGAAATAAGCTAATTCGGTTCTAGGAATCACTTGCTTTCCTACAAAGAAGGTTGAGTGCAGCAAGTTCAAACTTTCTAGTTTGTGTAATCTAACAAGATGTACAAGTTAGTAGATTCGCCTCATTTCTAAAGTAGTTTCTTGAGAAAACAAACATCTTCATTGCCGAACATTGTACTGTGTGAAATAAGCTAATTCGGTTCTAGGAATCACTTGCTTTCCTACAAAGAAGGTTGAGTGCAGCAAGTTCAAACTTTCTAGTTTGTGTAATCTAACAAGATGTACAAGTTAGTAGATTCGCCTCATTTCTAAAGTAGTTTCTTGAGAAAACAAACATCTTCATTGCCGAACATTGTACTGTGTGAAATAAGCTAATTCGGTTCTAGGAATCACTTGCTTTCCTACAAAGAAGGTTGAGTGCAGCAAGTTCAAACTTTCCTAGTTTGTGTAATCTAACAAGATGTACAAGTTAGTAGATTCGCCTCATTTCTAAAGTAGTTTCTTGAGAAAACAAACATCTTCATTGCCGAACATTGTACTGTGTGAAATAAGCTAATTCGGTTCTAGGAATCACTTGCTTTCCTACAAAGAAGGTTGAGTGCAGCAAGTTCAAACTTTCCTAGTTTGTGTAATCTAACAAGATGTACAAGTTAGTTAGTAGATTCGCCTCATTTCTAAAGTAGTTTCTTGAGAAAACAAACATCTTCATTGCCGAACATTGTACTGTGTGAAATAAGCTAATTCGGTTCTAGGAATCACTTGCTTTCCTACAAAGAAGGTTGAGTGCAGCAAGTTCAAACTTTCCTAGTTTGTGTAATCTAACAAGATGTACAAGTTAGTAGATTCGCCTCATTTCTAAAGTAGTTTCTTGAAAAACAAACATCTTCATTGCCGAACATTGTACTGTGTGAAATAAGCTAATTCGGTTCTAGGAATCACTTGCTTTCCTACAAAGAAGGTTGAGTGCAGCAAGTTCAAACTTTCCTAGTTTGTGTAATCTAACAAGATGTACAAGTTAGTAGATTCGCCTCATTTCTAAAGTAGTTTCTTGAAAAACAAACATCTTCATTGCGAACATTGTACTGTGTGAAATAAAATAAGCTTCGGTTCTAGGAATCACTTGCTTTCCTACAAAAGAAGGTTGAGTGCAGCAAGTTCAAACTTTCCTAGTTTGTGTAATCTAACAAGATGTACAAGTTAGTAGATTCGCCTCATTTCTAAAGTAGTTTCTTGAGAAAACAAACATCTTCATTGCCGAACATTGTACTGTGTGAAATAAGCTAATTCGGTTCTAGGAATCACTTGCTTTCCTACAAAGAAGGTTGAGTGCAGCAAGTTCAAACTTTCCTAGTTTGTGTAATCTAACAAGATGTACAAGTTAGTAGATTCGCCTCATTTCTAAAGTAGTTTCTTGAGAAAACAAACATCTTCATTGCCGAACATTGTACTGTGTGAAATAAGCTAATTCGGTTCTAGGAATCACTTGCTTTCCTACAAAGAAGGTTGAGTGCAGCAAGTTCAAACTTTCCTAGTTTGTGTAATCTAACAAGATGTACAAGTTAGTAGATTCGCCTCATTTCTAAAAGTAGTTTCTTGAGAAAACAAACATCTTCATTGCCGAACATTGTACTGTGTGAAATAAGCTAATTCGGTTCTAGGAATCACTTGCTTTCCTACAAAGAAGGTTGAGTGCAGCAAGTTCAAACTTTCCTAGTTTGTGTAATCTAACAAGATGTACAAGTTAGTAGATTCGCCTCATTTCTAAAGTAGTTTCTTGAGAAAACAAACATCTTCATTGCCGAACATTGTACTGTGTGAAATAAGCTAATTCGGTTCTAGGAATCACTTGCTTTCCTACAAAGAAGGTTGAGTGCAGCAAGTTCAAACTTTCCTAGTTTGTGTAATCTAACAAGATGTACAAGTTAGTAGATTCGCCTCATTTCTAAAGTAGTTTCTTGAGAAAACAAACATCTTCATTGCCGAACATTGTACTGTGTGAAATAAGCTAATTCGGTTCTAGGAATCACTTGCTTTCCTACAAAGAAGGTTGAGTGCAGCAAGTTCAAACTTTCCTAGTTTGTGTAATCTAACAAGATGTACAAGTTAGTAGATTCGCCTCATTTCTAAAGTAGTTTCTTGAGAAAACAAACATCTTCATTGCCGAACATTGTACTGTGTGAAATAAGCTAATTCGGTTCTAGGAATCACTTGCTTTCCTACAAAGAAGGTTGAGTGCAGCAAGTTCAAACTTTCCTAGTTTGTGTAATCTAACAAGATGTACAAGTTAGTAGATTCGCCTCATTTCTAAAGTAGTTTCTTGAGAAAACAAACATCTTCATTGCCGAACATTGTACTGTGTGAAATAAGCTAATTCGGTTCTAGGAATCACTTGCTTTCCTACAAACAAGGTTGAGTGCAGCAAGTTCAAACTTTCCTAGTTTGTGTAATCTAACAAGATGTACAAGTTAGTAGATTCGCCTCATTTCTAAAGTAGTTTCTTGAGAAAACAAACATCTTCATTGCCGAACATTGTACTGTGTGAAATAAGCTAATTCGGTTCTAGGAATCACTTGCTTTCCTACAAAAAAGGTTGAGTGCAGCAAGTTCAAACTTTCCTAGTTTGTGTAATCTAACAAGATGTACAAGTTAGTAGATTCGCCTCATTTCTAAAGTAGTTTCTTGAGAAAACAAACATCTTCATTGCCGAACATTGTACTGTGTGAAATAAGCTAATTCGGTTCTAGGAATCACTTGCTTTCCTACAAAGAAGGTTGAGTGCAGCAAGTTCAAACTTTCCTAGTTTGTGTAATCTAACAAGATGTACAAGTTAGTAGATTCGCCTCATTTCTAAAGTAGTTTCTTGAGAAAACAAACATCTTCATTGCCGAACATTGTACTGTGTGAAATAAGCTAATTCGGTTCTAGGAATCACTTGCTTTCCTACAAAGAAGGTTGAGTGCAGCAAGTTCAAACTTTCCTAGTTTGTGTAATCTAACAAGATGTACAAGTTAGTAGATTCGCCTCATTTCTAAAGTAGTTTCTTGAGAAAACAAACATCTTCATTGCCGACATTGTACTGTGTGAAATAAGCTAATTCGGTTCTAGGAATCACTTGCTTTCCTACAAAGAAGGTTGAGTGCAGCAAGTTCAAACTTTCCTAGTTTGTGTAATCTAACAAGATGTACAAGTTAGTAGATTCGCCTCATTTCTAAAGTAGTTTCTTGAGAAAACAAACATCTTCATTGCCGACATTGTACTGTGTGAAATAAGCTAAAGCTAATTTCTTCTAGGAATCACTTGCTTTCCTACAAAGAAGGTTGAGTGCAGCAAGTTCAAACTTTCCTAGTTTGTGTAATCTAACAAGATGTACAAGTTAGTAGATTCGCCTCATTTCTAAAGTAGTTTCTTGAGAAAACAAACATCTTCATTGCCGACATTGTACTGTGTGAAATAAGCTAATTCGGTTCTAGGAATCACTTGCTTTCCTACAAAGAAAGTTGAGTGCAGCAAGTTCAAACTTTCCTAGTTTGTGTAATCTAACAAGATGTACAAGTTAGTAGATTCGCCTCATTTCTAAAGTAGTTTCTTGAGAAAACAAACATCTTCATTGCCGAACATTGTACTGTGTGAAATAAGCTAATTCGGTTCTAGGAATCACTTGCTTTCCTACAAAGAAGGTTGAGTGCAGCAAGTTCAAACTTTCCTAGTTTGTGTAATCTAACAAGATGTACAAGTTAGTAGATTCGCCTCATTTCTAAAGTAGTTTCTTGAGAAAACAAACATCTTCATTGCCGAACATTGTACTGTGTGAAATAAGCTAATTCGGTTCTAGGAATCACTTGCTTTCCTACAAAGAAGGTTGAGTGCAGCAAGTTCAAACTTTCCTAGTTTGTGTAATCTAACAAGATGTACAAGTTAGTAGATTCGCCTCATTTCTAAAGTAGTTTCTTGAGAAAACAAACATCTTCATTGCCGAACATTGTACTGTGTGAAATAAGCTAATTCGGTTCTAGGAATCACTTGCTTTCCTACAAAGAAGGTTGAGTGCAGCAAGTTCAAACTTTCCTAGTTTGTGTAATCTAACAAGATGTACAAGTTAGTAGATTCGCCTCATTTCTAAAGTAGTTTCTTGAGAAAACAAACATCTTCATTGCCGAACATTGTACTGTGTGAAATAAGCTAATTCGGTTCTAGGAATCACTTGCTTTCCTACAAAGAAGGTTGAGTGCAGCAAGTTCAAACTTTCCTAGTTTGTGTAATCTAACAAGATGTACAAGTTAGTAGATTCGCCTCATTTCTAAAGTAGTTTCTTGAGAAAACAAACATCTTCATTGCCGAACATTGTACTGTGTGAAATAAGCTAATTCGGTTCTAGGAATCACTTGCTTTCCTACAAAGAAGGTTGAGTGCAGCAAGTTCAAACTTTCCTAGTTTGTGTAATCTAACAAGATGTACAAGTTAGTAGATTCGCCTCATTTCTAAAGTAGTTTCTTGAGAAAACAAACATCTTCATTGCCGAACATTGTACTGTGTGAAATAAGCTAATTCGGTTCTAGGAATCACTTGCTTTCCTACAAAGAAGGTTGAGTGCAGCAAGTTCAAACTTTCCTAGTTTGTGTAATCTAACAAGATGTACAAGTTAGTAGATTCGCCTCATTTCTAAAGTAGTTTCTTGAGAAAACAAACATCTTCATTGCCGAACATTGTACTGTGTGAAATAAGCTAATTCGGTTCTAGGAATCACTTGCTTTCCTACAAAGAAGGTTGAGTGCAGCAAGTTCAAACTTTCCTAGTTTGTGTAATCTAACAAGATGTACAAGTTAGTAGATTCGCCTCATTTCTAAAGTAGTTTCTTGACAAAACATCTTCATTGCCGAACATTGTACTGTGTGAAATAAGCTAATTCGGTTCTAGGAATCACTTGCTTTCCTACAAAGAAGGTTGAGTGCAGCAAGTTCAAACTTTCCTAGTTTGTGTAATCTAACAAGATGTACAAGTTAGTAGATTCGCCTCATTTCTAAAGTAGTTTCTTGAGAAAACAAACATCTTCATTGCCGAACATTGTACTGTGTGAAATAAGCTAATTCGGTTCTAGGAATCACTTGCTTTCCTACAAAGAAGGTTGAGTGCAGCAAGTTCAAACTTTCCTAGTTTGTGTAATCTAACAAGATGTACAAGTTAGTAGATTCGCCTCATTTCTAAAGTAGTTTCTTGAGAAAACAAACATCTTCATTGCCGATTGTTGTACTGTGTGAAATAAGCTAATTCGGTTCTAGGAATCACTTGCTTTCCTACAAAGAAGGTTGAGTGCAGCAAGTTCAAACTTTCCTAGTTTGTGTAATCTAACAAGATGTACAAGTTAGTAGATTCGCCTCATTTCTAAAGTAGTTTCTTGAGAAAACAAACATCTTCATTGCCGAACATTGTACTGTGTGAAATAAGCTAATTCGGTTCTAGGAATCACTTGCTTTCCTACAAAGAAGGTTGAGTGCAGCAAGTTCAAACTTTCCTAGTTTGTGTAATCTAACAAGATGTACAAGTTAGTAGATTCGCCTCATTTCTAAAGTAGTTTCTTGAGAAAACAAACATCTTCATTGCTTCATTGCATTGTACTGTGTGTGTGAATAAGCTAATTCGGTTCTAGGAATCACTTGCTTTCCTACAAAGAAGGTTGAGTGCAGCAAGTCAAACTTTCCTAGTTTGTGTAATCTAACAAGATGTACAAGTTAGTAGATTCGCCTCATTTAAAAAGTAGTTTCTTGAGAAAACAAACATCTTCATTGCCGAACATTGTACTGTGTGAAATAAGCTAATTCGGTTCTAGGAATCACTTGCTTTCCTACAAAGAAGGTTGAGTGCAGCAAGTTCAAACTTTCCTAGTTTGTGTAATCTAACAAGATGTACAAGTTAGTAGATTCGCCTCATTTCTAAAGTAGTTTCTTGAGAAAACAAACATCTTCATTGCCGAACATTGTACTGTGTGAAATAAGCTAATTCGGTTCTAGGAATCACTTGCTTTCCTACAAAGAAGGTTGAGTGCAGCAAGTTCAAACTTTCCTAGTTTGTGTAATCTAACAAGATGTACAAGTTAGTAGATTCGCCTCATTTCTAAAGTAGTTTCTTGAGAAAACAAACATCTTCATTGCCGAACATTGTACTGTGTGAAATAAGCTAATTCGGTTCTAGGAATCACTTGCTTTCCTACAAAGAAGGTTGAGTGCAGCAAGTTCAAACTTTCCTAGTTTGTGTAATCTAACAAGATGTACAAGTTAGTAGATTCGCCTCATTTTCAAAGTAGTTTCTTGAGAAAACAAACATCTTCATTGCCGAACATTGTACTGTGTGAAATAAGCTAATTCGGTTCTAGGAATCACTTGCTTTCCTACAAAGAAGGTTGAGTGCAGCAAGTTCAAACTTTCCTAGTTTGTGTAATCTAACAAGATGTACAAGTTAGTAGATTCGCCTCATTTCTAAAGTAGTTTCTTGAGAAAACAAACATCTTCATTGCCGAACATTGTACTGTGTGAAATAAGCTAATTCGGTTCTAGGAATCACTTGCTTTCCTACAAAGAAGGTTGAGTGCAGCAAGTTCAAACTTTCCTAGTTTGTGTAATCTAACAAGATGTACAAGTTAGTAGATTCGCCTCATTTAAAAAGTAGTTTCTTGAGAAAACAAACATCTTCATTGCCGACATTGTACTGTGTGAAATAAGCTAATTCGGTTCTAGGAATCACTTGCTTTCCTACAAAGAAGGTTGAGTGCAGCAAGTTCAAACTTTCCTAGTTTGTGTAATCTAACAAGATGTACAAGTTAGTAGATTCGCCTCATTTCTAAAGTAGTTTCTTGAGAAAACAAACATCTTCATTGCCGAACATTGTACTGTGTGAAATAAGCTAATTCGGTTCTAGGAATCACTTGCTTTCCTACAAAAAAGGTTGAGTGCAGCAAGTTCAAACTTTCCTAGTTTGTGTAATCTAACAAGATGTACAAGTTAGTAGATTCGCCTCATTTCTAAAGTAGTTTCTTGAGAAAACAAACATCTTCATTGCCGACATTGTACTGTGTGAAATAAGCTAATTCGGTTCTAGGAATCACTTGCTTTCCTACAAAAAAGGTTGAGTGCAGCAAGTTCAAACTTTCCTAGTTTGTGTAATCTAACAAGATGTACAAGTTAGTAGATTCGCCTCATTTCTAAAGTAGTTTCTTGAGAAAACAAACATCTTCATTGCCGAACATTGTACTGTGTGAAATAAGCTAATTCGGTTCTAGGAATCACTTGCTTTCCTACAAAGAAGGTTGAGTGCAGCAAGTTCAAACTTTCCTAGTTTGTGTAATCTAACAAGATGTACAAGTTAGTAGATTCGCCTCATTTCTAAAGTAGTTTCTTGAGAAAACAAACATCTTCATTGCCGAACATTGTACTGTGTGAAATAAGCTAATTCGGTTCTAGGAATCACTTGCTTTCCTACAAAAAGGTTGAGTGCAGCAAGTTCAAACTTTCCTAGTTTGTGTAATCTAACAAGATGTACAAGTTAGTAGATTCGCCTCATTTCTAAAGTAGTTTCTTGAGAAAACAAACATCTTCATTGCATTGAACATTGTACTGTGTGAAATAAAGCTAATTCGGTTCTAGGAATCACTTGCTTTCCTACAAAGAAGGTTGAGTGCAGCAAGTTCAAACTTTCCTAGTTTGTGTAATCTAACAAGATGTACAAGTTAGTAGATTCGCCTCATTTCTAAAGTAGTTTCTTGAAAAAACAAACATCTTCATTGCCGAACATTGTACTGTGTGAAATAAGCTAATTCGGTTCTAGGAATCACTTGCTTTCCTACAAAGAAGGTTGAGTGCAGCAAGTTCAAACTTTCCTAGTTTGTGTAATCTAACAAGATGTACAAGTTAGTAGATTCGCCTCATTTCTAAAGTAGTTTCTTGAGAAAACAAACATCTTCATTGCCGAACATTGTACTGTGTGAAATAAGCTAATTCGGTTCTAGGAATCACTTGCTTTCCTACAAAGAAGGTTGAGTGCAGCAAGTTCAAACTTTCCTAGTTTGTGTAATCTAACAAGATGTACAAGTTAGTAGATTCGCCTCATTTCTAAAGTAGTTTCTTGAGAAAACAAACATCTTCATTGCCGACATTGTACTGTGTGAAATAAGCTAATTCGGTTCTAGGAATCACTTGCTTTCCTACAAAGAAGGTTGAGTGCAGCAAGTTCAAACTTTCCTAGTTTGTGTAATCTAACAAGATGTACAAGTTAGTAGATTCGCCTCATTTCTAAAGTAGTTTCTTGAGAAAACAAACATCTTCATTGCCGAACATTGTACTGTGTGAAATAAGCTAATTCGGTTCTAGGAATCACTTGCTTTCCAAAAAGAAGGTTGAGTGCAGCAAGTTCAAACTTTCCTAGTTTGTGTAATCTAACAAGATGTACAAGTTAGTAGATTCGCCTCATTTCTAAAGTAGTTTCTTGAGAAAACAAACATCTTCATTGCCGAACATTGTACTGTGTGAAATAAGCTAATTCGGTTCTAGGAATCACTTGCTTTCCTACAAAGAAGGTTGAGTGCAGCAAGTTCAAACTTTCCTAGTTTGTGTAATCTAACAAGATGTACAAGTTAGTAGATTCGCCTCATTTCTAAAGTAGTTTCTTGAGAAAACAAACATCTTCATTGCCGAACATTGTACTGTGTGAAATAAGCTAATTCGGTTCTAGGAATCACTTGCTTTCCTACAAAGAAGGTTGAGTGCAGCAAGTTCAAACTTTCCTAGTTTGTGTAATCTAACAAGATGTACAAGTTAGTAGATTCGCCTCATTTTCAAAGTCGTTTCTTGAGAAAACAAACATCTTCATTGCATTACATTATACTGTGTGAAATAAGCTAATTCGGTTCTAGGAATCACTTGCTTTCCTACAAAGAAGGTTGAGTGCAGCAAGTTCAAACTTTCCTAGTTTGTGTAATCTAACAAGATGTACAAGTTAGTAGATTCGCCTCATTTCTAAAGTAGTTTCTTGAGAAAACAAACATCTTCATTGCCGAACATTGTACTGTGTGAAATAAGCTAATTCGGTTCTAGGAATCACTTGCTTTCCTACAAAGAAGGTTGAGTGCAGCAAGTTCAAACTTTCCTAGTTTGTGTAATCTAACAAGATGTACAAGTTAGTAGATTCGCCTCATTTCTTTCTAAAGTAGTTTCTTGAGAAAACAAACATCTTCATTGCCGAACATTGTACTGTGTGAAATAAAGCTAATTCGGTTCTAGGAATCACTTGCTTTCCTACAAAGAAGGTTGAGTGCAGCAAGTTCAAACTTTCCTAGTTTGTGTAATCTAACAAGATGTACAAGTTAGTAGATTCGCCTCATTTAAAAAGTAGTTTCTTGAGAAAACAAACATCTTCATTGCCGAACATTGTACTGTGTGAAATAAGCTAATTCGGTTCTAGGAATCACTTGCTTTCCTACAAAGAAGGTTGAGTGCAGCAAGTTCAAACTTTCCTAGTTTGTGTAATCTAACAAGATGTACAAGTTAGTAGATTCGCCTCATTTCTAAAGTAGTTTCTTGAGAAAACAAACATCTTCATTGCCGAACATTGTACTGTGTGAAATAAGCTAATTCGGTTCTAGGAATCACTTGCTTTCCTACAAAGAAGGTTGAGTGCAGCAAGTTCAAACTTTCCTAGTTTGTGTAATCTAACAAGATGTACAAGTTAGTAGATTCGCCTCATTTCTAAAGTAGTTTCTTGAGAAAACAAACATCTTCATTGCCGAACATTGTACTGTGTGAAATAAGCTAATTCGGTTCTAGGAATCACTTGCTTTCCTACAAAGAAGGTTGAGTGCAGCAAGTTCAAACTTTCCTAGTTTGTGTAATCTAACAAGATGTACAAGTTAGTAGATTCGCCTCATTTCTAAAGTAGTTTCTTGAGAAAACAAACATCTTCATTGCCGAACATTGTACTGTGTGAAATAAGCTAATTCGGTTCTAGGAATCACTTGCTTTCCTACAAAGAAGGTTGAGTGCAGCAAGTTCAAACTTTCCTAGTTTGTGTAATCTAACAAGATGTACAAGTTAGTAGATTCGCCTCATTTCTAAAGTAGTTTCTTGAGAAAACAAACATCTTCATTGCCGAACATTGTACTGTGTGAAATAAGCTAATTCGGTTCTAGGAATCACTTGCTTTCCTACAAAGAAGGTTGAGTGCAGCAAGTTCAAACTTTCCTAGTTTGTGTAATCTAACAAGATGTACGTTAGTAGATTCGCCTCATTTCTAAAGTAGTTTCTTGAGAAAACAAACATCTTCATTGCCGAACATTGTACTGTGTGAAATAAGCTAATTCGGTTCTAGGAATCACTTGCTTTCCTACAAAGAAGGTTGAGTGCAGCAAGTTCAAACTTTCCTAGTTTGTGTAATCTAACAAGATGTACAAGTTAGTAGATTCGCCTCATTTCTAAAGTAGTTTCTTGAGAAAACAAACATCTTCATTGCCGAACATTGTACTGTGTGAAATAAGCTAATTCGGTTCTAGGAATCACTTGCTTTCCTACAAAGAAGGTTGAGTGCAGCAAGTTCAAACTTTCCTAGTTTGTGTAATCTAACAAGATGTACAAGTTAGTAGATTCGCCTCATTTCTAAAGTAGTTTCTTGAGAAAACAAACATCTTCATTGCCGAACATTGTACTGTGTGAAATAAGCTAATTCGGTTCTAGGAATCACTTGCTTTCCTACAAAGAAGGTTGAGTGCAGCAAGTTCAAACTTTCCTAGTTTGTGTAATCTAACAAGATGTACAAGTTAGTAGATTCGCCTCATTTCTAAAGTAGTTTCTTGAGAAAACAAACATCTTCATTGCCGAACATTGTACTGTGTGAAATAAGCTAATTCGGTTCTAGGAATCACTTGCTTTCCTACAAAGAAGGTTGAGTGCAGCAAGTTCAAACTTTCCTAGTTTGTGTAATCTAACAAGATGTACAAGTTAGTAGATTCGCCTCATTTAAAAAGTAGTTTCTTGAGAAAACAAACATCTTCATTGCCGAACATTGTACTGTGTGAAATAAGCTAATTCGGTTCTAGGAATCACTTGCTTTCCTACAAAGAAGGTTGAGTGCAGCAAGTTCAAACTTTCCTAGTTTGTGTAATCTAACAAGATGTACAAGTTAGTAGATTCGCCTCATTTCTAAAGTAGTTTCTTGAGAAAACAAACATCTTCATTGCCGAACATTGTACTGTGTGAAATAAGCTAATTCGGTTCTAGGAATCACTTGCTTTCCTACAAAGAAGGTTGAGTGCAGCAAGTTCAAACTTTCCTAGTTTGTGTAATCTAACAAGATGTACAAGTTAGTAGATTCGCCTCATTTCTAAAGTAGTTTCTTGAGAAAACAAACATCTTCATTGCCGAACATTGTACTGTGTGAAATAAGCTAATTCGGTTCTAGGAATCACTTGCTTTCCTACAAAGAAGGTTGAGTGCAGCAAGTTCAAACTTTCCTAGTTTGTGTAATCTAACAAGATGTACAAGTTAGTAGATTCGCCTCATTTCTAAAGTAGTTTCTTGAGAAAACAAACATCTTCATTGCCGAACATTGTACTGTGTGAAATAAGCTAATTCGGTTCTAGGAATCACTTGCTTTCCTACAAAGAAGGTTGAGTGCAGCAAGTTCAAACTTTCCTAGTTTGTGTAATCTAACAAGATGTACAAGTTAGTAGATTCGCCTCATTTCTAAAGTAGTTTCTTGAGAAAACAAACATCTTCATTGCCGAACATTGTACTGTGTGAAATAAGCTAATTCGGTTCTAGGAATCACTTGCTTTCCTACAAAGAAGGTTGAGTGCAGCAAGTTCAAACTTTCCTAGTTTGTGTAATCTAACAAGATGTACAAGTTAGTAGATTCGCCTCATTTCTAAAGTAGTTTCTTGAGAAAACAAACATCTTCATTGCCGAACATTGTACTGTGTGAAATAAGCTAATTCGGTTCTAGGAATCACTTGCTTTCCTACAAAGAAGGTTGAGTGCAGCAAGTTCAAACTTTCCTAGTTTGTGTAATCTAACAAGATGTACAAGTTAGTAGATTCGCCTCATTTCTAAAGTAGTTTCTTGAGAAAACAAACATCTTCATTGCCGAACATTGTACTGTGTGAAATAAGCTAATTCGGTTCTAGGAATCACTTGCTTTCCTACAAAGAAGGTTGAGTGCAGCAAGTTCAAACTTTCCTAGTTTGTGTAATCTAACAAGATGTACAAGTTAGTAGATTCGCCTCATTTCTAAAGTAGTTTCTTGAGAAAACAAACATCTTCATTGCCGAACATTGTACTGTGTGAAATAAGCTAATTCGGTTCTAGGAATCACTTGCTTTCCTACAAAGAAGGTTGAGTGCAGCAAGTTCAAACTTTCCTAGTTTGTGTAATCTAACAAGATGTACAAGTTAGTAGATTCGCCTCATTTCTAAAGTAGTTTCTTGAAAAACAAACATCTTCATTGCCGAACATTGTACTGTGTGAAATAAGCTAATTCGGTTCTAGGAATCACTTGCTTTCCTACAAAGAAGGTTGAGTGCAGCAAGTTCAAACTTTCCTAGTTTGTGTAATCTAACAAGATGTACAAGTTAGTAGATTCGCCTCATTTCTAAAGTAGTTTCTTGAGAAAACAAACATCTTCATTGCCGAACATTGTACTGTGTGAAATAAGCTAATTCGGTTCTAGGAATCACTTGCTTTCCTACAAAAAGAAGGTTGAGTGCAGCAAGTTCAAACTTTCCTAGTTTGTGTAATCTAACAAGATGTACAAGTTAGTAGATTCGCCTCATTTCTAAAGTAGTTTCTTGAGAAAACAAACATCTTCATTGCCGAACATTGTACTGTGTGAAATAAGCTAATTCGGTTCTAGGAATCACTTGCTTTCCTACAAAGAAGGTTGAGTGCAGCAAGTTCAAACTTTCCTAGTTTGTGTAATCTAACAAGATGTACAAGTTAGTAGATTCGCCTCATTTCTAAAGTAGTTTCTTGAGAAAACAAACATCTTCATTGCCGAACATTGTACTGTGTGAAATAAGCTAATTCGGTTCTAGGAATCACTTGCTTTCCTACAAAAAAAGGTTGAGTGCAGCAAGTTCAAACTTTCCTAGTTTGTGTAATCTAACAAGATGTACAAGTTAGTAGATTCGCCTCATTTCTAAAGTAGTTTCTTGAGAAAACAAACATCTTCATTGCCGAACATTGTACTGTGTGAAATAAGCTAATTCGGTTCTAGGAATCACTTGCTTTCCTACAAAGAAGGTTGAGTGCAGCAAGTTCAAACTTTCCTAGTTTGTGTAATCTAACAAGATGTACAAGTTAGTAGATTCGCCTCATTTCTAAAGTAGTTTCTTGAGAAAACAAACATCTTCATTGCCGAACATTGTACTGTGTGAAATAAGCTAATTCGGTTCTAGGAATCACTTGCTTTCCTACAAAAAAGGTTGAGTGCAGCAAGTTCAAACTTTCCTAGTTTGTGTAATCTAACAAGATGTACAAGTTAGTAGATTCGCCTCATTTCTAAAGTAGTTTCTTGAGAAAACAAACATCTTCATTGCCGAACATTGTACTGTGTGAAATAAGCTAATTCGGTTCTAGGAATCACTTGCTTTCCTACAAAGAAGGTTGAGTGCAGCAAGTTCAAACTTTCCTAGTTTGTGTAATCTAACAAGATGTACAAGTTAGTAGATTCGCCTCATTTCTAAAGTAGTTTCTTGAGAAAACAAACATCTTCATTGCCGAACATTTTACTGTGTGAAATAAGCTAATTCGGTTCTAGGAATCACTTGCTTTCCTACAAAGAAGGTTGAGTGCAGCAAGTTCAAACTTTCCTAGTTTGTGTAATCTAACAAGATGTACAAGTTAGTAGATTCGCCTCATTTCTAAAGTAGTTTCTTGAGAAAACAAACATCTTCATTGCCGAACATTGTACTGTGTGAAATAAGCTAATTCGGTTCTAGGAATCACTTGCTTTCCTACAAAGAAGGTTGAGTGCAGCAAGTTCAAACTTTCCTAGTTTGTGTAATCTAACAAGATGTACAAGTTAGTAGATTCGCCTCATTTCTAAAGTAGTTTCTTGAGAAAACAAACATCTTCATTGCATAACATTGTACTGTGTGAAATAAGCTAATTCGGTTCTAGGAATCACTTGCTTTCCTACAAAGAAGGTTGAGTGCAGCAAGTTCAAACTTTCCTAGTTTGTGTAATCTAACAAGATGTACAAGTTAGTAGATTCGCCTCATTTCTAAAGTAGTTTCTTGAGAAAACAAACATCTTCATTGCCGAACATTGTACTGTGTGAAATAAGCTAATTCGGTTCTAGGAATCACTTGCTTTCCTACAAAAAAGGTTGAGTGCAGCAAGTTCAAACTTTCCTAGTTTGTGTAATCTAACAAGATGTACAAGTTAGTAGATTCGCCTCATTTCTAAAGTAGTTTCTTGAGAAAACAAACATCTTCATTGCCGAACATTGTACTGTGTGAAATAAGCTAATTCGGTTCTAGGAATCACTTGCTTTCCTACAAAAGAAGGTTGAGTGCAGCAAGTTCAAACTTTCCTAGTTTGTGTAATCTAACAAGATGTACAAGTTAGTAGATTCGCCTCATTTCTAAAGTAGTTTCTTGAGAAAACAAACATCTTCATTGCCGAACATTGTACTGTGTGAAATAAGCTAATTCGGTTCTAGGAATCACTTGCTTTCCTACAAAGAAGGTTGAGTGCAGCAAGTTCAAACTTTCCTAGTTTGTGTAATCTAACAAGATGTACAAGTTAGTAGATTCGCCTCATTTCTAAAGTAGTTTCTTGAGAAAACAAACATCTTCATTGCCGAACATTGTACTGTGTGAAATAAGCTAATTCGGTTCTAGGAATCACTTGCTTTCCTACAAAGAAGGTTGAGTGCAGCAAGTTCAAACTTTCCTAGTTTGTGTAATCTAACAAGATGTACAAGTTAGTAGATTCGCCTCATTTCTAAAGTAGTTTCTTGAGAAAACAAACATCTTCATTGCCGAACATTGTACTGTGTGAAATAAGCTAATTCGGTTCTAGGAATCACTTGCTTTCCTACAAAGAAAGGTTGAGTGCAGCAAGTTCAAACTTTCCTAGTTTGTGTAATCTAACAAGATGTACAAGTTAGTAGATTCGCCTCATTTCTAAAGTAGTTTCTTGAGAAAACAAACATCTTCATTGCCGAACATTGTACTGTGTGAAATAAGCTAATTCGGTTCTAGGAATCACTTGCTTTCCTACAAAGAAGGTTGAGTGCAGCAAGTTCAAACTTTCCTAGTTTGTGTAATCTAACAAGATGTACAAGTTAGTAGATTCGCCTCATTTCTAAAGTAGTTTCTTGAGAAAACAAACATCTTCATTGCCGAACATTGTACTGTGTGAAATAAGCTAATTCGGTTCTAGGAATCACTTGCTTTCCTACAAAGAAGGTTGAGTGCAGCAAGTTCAAACTTTCCTAGTTTGTGTAATCTAACAAGATGTACAAGTTAGTAGATTCGCCTCATTTCTAAAGTAGTTTCTTGAGAAAACAAACATCTTCATTGCCGAACATTGTACTGTGTGAAATAAGCTAATTCGGTTCTAGGAATCACTTGCTTTCCTACAAAGAAGGTTGAGTGCAGCAAGTTCAAACTTTCCTAGTTTGTGTAATCTAACAAGATGTACAAGTTAGTAGATTCGCCTCATTTCTAAAGTAGTTTCTTGAGAAAACAAACATCTTCATTGCCGAACATTGTACTGTGTGAAATAAGCTAATTCGGTTCTAGGAATCACTTGCTTTCCTACAAAGAAGGTTGAGTGCAGCAAGTTCAAACTTTCCTAGTTTGTGTAATCTAACAAGATGTACAAGTTAGTAGATTCGCCTCATTTCTAAAGTAGTTTCTTGAGAAAACAAACATCTTCATTGCCGAACATTGTACTGTGTGAAATAAAGCTAATTCGGTTCTAGGAATCACTTGCTTTCCTACAAAGAAGGTTGAGTGCAGCAAGTTCAAACTTTCCTAGTTTGTGTAATCTAACAAGATGTACAAGTTAGTAGATTCGCCTCATTTCTAAAGTAGTTTCTTGAGAAAACAAACATCTTCATTGCCGAACATTGTACTGTGTGAAATAAGCTAATTCGGTTCTAGGAATCACTTGCTTTCCTACAAAGAAGGTTGAGTGCAGCAAGTTCAAACTTTCCTAGTTTGTGTAATCTAACAAGATGTACAAGTTAGTAGATTCGCCTCATTTCTAAAGTAGTTTCTTGAGAAAACAAACATCTTCATTGCCGAACATTGTACTGTGTGAAATAAGCTAATTCGGTTCTAGGAATCACTTGCTTTCCTACAAAGAAGGTTGAGTGCAGCAAGTTCAAACTTTCCTAGTTTGTGTAATCTAACAAGATGTACAAGTTAGTAGATTCGCCTCATTTCTAAAGTAGTTTCTTGAGAAAACAAACATCTTCATTGCCGAACATTGTACTGTGTGAAATAAGCTAATTCGGTTCTAGGAATCACTTGCTTTCCTACAAAAAGGTTGAGTGCAGCAAGTTCAAACTTTCCTAGTTTGTGTAATCTAACAAGATGTACAAGTTAGTAGATTCGCCTCATTTCTAAAGTAGTTTCTTGAGAAAACAAACATCTTCATTGCCGAACATTGTACTGTGTGAAATAAGCTAATTCGGTTCTAGGAATCACTTGCTTTCCTCAAAAGAAGGTTGAGTGCAGCAAGTTCAAACTTTCCTAGTTTGTGTAATCTAACAAGATGTACAAGTTAGTAGATTCGCCTCATTTCTAAAGTAGTTTCTTGAGAAAACAAACATCTTCATTGCCGAACATTGTACTGTGTGAAATAAGCTAATTCGGTTCTAGGAATCACTTGCTTTCCTACAAAGAAGGTTGAGTGCAGCAAGTTCAAACTTTCCTAGTTTGTGTAATCTAACAAGATGTACAAGTTAGTAGATTCGCCTCATTTCTAAAGTAGTTTCTTGAGAAAACAAACATCTTCATTGCCGAACATTGTACTGTGTGAAATAAGCTAATTAGGTTCTAGGAATCACTTGCTTTCCTACAAAGAAGGTTGAGTGCAGCAAGTTCAAACTTTCCTAGTTTGTGTAATCTAACAAGATGTACAAGTTAGTAGATTCGCCTCATTTCTAAAGTAGTTTCTTGAAAAAACAAACATCTTCATTGCCGAACATTGTACTGTGTGAAATAAGCTAATTCGGTTCTAGGAATCACTTGCTTTCCTAAAAGGTTGGTTGAGTGCAGCAAGTTCAAACTTTCCTAGTTTGTGTAATCTAACAAGATGTACAAGTTAGTAGATTCGCCTCATTTCTAAAGTAGTTTCTTGAGAAAACAAACATCTTCATTGCCGAACATTGTACTGTGTGAAATAAGCTAATTCGGTTCTAGGAATCACTTGCTTTCCTACAAAGAAGGTTGAGTGCAGCAAGTTCAAACTTTCCTAGTTTGTGTAATCTAACAAGATGTACAAGTTAGTAGATTCGCCTCATTTCTAAAGTAGTTTCTTGAGAAAACAAACATCTTCATTGCCGAACATTGTACTGTGTGAAATAAGCTAATTCGGTTCTAGGAATCACTTGCTTTCCTACAAAGAAGGTTGAGTGCAGCAAGTTCAAACTTTCCTAGTTTGTGTAATCTAACAAGATGTACAAGTTAGTAGATTCGCCTCATTTCTAAAGTAGTTTCTTGAGAAAACAAACATCTTCATTGCCGAACATTGTACTGTGTGAAATAAGCTAATTCGGTTCTAGGAATCACTTGCTTTCCTACAAAGAAGGTTGAGTGCAGCAAGTTCAAACTTTCCTAGTTTGTGTAATCTAACAAGATGTACAAGTTAGTAGATTCGCCTCATTTCTAAAGTAGTTTCTTGAGAAAACAAACATCTTCATTGCCGAACATTGTACTGTGTGAAATAAGCTAATTCGGTTCTAGGAATCACTTGCTTTCCTACAAAGAAGGTTGAGTGCAGCAAGTTCAAACTTTCCTAGTTTGTGTAATCTAACAAGATGTACAAGTTAGTAGATTCGCCTCATTTCTAAAGTAGTTTCTTGAGAAAACAAACATCTTCATTGCCGAACATTGTACTGTGTGAAATAAGCTAATTCGGTTCTAGGAATCACTTGCTTTCCTACAAAGAAGGTTGAGTGCAGCAAGTTCAAACTTTCCTAGTTTGTGTAATCTAACAAGATGTACAAGTTAGTAGATTCGCCTCATTTCTAAAGTAGTTTCTTGAGAAAACAAACATCTTCATTGCCGAACATTGTACTGTGTGAAATAAGCTAATTCGGTTCTAGGAATCACTTGCTTTCCTACAAAGAAGGTTGAGTGCAGCAAGTTCAAACTTTCCTAGTTTGTGTAATCTAACAAGATGTACAAGTTAGTAGATTCGCCTCATTTCTAAAGTAGTTTCTTGAGAAAACAAACATCTTCATTGCCGAACATTGTACTGTGTGAAATAAGCTAATTCGGTTCTAGGAATCACTTGCTTTCCTACAAAAAAGGTTGAGTGCAGCAAGTTCAAACTTTCCTAGTTTGTGTAATCTAACAAGATGTACAAGTTAGTAGATTCGCCTCATTTCTAAAGTAGTTTCTTGAGAAAACAAACATCTTCATTGCCGAACATTGTACTGTGTGAAATAAGCTAATTCGGTTCTAGGAATCACTTGCTTTCCTACAAAGAAGGTTGAGTGCAGCAAGTTCAAACTTTCCTAGTTTGTGTAATCTAACAAGATGTACAAGTTAGTAGATTCGCCTCATTTCTAAAGTAGTTTCTTGAGAAAACAAACATCTTCATTGCCGAACATTGTACTGTGTGAAATAAGCTAATTCGGTTCTAGGAATCACTTGCTTTCCTACAAAAAGAAGGTTGAGTGCAGCAAGTTCAAACTTTCCTAGTTTGTGTAATCTAACAAGATGTACAAGTTAGTAGATTCGCCTCATTTCTAAAGTAGTTTCTTGAGAAAACAAACATCTTCATTGCCGATATTGTACTGTGTGAAATAAGCTAATTCGGTTCTAGGAATCACTTGCTTTCCTACAAAAAGAAGGTTGAGTGCAGCAAGTTCAAACTTTCCTAGTTTGTGTAATCTAACAAGATGTACAAGTTAGTAGATTCGCCTCATTTCTAAAGTAGTTTCTTGAGAAAACAAACATCTTCATTGCCGAACATTGTACTGTGTGAAATAAGCTAATTCGGTTCTAGGAATCACTTGCTTTCCTACAAAGAAGGTTGAGTGCAGCAAGTTCAAACTTTCCTAGTTTGTGTAATCTAACAAGATGTACAAGTTAGTAGATTCGCCTCATTTCTAAAGTAGTTTCTTGAGAAAACAAACATCTTCATTGCCGAACATTGTACTGTGTGAAATAAGCTAATTCGGTTCTAGGAATCACTTGCTTTCCTACAAAGAAGGTTGAGTGCAGCAAGTTCAAACTTTCCTAGTTTGTGTAATCTAACAAGATGTACAAGTTAGTAGATTCGCCTCATTTCTAAAGTAGTTTCTTGAGAAAACAAACATCTTCATTGCCGAACATTGTACTGTGTGAAATAAGCTAATTCGGTTCTAGGAATCACTTGCTTTCCTACAAAGAAGGTTGAGTGCAGCAAGTTCAAACTTTCCTAGTTTGTGTAATCTAACAAGATGTACAAGTTAGTAGATTCGCCTCATTTCTAAAGTAGTTTCTTGAGAAAACAAACATCTTCATTGCCGAACATTGTACTGTGTGAAATAAGCTAATTCGGTTCTAGGAATCACTTGCTTTCCTACAAAGAAGGTTGAGTGCAGCAAGTTCAAACTTTCCTAGTTTGTGTAATCTAACAAGATGTACAAGTTAGTAGATTCGCCTCATTTCTAAAGTAGTTTCTTGAGAAAACAAACATCTTCATTGCCGAACATTGTACTGTGTGAAATAAGCTAATTCGGTTCTAGGAATCACTTGCTTTCCTACAAAGAAGGTTGAGTGCAGCAAGTTCAAACTTTCCTAGTTTGTGTAATCTAACAAGATGTACAAGTTAGTAGATTCGCCTCATTTCTAAAGTAGTTTCTTGAGAAAACAAACATCTTCATTGCCGAACATTGTACTGTGTGAAATAAGCTAATTCGGTTCTAGGAATCACTTGCTTTCCTACAAAAGAAGGTTGAGTGCAGCAAGTTCAAACTTTCCTAGTTTGTGTAATCTAACAAGATGTACAAGTTAGTAGATTCGCCTCATTTCTAAAGTAGTTTCTTGAGAAAACAAACATCTTCATTGCCGAACATTGTACTGTGTGAAATAAGCTAATTCGGTTCTAGGAATCACTTGCTTTCCTACAAAGAAGGTTGAGTGCAGCAAGTTCAAACTTTCCTAGTTTGTGTAATCTAACAAGATGTACAAGTTAGTAGATTCGCCTCATTTCTAAAGTAGTTTCTTGAGAAAACAAACATCTTCATTGCCGAACATTGTACTGTGTGAAATAAGCTAATTCGGTTCTAGGAATCACTTGCTTTCCTACAAAGAAGGTTGAGTGCAGCAAGTTCAAACTTTCCTAGTTTGTGTAATCTAACAAGATGTACAAGTTAGTAGATTCGCCTCATTTCTAAAGTAGTTTCTTGTGAAAACAAACATCTTCATTGCCGAACATTGTACTGTGTGAAATAAGCTAATTCGGTTCTAGGAATCACTTGCTTTCCTACAAAAAAGGTTGAGTGCAGCAAGTTCAAACTTTCCTAGTTTGTGTAATCTAACAAGATGTACAAGTTAGTAGATTCGCCTCATTTCTAAAGTAGTTTCTTGAGAAAACAAACATCTTCATTGCCGAACATTGTACTGTGTGAAATAAGCTAATTCGGTTCTAGGAATCACTTGCTTTCCTACAAAGAAGGTTGAGTGCAGCAAGTTCAAACTTTCCTAGTTTGTGTAATCTAACAAGATGTACAAGTTAGTAGATTCGCCTCATTTCTAAAGTAGTTTCTTGAGAAAACAAACATCTTCATTGCCGAACATTGTACTGTGTGAAATAAGCTAATTCGGTTCTAGGAATCACTTGCTTTCCTACAAAGAAGGTTGAGTGCAGCAAGTTCAAACTTTCCTAGTTTGTGTAATCTAACAAGATGTACAAGTTAGTAGATTCGCCTCATTTCTAAAGTAGTTTCTTGAGAAAACAAACATCTTCATTGCCGAACATTGTACTGTGTGAAATAAGCTAATTCGGTTCTAGGAATCACTTGCTTTCCTACAAAGAAGGTTGAGTGCAGCAAGTTCAAACTTTCCTAGTTTGTGTAATCTAACAAGATGTACAAGTTAGTAGATTCGCCTCATTTCTAAAGTAGTTTCTTGAGAAAACAAACATCTTCATTGCCGAACATTGTACTGTGTGAAATAAGCTAATTCGGTTCTAGGAATCACTTGCTTTCCTACAAAGAAGGTTGAGTGCAGCAAGTTCAAACTTTCCTAGTTTGTGTAATCTAACAAGATGTACAAGTTAGTAGATTCGCCTCATTTCTAAAGTAGTTTCTTGAGAAAACAAACATCTTCATTGCCGAACATTGTACTGTGTGAAATAAGCTAATTCGGTTCTAGGAATCACTTGCTTTCCTACAAAGAAGGTTGAGTGCAGCAAGTTCAAACTTTCCTAGTTTGTGTAATCTAACAAGATGTACAAGTTAGTAGATTCGCCTCATTTCTAAAGTAGTTTCTTGAGAAAACAAACATCTTCATTGCCGAACATTGTACTGTGTGAAATAAGCTAATTCGGTTCTAGGAATCACTTGCTTTCCTACAAAGAAGGTTGAGTGCAGCAAGTTCAAACTTTCCTAGTTTGTGTAATCTAACAAGATGTACAAGTTAGTAGATTCGCCTCATTTCTAAAGTAGTTTCTTGAGAAAACAAACATCTTCATTGCCGAACATTGTACTGTGTGAAATAAGCTAATTCGGTTCTAGGAATCACTTGCTTTCCTACAAAGAAGGTTGAGTGCAGCAAGTTCAAACTTTCCTAGTTTGTGTAATCTAACAAGATGTACAAGTTAGTAGATTCGCCTCATTTCTAAAGTAGTTTCTTGAGAAAACAAACATCTTCATTGCCGAACATTGTACTGTGTGAAATAAGCTAATTCGGTTCTAGGAATCACTTGCTTTCCTACAAAAGAAGGTTGAGTGCAGCAAGTTCAAACTTTCCTAGTTTGTGTAATCTAACAAGATGTACAAGTTAGTAGATTCGCCTCATTTCTAAAGTAGTTTCTTGAGAAAACAAACATCTTCATTGCCGAACATTGTACTGTGTGAAATAAGCTAATTCGGTTCTAGGAATCACTTGCTTTCCTACAAAGAAGGTTGAGTGCAGCAAGTTCAAACTTTCCTAGTTTGTGTAATCTAACAAGATGTACAAGTTAGTAGATTCGCCTCATTTCTAAAGTAGTTTCTTGAGAAAACAAACATCTTCATTGCCGAACATTGTACTGTGTGAAATAAGCTAATTCGGTTCTAGGAATCACTTGCTTTCCTACAAAGAAGGTTGAGTGCAGCAAGTTCAAACTTTCCTAGTTTGTGTAATCTAACAAGATGTACAAGTTAGTAGATTCGCCTCATTTCTAAAGTAGTTTCTTGAGAAAACAAACATCTTCATTGCCGAACATTGTACTGTGTGAAATAAGCTAATTCGGTTCTAGGAATCACTTGCTTTCCTACAAAGAAGGTTGAGTGCAGCAAGTTCAAACTTTCCTAGTTTGTGTAATCTAACAAGATGTACAAGTTAGTAGATTCGCCTCATTTCTAAAGTAGTTTCTTGAGAAAACAAACATCTTCATTGCCGAACATTGTACTGTGTGAAATAAGCTAATTCGGTTCTAGGAATCACTTGCTTTCCTACAAAGAAGGTTGAGTGCAGCAAGTTCAAACTTTCCTAGTTTGTGTAATCTAACAAGATGTACAAGTTAGTAGATTCGCCTCATTTCTAAAGTAGTTTCTTGAGAAAACAAACATCTTCATTGCCGAACATTGTACTGTGTGAAATAAGCTAATTCGGTTCTAGGAATCACTTGCTTTCCTACAAAGAAGGTTGAGTGCAGCAAGTTCAAACTTTCCTAGTTTGTGTAATCTAACAAGATGTACAAGTTAGTAGATTCGCCTCATTTCTAAAGTAGTTTCTTGAGAAAACAAACATCTTCATTGCCGAACATTGTACTGTGTGAAATAAGCTAATTCGGTTCTAGGAATCACTTGCTTTCCTACAAAGAAGGTTGAGTGCAGCAAGTTCAAACTTTCCTAGTTTGTGTAATCTAACAAGATGTACAAGTTAGTAGATTCGCCTCATTTCTAAAGTAGTTTCTTGAGAAAACAAACATCTTCATTGCCGAACATTGTACTGTGTGAAATAAGCTAATTCGGTTCTAGGAATCACTTGCTTTCCTACAAAGAAGGTTGAGTGCAGCAAGTTCAAACTTTCCTAGTTTGTGTAATCTAACAAGATGTACAAGTTAGTAGATTCGCCTCATTTCTAAAGTAGTTTCTTGAGAAAACAAACATCTTCATTGCCATTCATTGTACTGTGTGAAATAAGCTAATTCGGTTCTAGGAATCACTTGCTTTCCTACAAAGAAGGTTGAGTGCAGCAAGTTCAAACTCTCCTAGTGGGTGTAATCTAACAAGATGTACAAGTTAGTAGATTCGCCTCATTTCTAAAGTAGTTTCTTGAGAAAACAAACATCTTCATTGCCGAACATTGTACTGTGTGAAATAAGCTAATTCGGTTCTAGGAATCACTTGCTTTCCTACAAAGAAGGTTGAGTGCAGCAAGTTCAAACTTTCCTAGTTTGTGTAATCTAACAAGATGTACAAGTTAGTAGATTCGCCTCATTTCTAAAGTAGTTTCTTGAGAAAACAAACATCTTCATTGCCGAACATTGTACTGTGTGAAATAAGCTAATTCGGTTCTAGGAATCACTTGCTTTCCTACAAAGAAGGTTGAGTGCAGCAAGTTCAAACTTTCCTAGTTTGTGTAATCTAACAAGATGTACAAGTTAGTAGATTCGCCTCATTTCTAAAGTAGTTTCTTGAGAAAACAAACATCTTCATTGCCGAACATTGTACTGTGTGAAATAAGCTAATTCGGTTCTAGGAATCACTTGCTTTCCTACAAAGAAGGTTGAGTGCAGCAAGTTCAAACTTTCCTAGTTTGTGTAATCTAACAAGATGTACAAGTTAGTAGATTCGCCTCATTTCTAAAGTAGTTTCTTGAGAAAACAAACATCTTCATTGCCGAACATTGTACTGTGTGAAATAAGCTAATTCGGTTCTAGGAATCACTTGCTTTCCTACAAAGAAGGTTGAGTGCAGCAAGTTCAAACTTTCCTAGTTTGTGTAATCTAACAAGATGTACAAGTTAGTAGATTCGCCTCATTTCTAAAGTAGTTTCTTGAGAAAACAAACATCTTCATTGCCGAACATTGTACTGTGTGAAATAAGCTAATTCGGTTCTAGGAATCACTTGCTTTCCTACAAAGAAGGTTGAGTGCAGCAAGTTCAAACTTTCCTAGTTTGTGTAATCTAACAAGATGTACAAGTTAGTAGATTCGCCTCATTTCTAAAGTAGTTTCTTGAAAAAAACAAACATCTTCATTGCCGAACATTGTACTGTGTGAAATAAGCTAATTCGGTTCTAGGAATCACTTGCTTTCCTACAAAGAAGGTTGAGTGCAGCAAGTTCAAACTTTCCTAGTTTGTGTAATCTAACAAGATGTACAAGTTAGTAGATTCGCCTCATTTCTAAAGTAGTTTCTTGAGAAAACAAACATCTTCATTGCCGAACATTGTACTGTGTGAAATAAGCTAATTCGGTTCTAGGAATCACTTGCTTTCCTACAAAGAAGGTTGAGTGCAGCAAGTTCAAACTTTCCTAGTTTGTGTAATCTAACAAGATGTACAAGTTAGTAGATTCGCCTCATTTCTAAAGTAGTTTCTTGAGAAAACAAACATCTTCATTGCCGAACATTGTACTGTGTGAAATAAGCTAATTCGGTTCTAGGAAATCACTTGCTTTCCTACAAAGAAGGTTGAGTGCAGCAAGTTCAAACTTTCCTAGTTTGTGTAATCTAACAAGATGTACAAGTTAGTAGATTCGCCTCATTTCTAAAGTAGTTTCTTGAGAAAACAAACATCTTCATTGCATAACATTGTACTGTGTGAAATAAGCTAATTCGGTTCTAGGAATCACTTGCTTTCCTACAAAGAAGGTTGAGTGCAGCAAGTTCAAACTTTCCTAGTTTGTGTAATCTAACAAGATGTACAAGTTAGTAGATTCGCCTCATTTCTAAAGTAGTTTCTTGAGAAAACAAACATCTTCATTGCCGAACATTGTACTGTGTGAAATAAGCTAATTCGGTTCTAGGAATCACTTGCTTTCCTACAAAGAAGGTTGAGTGCAGCAAGTTCAAACTTTCCTAGTTTGTGTAATCTAACAAGATGTACAAGTTAGTAGATTCGCCTCATTTCTAAAGTAGTTTCTTGAGAAAACAAACATCTTCATTGCCGAACATTGTACTGTGTGAAATAAGCTAATTCGGTTCTAGGAATCACTTGCTTTCCTACAAAGAAGGTTGAGTGCAGCAAGTTCAAACTTTCCTAGTTTGTGTAATCTAACAAGATGTACAAGTTAGTAGATTCGCCTCATTTCTAAAGTAGTTTCTTGAGAAAACAAACATCTTCATTGCCGAACATTGTACTGTGTGAAATAAGCTAATTCGGTTCTAGGAATCACTTGCTTTCCTACAAAGAAGGTTGTGTGCAGCAAGTTCAAACTTTCCTAGTTTGTGTAATCTAACAAGATGTACAAGTTAGTAGATTCGCCTCATTTCTAAAGTAGTTTCTTGAGAAAACAAACATCTTCATTGCCGAACATTGTACTGTGTGAAATAAGCTAATTCGGTTCTAGGAATCACTTGCTTTCCTACAAAGAAGGTTGAGTGCAGCAAGTTCAAACTTTCCTAGTTTGTGTAATCTAACAAGATGTACAAGTTAGTAGATTCGCCTCATTTCTAAAGTAGTTTCTTGAGAAAACAAACATCTTCATTGCCGAACATTGTACTGTGTGAAATAAGCTAATTCGGTTCTAGGAATCACTTGCTTTCCTACAAAGAAGGTTGAGTGCAGCAAGTTCAAACTTTCCTAGTTTGTGTAATCTAACAAGATGTACAAGTTAGTAGATTCGCCTCATTTCTAAAGTAGTTTCTTGAGAAAACAAACATCTTCATTGCCGAACATTGTACTGTGTGAAATAAGCTAATTCGGTTCTAGGAATCACTTGCTTTCCTACAAAGAAGGTTGAGTGCAGCAAGTTCAAACTTTCCTAGTTTGTGTAATCTAACAAGATGTACAAGTTAGTAGATTCGCCTCATTTTTCTAAAGTAGTTTCTTGAGAAAACAAACATCTTCATTGCCGAACATTGTACTGTGTGAAATAAGCTAATTCGGTTCTAGGAATCACTTGCTTTCCTACAAAGAAGGTTGAGTGCAGCAAGTTCAAACTTTCCTAGTTTGTGTAATCTAACAAGATGTACAAGTTAGTAGATTCGCCTCATTTCTAAAGTAGTTTCTTGAGAAAACAAACATCTTCATTGCCGAACATTGTACTGTGTGAAATAAGCTAATTCGGTTCTAGGAATCACTTGCTTTCCTACAAAGAAGGTTGAGTGCAGCAAGTTCAAACTTTCCTAGTTTGTGTAATCTAACAAGATGTACAAGTTAGTAGATTCGCCTCATTTCTAAAGTAGTTTCTTGAGAAAACAAACATCTTCATTGAACATTGTACTGTGTGAAATAAGCTAATTCGGTTCTAGGAATCACTTGCTTTCCTACAAAGAAGGTTGAGTGCAGCAAGTTCAAACTTTCCTAGTTTGTGTAATCTAACAAGATGTACAAGTTAGTAGATTCGCCTCATTTCTAAAGTAGTTTCTTGAGAAAACAAACATCTTCATTGCCGAACATTGTACTGTGTGAAATAAGCTAATTCGGTTCTAGGAATCACTTGCTTTCCTACAAAAAGGTTGAGTGCAGCAAGTTCAAACTTTCCTAGTTTGTGTAATCTAACAAGATGTACAAGTTAGTAGATTCGCCTCATTTCTAAAGTAGTTTCTTGAGAAAACAAACATCTTCATTGCCGAACATTGTACTGTGTGAAATAAGCTAATTCGGTTCTAGGAATCACTTGCTTTCCTACAAAGAAGGTTGAGTGCAGCAAGTTCAAACTTTCCTAGTTTGTGTAATCTAACAAGATGTACAAGTTAGTAGATTCGCCTCTCATTTCTAAAGTAGTTTCTTGAGAAAACAAACATCTTCATTGCCGAACATTGTACTGTGTGAAATAAGCTAATTCGGTTCTAGGAATCACTTGCTTTCCTACAAAGAAGGTTGAGTGCAGCAAGTTCAAACTTTCCTAGTTTGTGTAATCTAACAAGATGTACAAGTTAGTAGATTCGCCTCATTTCTAAAGTAGTTTCTTGAGAAAACAAACATCTTCATTGCCGAACATTGTACTGTGTGAAATAAGCTAATTCGGTTCTAGGAATCACTTGCTTTCCTACAAAGAAGGTTGAGTGCAGCAAGTTCAAACTTTCCTAGTTTGTGTAATCTAACAAGATGTACAAGTTAGTAGATTCGCCTCATTTCTAAAGTAGTTTCTTGAGAAAACAAACATCTTCATTGCCGAACATTGTACTGTGTGAAATAAGCTAATTCGGTTCTAGGAATCACTTGCTTTCCTACAAAGAAGGTTGAGTGCAGCAAGTTCAAACTTTCCTAGTTTGTGTAATCTAACAAGATGTACAAGTTAGTAGATTCGCCTCATTTCTAAAGTAGTTTCTTGAGAAAACAAACATCTTCATTGCCGAACATTGTACTGTGTGAAATAAGCTAATTCGGTTCTAGGAATCACTTGCTTTCCTACAAAGAAGGTTGAGTGCAGCAAGTTCAAACTTTCCTAGTTTGTGTAATCTAACAAGATGTACAAGTTAGTAGATTCGCCTCATTTCTAAAGTAGTTTCTTGAGAAAACAAACATCTTCATTGCCGAACATTGTACTGTGTGAAATAAGCTAATTCGGTTCTAGGAATCACTTGCTTTCCTACAAAGAAGGTTGAGTGCAGCAAGTTCAAACTTTCCTAGTTTGTGTAATCTAACAAGATGTACAAGTTAGTAGATTCGCCTCATTTCTAAAGTAGTTTCTTGAGAAAACAAACATCTTCATTGCCGAACATTGTACTGTGTGAAATAAAGCTAATTCGGTTCTAGGAATCACTTGCTTTCCTACAAAGAAGGTTGAGTGCAGCAAGTTCAAACTTTCCTAGTTTGTGTAATCTAACAAGATGTACAAGTTAGTAGATTCGCCTCATTTCTAAAGTAGTTTCTTGAGAAAACAAACATCTTCATTGCCGAACATTGTACTGTGTGAAATAAGCTAATTCGGTTCTAGGAATCACTTGCTTTCCTACAAAGAAGGTTGAGTGCAGCAAGTTCAAACTTTCCTAGTTTGTGTAATCTAACAAGATGTACAAGTTAGTAGATTCGCCTCATTTCTAAAGTAGTTTCTTGAGAAAACAAACATCTTCATTGCCGAACATTGTACTGTGTGAAATAAGCTAATTCGGTTCTAGGAATCACTTGCTTTCCTACAAAGAAGGTTGAGTGCAGCAAGTTCAAACTTTCCTAGTTTGTGTAATCTAACAAGATGTACAAGTTAGTAGATTCGCCTCATTTCTAAAAAGTAGTTTCTTGAGAAAACAAACATCTTCATTGCCGAACATTGTACTGTGTGAAATAAGCTAATTCGGTTCTAGGAATCACTTGCTTTCCTACAAAAAGAAGGTTGAGTGCAGCAAGTTCAAACTTTCCTAGTTTGTGTAATCTAACAAGATGTACAAGTTAGTAGATTCGCCTCATTTCTAAAGTAGTTTCTTGAGAAAACAAACATCTTCATTGCCGAACATTGTACTGTGTGAAATAAGCTAATTCGGTTCTAGGAATCACTTGCTTTCCTACAAAGAAGGTTGAGTGCAGCAAGTTCAAACTTTCCTAGTTTGTGTAATCTAACAAGATGTACAAGTTAGTAGATTCGCCTCATTTCTAAAGTAGTTTCTTGAGAAAACAAACATCTTCATTGCCGAACATTGTACTGTGTGAAATAAGCTAATTCGGTTCTAGGAATCACTTGCTTTCCTACAAAAAGGTTGAGTGCAGCAAGTTCAAACTTTCCTAGTTTGTGTAATCTAACAAGATGTACAAGTTAGTAGATTCGCCTCATTTCTAAAGTAGTTTCTTGAGAAAACAAACATCTTCATTGCCGAACATTGTACTGTGTGAAATAAGCTAATTCGGTTCTAGGAATCACTTGCTTTCCTACAAAGAAGGTTGAGTGCAGCAAGTTCAAACTTTCCTAGTTTGTGTAATCTAACAAGATGTACAAGTTAGTAGATTCGCCTCATTTCTAAAGTAGTTTCTTGAGAAAACAAACATCTTCATTGCCGAACATTGTACTGTGTGAAATAAGCTAATTCGGTTCTAGGAATCACTTGCTTTCCTACAAAAAAAGGTTGAGTGCAGCAAGTTCAAACTTTCCTAGTTTGTGTAATCTAACAAGATGTACAAGTTAGTAGATTCGCCTCATTTCTAAAGTAGTTTCTTGAGAAAACAAACATCTTCATTGCCGAACATTGTACTGTGTGAAATAAGCTAATTCGGTTCTAGGAATCACTTGCTTTCCTACAAAAGAAGGTTGAGTGCAGCAAGTTCAAACTTTCTAGTTTGTGTAATCTAAAGATGTACAAGTTAGTAGATTCGCCTCATTTCTAAAGTAGTTTCTTGAGAAAACAAACATCTTCATTGCCGAACATTGTACTGTGTGAAATAAGCTAATTCGGTTCTAGGAATCACTTGCTTTCCTACAAAGAAGGTTGAGTGCAGCAAGTTCAAACTTTCCTAGTTTGTGTAATCTAACAAGATGTACAAGTTAGTAGATTCGCCTCATTTCTAAAGTAGTTTCTTGAGAAAACAAACATCTTCATTGCCGAACATTGTACTGTGTGAAATAAGCTAATTCGGTTCTAGGAATCACTTGCTTTCCTACAAAGAAGGTTGAGTGCAGCAAGTTCAAACTTTCCTAGTTTGTGTAATCTAACAAGATGTACAAGTTAGTAGATTCGCCTCATTTCTAAAGTAGTTTCTTGAGAAAACAAACATCTTCATTGCCGAACATTGTACTGTGTGAAATAAGCTAATTCGGTTCTAGGAATCACTTGCTTTCCTACAAAAGGGTTGAGTGCAGCAAGTTCAAACTTTCCTAGTTTGTGTAATCTAACAAGATGTACAAGTTAGTAGATTCGCCTCATTTCTAAAGTAGTTTCTTGAGAAAACAAACATCTTCATTGCCGAACATTGTACTGTGTGAAATAAGCTAATTCGGTTCTAGGAATCACTTGCTTTCCTACAAAGAAGGTTGAGTGCAGCAAGTTCAAACTTTCCTAGTTTGTGTAATCTAACAAGATGTACAAGTTAGTAGATTCGCCTCATTTCTAAAGTAGTTTCTTGAGAAAACAAACATCTTCATTGCCGAACATTGTACTGTGTGAAATAAGCTAATTCGGTTCTAGGAATCACTTGCTTTCCTACAAAGAAAAGGTTGAGTGCAGCAAGTTCAAACTTTCCTAGTTTGTGTAATCTAACAAGATGTACAAGTTAGTAGATTCGCCTCATTTCTAAAGTAGTTTCTTGAGAAAACAAACATCTTCATTGCCGAACATTGTACTGTGTGAAATAAGCTAATTCGGTTCTAGGAATCACTTGCTTTCCTACAAAAAAAGGTTGAGTGCAGCAAGTTCAAACTTTCCTAGTTTGTGTAATCTAACAAGATGTACAAGTTAGTAGATTCGCCTCATTTCTAAAGTAGTTTCTTGAGAAAACAAACATCTTCATTGCCGAACATTGTACTGTGTGAAATAAGCTAATTCGGTTCTAGGAATCACTTGCTTTCCTACAAAAGAAGGTTGAGTGCAGCAAGTTCAAACTTTCCTAGTTTGTGTAATCTAACAAGATGTACAAGTTAGTAGATTGCCCTCATTTCTAAAGTAGTTTCTTGAGAAAACAAACATCTTCATTGCCGAACATTGTACTGTGTGAAATAAGCTAATTCGGTTCTAGGAATCACTTGCTTTCCTACAAAGAAGGTTGAGTGCAGCAAGTTCAAACTTTCCTAGTTTGTGTAATCTAACAAGATGTACAAGTTAGTAGATTCGCCTCATTTTAAAAGTAGTTTCTTGAGAAAACAAACATCTTCATTGCCGAACATTGTACTGTGTGAAATAAGCTAATTCGGTTCTAGGAATCACTTGCTTTCCTACAAAGAAGGTTGAGTGCAGCAAGTTCAAACTTTCCTAGTTTGTGTAATCTAACAAGATGTACAAGTTAGTAGATTCGCCTCATTTCTAAAGTAGTTTCTTGAAAAAACAAACATCTTCATTGCCGAACATTGTACTGTGTGAAATAAAATAAGCTAATTCGGTTCTAGGAATCACTTGCTTTCCTACAAAGAAGGTTGAGTGCAGCAAGTTCAAACTTTCCTAGTTTGTGTAATCTAACAAGATGTACAAGTTAGTAGATTCGCCTCATTTCTAAAGTAGTTTCTTGAGAAAACAAACATCTTCATTGCCGAACATTGTACTGTGTGAAATAAGCTAATTCGGTTCTAGGAATCACTTGCTTTCCTACAAAAAAGGTTGAGTGCAGCAAGTTCAAACTTTCCTAGTTTGTGTAATCTAACAACAAGATGTACAAGTTAGTAGATTCGCCTCATTTCTAAAGTAGTTTCTTGAGAAAACAAACATCTTCATTGCCGAACATTGTACTGTGTGAAATAAGCTAATTCGGTTCTAGGAATCACTTGCTTTCCTACAAAAAAGGTTGAGTGCAGCAAGTTCAAACTTTCCTAGTTTGTGTAATCTAACAAGATGTACAAGTTAGTAGATTCGCCTCATTTCTAAAGTAGTTTCTTGAGAAAACAAACATCTTCATTGCCGAACATTGTACTGTGTGAAATAAGCTAATTCGGTTCTAGGAATCACTTGCTTTCCTACAAAGAAGGTTGAGTGCAGCAAGTTCAAACTTTCCTAGTTTGTGTAATCTAACAAGATGTACAAGTTAGTAGATTCGCCTCATTTCTAAAGTAGTTTCTTGAGAAAACAAACATCTTCATTGCCGAACATTGTACTGTGTGAAATAAGCTAATTCGGTTCTAGGAATCACTTGCTTTCCTACAAAGAAGGTTGAGTGCAGCAAGTTCAAACTTTCCTAGTTTGTGTAATCTAACAAGATGTACAAGTTAGTAGATTCGCCTCATTTCTAAAGTAGTTTCTTGAGAAAACAAACATCTTCATTGCCGAACATTGTACTGTGTGAAATAAGCTAATTCGGTTCTAGGAATCACTTGCTTTCCTACAAAGAAGGTTGAGTGCAGCAAGTTCAAACTTTCCTAGTTTGTGTAATCTAACAAGATGTACAAGTTAGTAGATTCGCCTCATTTCTAAAGTAGTTTCTTGAGAAAACAAACATCTTCATTGCCGAACATTGTACTGTGTGAAATAAGCTAATTCGGTTCTAGGAATCACTTGCTTTCCTACAAAGAAGGTTGAGTGCAGCAAGTTCAAACTTTCCTAGTTTGTGTAATCTAACAAGATGTACAAGTTAGTAGATTCGCCTCATTTCTAAAAGTAGTTTCTTGAGAAAACAAACATCTTCATTGCCGAACATTGTACTGTGTGAAATAAGCTAAATTCGGTTCTAGGAATCACTTGCTTTCCTACAAAGAAGGTTGAGTGCAGCAAGTTCAAACTTTCCTAGTTTGTGTAATCTAACAAGATGTACAAGTTAGTAGATTCGCCTCATTTCTAAAGTAGTTTCTTGAGAAAACAAACATCTTCATTGCATAACATTGTACTGTGTGAAATAAGCTAATTCGGTTCTAGGAATCACTTGCTTTCCTACAAAGAAGGTTGAGTGCAGCAAGTTCAAACTTTCCTAGTTTGTGTAATCTAACAAGATGTACAAGTTAGTAGATTCGCCTCATTTCTAAAGTAGTTTCTTGAGAAAACAAACATCTTCATTGCCGAACATTGTACTGTGTGAAATAAGCTAATTCGGTTCTAGGAATCACTTGCTTTCCTACAAAAAAGGTTGAGTGCAGCAAGTTCAAACTTTCCTAGTTTGTGTAATCTAACAAGATGTACAAGTTAGTAGATTCGCCTCATTTCTAAAGTAGTTTCTTGAGAAAACAAACATCTTCATTGCCGAACATTGTACTGTGTGAAATAAGCTAATTCGGTTCTAGGAATCACTTGCTTTCCTACAAAGAAGGTTGAGTGCAGCAAGTTCAAACTTTCCTAGTTTGTGTAATCTAACAAGATGTACAAGTTAGTAGATTCGCCTCATTTCTAAAGTAGTTTCTTGAGAAAACAAACATCTTCATTGCCGAACATTGTACTGTGTGAAATAAGCTAATTCGGTTCTAGGAATCACTTGCTTTCCTACAAAGAAGGTTGAGTGCAGCAAGTTCAAACTTTCCTAGTTTTGTGTAATCTAACAAGATGTACAAGTTAGTAGATTCGCCTCATTTCTAAAGTAGTTTCTTGAGAAAACAAACATCTTCATTGCCGAACATTGTACTGTGTGAAATAAGCTAATTCGGTTCTAGGAATCACTTGCTTTCCTACAAAGAAGGTTGAGTGCAGCAAGTTCAAACTTTCCTAGTTTGTGTAATCTAACAAGATGTACAAGTTAGTAGATTCGCCTCATTTCTAAAGTAGTTTCTTGAGAAAACAAACATCTTCATTGCCGAACATTGTACTGTGTGAAATAAGCTAATTCGGTTCTAGGAATCACTTGCTTTCCTACAAAGAAGGTTGAGTGCAGCAAGTTCAAACTTTCCTAGTTTGTGTAATCTAACAAGATGTACAAGTTAGTAGATTCGCCTCATTTCTAAAGTAGTTTCTTGAGAAAACAAACATCTTCATTGCCGAACATTGTACTGTGTGAAAAGCTAATTCGGTTCTAGGAATCACTTGCTTTCCTACAAAGAAGGTTGAGTGCAGCAAGTTCAAACTTTCCTAGTTTGTGTAATCTAACAAGATGTACAAGTTAGTAGATTCGCCTCATTTAAAAAGTAGTTTCTTGAGAAAACAAACATCTTCATTGCCGAACATTGTACTGTGTGAAATAAGCTAATTCGGTTCTAGGAATCACTTGCTTTCCTACAAAGAAGGTTGAGTGCAGCAAGTTCAAACTTTCCTAGTTTGTGTAATCTAACAAGATGTACAAGTTAGTAGATTCGCCTCATTTCTAAAGTAGTTTCTTGAGAAAACAAACATCTTCATTGCCGAACATTGTACTGTGTGAAATAAGCTAATTCGGTTCTAGGAATCACTTGCTTTCCTACAAAAAGGTTGAGTGCAGCAAGTTCAAACTTTCCTAGTTTGTGTAATCTAACAAGATGTACAAGTTAGTAGATTCGCCTCATTTCTAAAGTAGTTTCTTGAGAAAACAAACATCTTCATTGCCGAACATTGTACTGTGTGAAATAAGCTAATTCGGTTCTAGGAATCACTTGCTTTCCTACAAAGAAGGTTGAGTGCAGCAAGTTCAAACTTTCCTAGTTTGTGTAATCTAACAAGATGTACAAGTTAGTTCATTTCTAAAGTAGTTTCTTGAGAAAACAAACATCTTCATTGCCGAACATTGTACTGTGTGAAATAAGCTAATTCGGTTCTAGGAATCACTTGCTTTCCTACAAAGAAGGTTGAGTGCAGCAAGTTCAAACTTTCCTAGTTTGTGTAATCTAACAAGATGTACAAGTTAGTAGATTCGCCTCATTTCTAAAGTAGTTTCTTGAGAAAACAAACATCTTCATTGCCGAACATTGTACTGTGTGAAATAAGCTAATTCGGTTCTAGGAATCACTTGCTTTCCTACAAAGAAGGTTGAGTGCAGCAAGTTCAAACTTTCCTAGTTTGTGTAATCTAACAAGATGTACAAGTTAGTAGATTCGCCTCATTTCTAAAGTAGTTTCTTGAGAAAACAAACATCTTCATTGCCGAACATTGTACTGTGTGAAATAAGCTAATTCGGTTCTAGGAATCACTTGCTTTCCTACAAAGAAGGTTGAGTGCAGCAAGTTCAAACTTTCCTAGTTTGTGTAATCTAACAAGATGTACAAGTTAGTAGATTCGCCTCATTTCTAAAGTAGTTTCTTGAGAAAACAAACATCTTCATTGCCGAACATTGTACTGTGTGAAATAAGCTAATTCGGTTCTAGGAATCACTTGCTTTCCTACAAAGAAGGTTGAGTGCAGCAAGTTCAAACTTTCCTAGTTTGTGTAATCTAACAAGATGTACAAGTTAGTAGATTCGCCTCATTTCTAAAGTAGTTTCTTGAGAAAACAAACATCTTCATTGCCGAACATTGTACTGTGTGAAATAAGCTAATTCGGTTCTAGGAATCACTTGCTTTCCTACAAAGAAGGTTGAGTGCAGCAAGTTCAAACTTTCCTAGTTTGTGTAATCTAACAAGATGTACAAGTTACTAGATTCCCTCATTTCTAAAGTAGTTTCTTGAGAAAACAAATCTCATTGCCGAACTTTGTACTGTGTGAAATAAGCTAATTCGGTTCTAGGAATCACTTGCTTTCCTACAAAGAAGGTTGAGTGCAGCAAGTTCAAACTTTCCTAGTTTGTGTAATCTAACAAGATGTACAAGTTAGTAGATTCGCCTCATTTCTAAAGTAGTTTCTTGAGAAAACAAACATCTTCATTGCCGAACATTGTACTGTGTGAAATAAGCTAATTCGGTTCTAGGAATCACTTGCTTTCCTACAAAAAGAAGGTTGAGTGCAGCAAGTTCAAACTTTCCTAGTTTGTGTAATCTAACAAGATGTACAAGTTAGTAGATTCGCCTCATTTCTAAAGTAGTTTCTTGAGAAAACAAACATCTTCATTGCCGAACATTGTACTGTGTGAAATAAGCTAATTCGGTTCTAGGAATCACTTGCTTTCCTACAAAGAAGGTTGAGTGCAGCAAGTTCAAACTTTCCTAGTTTGTGTAATCTAACAAGATGTACAAGTTAGTAGATTCGCCTCATTTCTAAAGTAGTTTCTTGAGAAAACAAACATCTTCATTGCCGAACATTGTACTGTGTGAAATAAGCTAATTCGGTTCTAGGAATCACTTGCTTTCTTACAAAAAAGGTTGAGTGCAGCAAGTTCAAACTTTCCTAGTTTTTGTAATCTAACAAGATGTACAAGTTAGTACATTCGCCTCATTTCTAAAGTAGTTTCTTGAGAAAACAAACATCTTCATTGCCGAACATTGTACTGTGTGAAATAAGCTAATTCGGTTCTAGGAATCACTTGCTTTCCTACAAAGAAGGTTGAGTGCAGCAAGTTCAAACTTTCCTAGTTTGTGTAATCTAACAAGATGTACAAGTTAGTAGATTCGCCTCATTTCTAAAGTAGTTTCTTGAGAAAACAAACATCTTCATTGCCGAACATTGTACTGTGTGAAATAAGCTAATTCGGTTCTAGGAATCACTTGCTTTCCTACAAAGAAGGTTGAGTGCAGCAAGTTCAAACTTTCCTAGTTTGTGTAATCTAACAAGATGTACAAGTTAGTAGATTCGCCTCATTTCTAAAGTAGTTTCTTGAGAAAACAAACATCTTCATTGCCGAACATTGTACTGTGTGAAATAAGCTAATTCGGTTCTAGGAATCACTTGCTTTCCTACAAAGAAGGTTGAGTGCAGCAAGTTCAAACTTTCCTAGTTTGTGTAATCTAACAAGATGTACAAGTTAGTAGATTCGCCTCATTTCTAAAGTAGTTTCTTGAGAAAACAAACATCTTCATTGCCGAACATTGTACTGTGTGAAATAAGCTAATTAATTCGTTCTAGGAATCACTTGCTTTCCTACAAAGAAGGTTGAGTGCAGCAAGTTCAAACTTTCCTAGTTTGTGTAATCTAACAAGATGTACAAGTTAGTAGATTCGCCTCATTTCTAAAGTAGTTTCTTGAGAAAAAAAAACATCTTCATTGCCGAACATTTGTACTGTGTGAAATAAGCTAATTCGGTTCTAGGAATCACTTGCTTTCCTATAAAAGAAGGTTGAGTGCAGCAAGTTCCAACTTTCCTAGTTTGTGTAATCTAACAAGATGTACAAGTTAGTAGATTCGCCTCATTTCTAAAGTAGTTTCTTGAGAAAACAAACATCTTCATTGCCGAACATTGTACTGTGTGAAATAAGCTAATTCGGTTCTAGGAATCACTTGCTTTCCTACAAAGAAGGTTGAGTGCAGCAAGTTCAAACTTTCCTAGTTTGTGTAATCTAACAAGATGTACAAGTTAGTAGATTCGCCTCATTTCTAAAGTAGTTTCTTGAGAAAACAAACATCTTCATTGCCGAACATTGTACTGTGTGAAATAAGCTAATTCGGTTCTAGGAATCACTTGCTTTCCTACAAAGAAGGTTGAGTGCAGCAAGTTCAAACTTTCCTAGTTTGTGTAATCTAACAAGATGTACAAGTTAGTAGATTCGCCTCATTTCTAAAGTAGTTTCTTGAGAAAACAAACATCTTCATTGCCGAACATTGTACTGTGTGAAATAAGCTAATTCGGTTCTAGGAATCACTTGCTTTCCTACAAAAAAGGTTGAGTGCAGCAAGTTCAAACTTTCCTAGTTTGTGTAATCTAACAAGATGTACAAGTTAGTAGATTCGCATCATTTTAGTAGTTTCTTGAAAAACAAACATCTTCATTGCATTGAACATTGTACTGTGTGAAATAAAATAAGCTAATTCGGTTCTAGGAATCACTTGCTTTCCTACAAAGAAGGTTGAGTGCAGCAAGTTCAAACTTTCCTAGTTTTGTGTAATCTAACAAGATGTACAAGTTAGTAGATTCGCCTCATTTCTAAAGTAGTTTCTTGAGAAAACAAACATCTTCATTGCCGAACATTGTACTGTGTGAAATAAGCTAATTAAGTTCTAGGAATCACTTGCTTTCCTACAAAGAAGGTTGAGTGCAGCAAGTTCAAACTTTCCTAGTTTGTGTAATCTAACAAGATGTACAAGTTAGTAGATTCGCCTCATTTCTAAAGTAGTTTCTTGAGAAAACAAACATCTTCATTGCCGAACATTGTACTGTGTGAAATAAGCTAATTCGGTTCTAGGAATCACTTGCTTTCCTACAAAAAGAAGGTTGAGTGCAGCAAGTTCAAACTTTCCTAGTTTGTGTAATCTAACAAGATGTACAAGTTAGTAGATTCGCCTCATTTCTAAAGTAGTTTCTTGAGAAAACAAACATCTTCATTGCCGAACATTGTACTGTGTGAAATAAGCTAATTCGGTTCTAGGAATCACTTGCTTCCTACAAAAGAAGGTTGAGTGCAGCAAGTTCAAACTTTCCTAGTTTGTGTAATCTAACAAGATGTACAAGTTAGTAGATTCGCCTCATTTCTAAAGTAGTTTCTTGAGAAAACAAACATCTTCATTGCCGACATTGTACTGTGTGAAATAAGCTAATTCGGTTCTAGGAATCACTTGCTTTCCTACAAAGAAGGTTGAGTGCAGCAAGTTCAAACTTTCCTAGTTTGTGTAATCTAACAAGATGTACAAGTTAGTAGATTCGCCTCATTTCTAAAGTAGTTTCTTGAGAAAACAAACATCTTCATTGCCGAACATTGTACTGTGTGAAATAAGCTAATTCGGTTCTAGGAATCACTTGCTTTCCTACAAAGAAGGTTGAGTGCAGCAAGTTCAAACTTTCCTAGTTTGTGTAATCTAACAAGATGTACAAGTTAGTAGATTCGCCTCATTTCTAAAGTAGTTTCTTGAGAAAACAAACATCTTCATTGCCGAACATTGTACTGTGTGAAATAAGCTAATTCGGTTCTAGGAATCACTTGCTTTCCTACAAAGAAGGTTGAGTGCAGCAAGTTCAAACTTTCCTAGTTTGTGTAATCTAACAAGATGTACAAGTTAGTAGATTCGCCTCATTTCTAAAGTAGTTTCTTGAGAAAACAAACATCTTCATTGCCGAACATTGTACTGTGTGAAATAAGCTAATTCGGTTCTAGGAATCACTTGCTTTCCTACAAAGAAGGTTGAGTGCAGCAAGTTCAAACTTTCCTAGTTTGTGTAATCTAACAAGATGTACAAGTTAGTAGATTCGCCTCATTTCTAAAGTAGTTTCTTGAGAAAACAAACATCTTCATTGCCGAACATTGTACTGTGTGAAATAAGCTAATTCGGTTCTAGGAATCACTTGCTTTCCTACAAAGAAGGTTGAGTGCAGCAAGTTCAAACTTTCCTAGTTTGTGTAATCTAACAAGATGTACAAGTTAGTAGATTCGCCTCATTTCTCTAAAGTAGTTTCTTGAGAAAACAAACATCTTCATTGCCGAACATTGTACTGTGTGAAATAAGCTAATTCGGTTCTAGGAATCACTTGCTTTCCTACAAAAAGGTTGAGTGCAGCAAGTTCAAACTTTCCTAGTTTGTGTAATCTAACAAGATGTACAAGTTAGTAGATTCGCCTCATTTCTAAAGTAGTTTCTTGAGAAAACAAACATCTTCATTGCCGAACATTGTACTGTGATAAATAAGCTAATTCGGTTCTAGGAATCACTTGCTTTCCTACAAAGAAGGTTGAGTGCAGCAAGTTCAAACTTTCCTAGTTTGTGTAATCTAACAAGATGTACAAGTTAGTAGATTCGCCTCATTTCTAAAGTAGTTTCTTGAGAAAAATAAAAATCTTCATTGCACATTGTACTGTGTACTGTGTGAAATAAGCTAATTCGGTTCTAGGAATCACTTGCTTTCCTACAAAAGAAGGTTGAGTGCAGCAAGTTCAAACTTTCCCTAGTTTGTGTAATCTAACAAGATGTACAAGTTAGTAGATTCGCCTCATTTCTAAAGTAGTTTCTTGAGAAAACAAACATCTTCATTGCCGAACATTGTACTGTGTGAAATAAGCTAATTCGGTTCTAGGAATCACTTGCTTTCCTACAAAGAAGGTTGAGTGCAGCAAGTTCAAACTTTCCTAGTTTGTGTAATCTAACAAGATGTACAAGTTAGTAGATTCGCCTCATTTCTAAAGTAGTTTCTTGAGAAAACAAACATCTTCATTGCCGAACATTGTACTGTGTGAAATAAGCTAATTCGGTTCTAGGAATCACTTGCTTTCCTACAAAAAGAAGGTTGAGTGCAGCAAGTTCAAACTTTCCTAGTTTGTGTAATCTAACAAGATGTACAAGTTAGTAGATTCGCCTCATTTCTAAAGTAGTTTCTTGAGAAAACAAACATCTTCATTGCCGACATTGTACTGTGTGAAATAAGCTAATTCGGTTCTAGGAATCACTTGCTTTCCTACAAAGAAGGTTGAGTGTAGCAGTTTCAAACTTTCCTAGTTTGTGTAATCTAACAAGATGTACAAGTTAGTAGATTCGCCTCATTTCTAAAGTAGTTTCTTGAGAAAACAAACATCTTCATTGCCGAACATTGTACTGTGTGAAATAAGCTAATTCGGTTCTAGGAATCACTTGCTTTCCTACAAAGAAGGTTGAGTGCAGCAAGTTCAAACTTTCCTAGTTTGTGTAATCTAACAAGATGTACAAGTTAGTAGATTCGCCTCATTTAAAAAGTAGTTTCTTGAGAAAACAAACATCTTCATTGCCGAACATTGTACTGTGTGAAATAAGCTAATTCGGTTCTAGGAATCACTTGCTTTCCTACAAAAAAGGTTGAGTGCAGCAAGTTCAAACTTTCCTAGTTTGTGTAATCTAACAAGATGTACAAGTTAGTAGATTCGCCTCATTTCTAAAGTAGTTTCTTGAGAAAACAAACATCTTCATTGCCGAACATTGTACTGTGTGAAATAAGCTAATTCGGTTCTAGGAATCACTTGCTTTCCTACAAAGAAGGTTGAGTGCAGCAAGTTCAAACTTTCCTAGTTTGTGTAATCTAACAAGATGTACAAGTTAGTAGATTCGCCTCATTTCTAAAGTAGTTTCTTGAGAAAACAAACATCTTCATTGCCGAACATTGTACTGTGTGAAATAAGCTAATTCGGTTCTAGGAATCACTTGCTTTCCTACAAAAAAGGTTGAGTGCAGCAAGTTCAAACTTTCTTATTTTGTAATCTAACAAGATGTACAAGTTAGTAGATTCGCCTCATTTCTAAAGTAGTTTCTTGAGAAAACAAACATCTTCATTGCCGAACATTGTACTGTGTGAAATAAGCTAATTCGGTTCTAGGAATCACTTGCTTTCCTACAAAGAAGGTTGAGTGCAGCAAGTTCAAACTTTCCTAGTTTGTGTAATCTAACAAGATGTACAAGTTAGTAGATTCGCCTCATTTCTAAAGTTTCTTCTTGAGAAAACAAACATCTTCATTGCCGAACATTGTACTGTGTGAAATAAGCTAATTCGGTTCTAGGAATCACTTGCTTTCCTACAAAGAAGGTTGAGTGCAGCAAGTTCAAACTTTCCTAGTTTGTGTAATCTAACAAGATGTACAAGTTAGTAGATTCGCCTCATTTCTAAAGTAGTTTCTTGAGAAAACAAACATCTTCATTGCCGAACATTGTACTGTGGGAAATAAGCTAATACAATCTAGGAATCACTTGCTTTCCTACAAAGAAGGTTGAGTGCAGCAAGTTCAAACTTTCCTAGTTTGTGTAATCTAACAAGATGTACAAGTTAGTAGATTCGCCTCATTTCTAAAGTAGTTTCTTGAGAAAACAAACATCTTCATTGCCGAACATTGTACTGTGTGAAATAAGCTAATTCGGTTCTAGGAATCACTTGCTTTCCTACAAAGAAGGTTGAGTGCAGCAAGTTCAAACTTTCCTAGTTTGTGTAATCTAACAAGATGTACAAGTTAGTAGATTCGCCTCATTTCTAAAGTAGTTTCTTGAGAAAACAAACATCTTCATTGCCGAACATTGTACTGTGTGAAATAAGCTAATTCGGTTCTAGGAATCACTTGCTTTCCTACAAAGAAGGTTGAGTGCAGCAAGTTCAAACTTTCCTAGTTTGTGTAATCTAACAAGATGTACAAGTTAGTAGATTCGCCTCATTTCTAAAGTAGTTTCTTGAGAAAACAAACATCTTCATTGCCGAACATTGTACTGTGTGAAATAAGCTAATTCGGTTCTAGGAATCACTTGCTTTCCTACAAAGAAGGTTGAGTGCAGCAAGTTCAAACTTTCCTAGTTTGTGTAATCTAACAAGATGTACAAGTTAGTAGATTCGCCTCATTTCTAAAGTAGTTTCTTGAGAAAACAACATCTTCATTGCCGAACATTGTACTGTGTGAAATAAGCTAATTCGGTTCTAGGAATCACTTGCTTTCCTACAAAAAGAAGGTTGAGTGCAGCAAGTTCAAACTTTCCTAGTTTGTGTAATCTAACAAGATGTACAAGTTAGTAGATTCGCCTCATTTCTAAAGTAGTTTCTTGAGAAAACAAACATCTTCATTGCCGAACATTGTACTGTGTGAAATAAGCTAATTCGGTTCTAGGAATCACTTGCTTTCCTACAAAGAAGGTTGAGTGCAGCAAGTTCAAACTTTCCTAGTTTGTGTAATCTAACAAGATGTACAAGTTAGTAGATTCGCCTCATTTCTAAAGTAGTTTCTTGAGAAAAAAACATCTTCATTGCCGAACATTGTACTGTGTGAAATAAGCTAATTCGGTTCTAGGAATCACTTGCTTTCCTACAAAGAAGGTTGAGTGCAGCAAGTTCAAACTTTCCTAGTTTGTGTAATCTAACAAGATGTACAAGTTAGTAGATTCGCCTCATTTAAAAAGTAGTTTCTTGAGAAAACAAACATCTTCATTCATTGCGAAATTGTACTGTGTGAAATAAGCTAATTCGGTTCTAGGAATCACTTGCTTTCCTACAAAGAAGGTTGAGTGCAGCAAGTTCAAACTTTCCTAGTTTGTGTAATCTAACAAGATGTACAAGTTAGTAGATTCGCCTCATTTCTAAAGTAGTTTCTTGAGAAAACAAACATCTTCATTGCCGAACATTGTACTGTGTGAAATAAGCTAATTCGGTTCTAGGAATCACTTGCTTTCCTAAAAAAGGGGCTGAGTGCAGCAAGTTCAAACTTTCTAACAAGATGTACAAGTTAGTAGATTCGCCTCATTTCTAAAGTAGTTTCTTGAGAAAACAAACATCTTCATTGCCATTGTACTGTGTGAAATAAGCTAATTCAAAGGAATCACTTTTCCTACAAAAGAAGGTTGAGTGCAGCAAGTTCAAACTTTCCTAGTTTGTGTAATCTAACAAGATGTACAAGTTAGTAGATTCGCCTCATTTCTAAAGTAGTTTCTTGAGAAAACAAACATCTTCATTGCCGAACATTGTACTGTGTGAAATAAGCTAATTCGGTTCTAGGAATCACTTGCTTTCCTACAAAGAAGGTTGAGTGCAGCAAGTTCAAACTTTCCTAGTTTGTGTAATCTAACAAGATGTACAAGTTAGTAGATTCGCCTCATTTCTAAAGTAGTTTCTTGAGAAAACAAACATCTTCATTGCCGAACATTGTACTGTGTGAAATAAAGCTAATTCGGTTCTAGGAATCACTTGCTTTCCTACAAAAAGGTTGAGTGCAGCAAGTTCAAACTTTCCTAGTTTGTGTAATCTAACAAGATGTACAAGTTAGTAGATTCGCCTCATTTCTAAAGTAGTTTTTGAGAAAACAAACATCTTCATTGCCGAACATTGTACTGTGTGAAATAAGCTAATTCGGTTCTAGGAATCACTTGCTTTCCTACAAAAAGAAGGTTGAGTGCAGCAAGTTCAAACTTTCCTAGTTTGTGTAATCTAACAAGATGTACAAGTTAGTAGATTCGCCTCATTTCTAAAGTAGTTTCTTGAGAAAACAAACATCTTCATTGCCGAACATTGTACTGTGTGAAATAAGCTAATTCGGTTCTAGGAATCACTGCTTTCCTACAAAGAAGGTTGAGTGCAGCAAGTTCAAACTTTCCTAGTTTGTGTAATCTAACAAGATGTACAAGTTAGTAGATTCGCCTCATTTCTAAAGTAGTTTCTTGAAAAACAAACATCTTCATTGCCGAACATTGTACTGTGTGAAATAAGCTAATTCGGTTCTAGGAATCACTTGCTTTCCTACAAAGAAGGTTGAGTGCAGCAAGTTCAAACTTTCCTAGTTTGTGTAATCTAACAAGATGTACAAGTTAGTAGATTCGCCTCATTTCTAAAGTAGTTTCTTGAGAAAACAAACATCTTCATTGCCGAACATTGTACTGTGTGAAATAAGCTAATTCGGTTCTAGGAATCACTTGCTTTCCTACAAAGAAGGTTGAGTGCAGCAAGTTCAAACTTTCCTAGTTTGTGTAATCTAACAAGATGTACAAGTTAGTAGATTCGCCTCATTTCTAAAGTAGTTTCTTGAGAAAACAAACATCTTCATTGCCGAACATTGTACTGTGTGAAATAAGCTAATTCGGTTCTAGGAATCACTTGCTTTCCTACAAAGAAGGTTGAGTGCAGCAAGTTCAAACTTTCCTAGTTTGTGTAATCTAACAAGATGTACAAGTTAGTAGATTCGCCTCATTTCTAAAGTAGTTTCTTGAGAAAACAAACATCTTCATTGCCGAACATTGTACTGTGTGAAATAAGCTAATTCGGTTCTAGGAATCACTTGCTTTCCTACAAAGAAGGTTGAGTGCAGCAAGTTCAAACTTTCCTAGTTTGTGTAATCTAACAAGATGTACAAGTTAGTAGATTCGCCTCATTTCTAAAGTAGTTTCTTGAGAAAACAAACATCTTCATTGCCGAACATTGTACTGTGTGAAATAAGCTAATTCGGTTCTAGGAATCACTTGCTTTCCTACAAAGAAGGTTGAGTGCAGCAACTTCAAACTTTCCTAGTTTGTGTAATCTAACAAGATGTACAAGTTAGTAGATTCGCCTCATTTCTAAAGTAGTTTCTTGAGAAAGAAACATCTTCATTGCCGAACATTGTACTGTGTGAAATAAGCTAATTCGGTTCTAGGAATCACTTGCTTTCCTACAAAGAAGGTTGAGTGCAGCAAGTTCAAACTTTCCTAGTTTGTGTAATCTAACAAGATGTACAAGTTAGTAGATTCGCCTCATTTCTAAAGTAGTTTCTTGAGAAAACAAACATCTTCATTGCCGAACATTGTACTGTGTGAAATAAGCTAATTCGGTTCTAGGAATCACTTGCTTTCCTACAAAAAAGGTTGAGTGCAGCAAGTTCAAACTTTCCTAGTTTGTGTAATCTAACAAGATGTACAAGTTAGTAGATTCGCCTCATTTCTAAAGTAGTTTCTTGAGAAAACAAACATCTTCATTGCCGAACATTGTACTGTGTGAAATAAAATAATTCGGTTCTAGGAATCACTTGCTTTCCTACAAAGAAGGTTGAGTGCAGCAAGTTCAAACTTTCCTAGTTTGTGTAATCTAACAAGATGTACAAGTTAGTAGATTCGCCTCATTTCTAAAGTAGTTTCTTGAGAAAACAAACATCTTCATTGCCGAACATTGTACTGTGTGAAATAAGCTAATTCGGTTCTAGGAATCACTTGCTTTCCTACAAAAGAGTTGAGTGCAGCAAGTTCAAACTTTCCTAGTTTGTGTAATCTAACAAGATGTACAAGTTAGTAGATTCGCCTCATTTCTAAAGTAGTTTCTTGAGAAAACAAACATCTTCATTGCCGAACATTGTACTGTGTGAAATAAGCTAATTCGGTTCTAGGAATCACTTGCTTTCCTACAAAAAAGGTTGAGTGCAGCAAGTTCAAACTTTCCTAGTTTGTGTAATCTAACAAGATGTACAAGTTAGTAGATTCGCCTCATTTCTAAAGTAGTTTCTTGAGAAAACAAACATCTTCATTGCCGAACATTGTACTGTGTGAAATAAGCTAATTCGGTTCTAGGAATCACTTGCTTTCCTACAAAGAAGGTTGAGTGCAGCAAGTTCAAACTTTCCTAGATTGTGTAATCTAACAAATTGTACAAGTTAGTAGATTCGCCTCATTTCTAAAGTAGTTTCTTGAGAAAAGAAACATCTTCTTTGCTTGACATTGTACTGTGTGAAATAAGCTAATTCGGTTCTAGGAATCACTTGCTTTCCTACAAAGAAGGTTGAGTGCAGCAAGTTCAAACTTTCCTAGTTTGTGTAATCTAACAAGATGTACAAGTTAGTAGATTCGCCTCATTTCTAAAGTAGTTTCTTGAGAAAACAAACATCTTCATTGCCGAACATTGTACTGTGTGAAATAAGCTAATTCGGTTCTAGGAATCACTTGCTTTCCTACAAAGAAGGTTGAGTGCAGCAAGTTCAAACTTTCCTAGTTTGTGTAATCTAACAAGATGTACAAGTTAGTTAGATCTTCATTTCTAAAGTAGTTTCTTGAAAACAAACATCTTCATTGCCGAACATTGTACTGTGTGAAATAAGCTAATTCGGTTCTAGGAATCACTTGCTTTCCTACAAAGAAGGTTGAGTGCAGCAAGTTCAAACTTTCCTAGTTTGTGTAATCTAACAAGATGTACAAGTTAGTAGATTCGCCTCATTTCTAAAGTAGTTTCTTGAAAAAAAAAAATCTTCATTGCCGAACATTGTACTGTGTGAAATAAGCTAATTCGGTTCTAGGAATCACTTGCTTTCCTACAAAGAAGGTTGAGTGCAGCAAGTTCAAACTTTCCTAGTTTGTGTAATCTAACAAGATGTACAAGTTAGTAGATTCGCCTCATTTCTAAAGTAGTTTCTTGAGAAAACAAACATCTTCATTGCCGAACATTGTACTGTGTGAAATAAGCTAATTCGGTTCTAGGAATCACTTGCTTTCCTACAAAGAAGGTTGAGTGCAGCAAGTTCAAACTTTCCTAGTTTGTGTAATCTAACAAGATGTACAAGTTAGTAGATTCGCCTCATTTCTAAAAAGTAGTTTCTTGAGAAAACAAACATCTTCATTGCGAACATTGTACTGTGTGAAATAAGCTAATTAGGTTCTAGGGTGCAGCAAGTTCAAACTTTCCTAGTTTGTGTAATCTAACAAGATGTACAAGTTAGTAGATTCGCCTCATTTCTAAAGTAGTTTCTTGAGAAAACAAACATCTTCATTGCCGAACATTGTACTGTGTGAAATAAGCTAATTCGGTTCTAGGAATCACTTGCTTTCCTACAAAGAAGGTTGAGTGCAGCAAGTTCAAACTTTCCTAGTTTGTGTAATCTAACAAGATGTACAAGTTAGTAGATTCGCCTCATTTCTAAAGTAGTTTCTTGAGAAAACAAACATCTTCATTGCCGAACATTGTACTGTGTGAAATAAGCTAATTCGGTTCTAGGAATCACTTGCTTTCCTACAAAGAAGGTTGAGTGCAGCAAGTTCAAACTTTCCTAGTTTGTGTAATCTAACAAGATGTACAAGTTAGTAGATTCGCCTCATTTCTAAAGTAGTTTCTTGAGAAAACAAACATCTTCATTGCCGAACATTGTACTGTGTGAAATAAGCTAATTCGGTTCTAGGAATCACTTGCTTTCCTACAAAGAAGGTTGAGTGCAGCAAGTTCAAACTTTCCTAGTTTGTGTAATCTAACAAGATGTACAAGTTAGTAGATTCGCCTCATTTCTAAAGTAGTTTCTTGAGAAAACAAACATCTTCATTGCCGAACATTGTACTGTGTGAAATAAGCTAATTCGGTTCTAGGAATCACTTGCTTTCCTACAAAGAAGGTTGAGTGCAGCAAGTTCAAACTTTCCTAGTTTGTGTAATCTAACAAGATGTACAAGTTAGTAGATTCGCCTCATTTCTAAAGTAGTTTCTTGAGAAAACAAACATCTTCATTGCCGAACATTGTACTGTGTGAAATAAGCTAATTCGGTTCTAGGAATCACTTGCTTTCCTACAAAGAAGGTTGAGTGCAGCAAGTTCAAACTTTCCTAGTTTGTGTAATCTAACAAGATGTACAAGTTAGTAGATTCGCCTCATTTCTAAAGTAGTTTCTTGAGAAAACAAACATCTTCATTGCCGAACATTGTACTGTGTGAAATAAGCTAATTCGGTTCTAGGAATCACTTGCTTTCCTACAAAGAAGGTTGAGTGCAGCAAGTTCAAACTTTCCTAGTTTGTGTAATCTAACAAGATGTACAAGTTAGTAGATTCGCCTCATTTCTAAAGTAGTTTCTTGAGAAAACAAACATCTTCATTGCCGAACATTGTACTGTGTGAAATAAGCTAATTCGGTTCTAGGAATCACTTGCTTTCCTACAAAGAAGGTTGAGTGCAGCAAGTTCAAACTTTCCTAGTTTGTGTAATCTAACAAGATGTACAAGTTAGTAGATTCGCCTCATTTCTAAAGTAGTTTCTTGAGAAAACAAACATCTTCATTGCCGAACATTGTACTGTGTGAAATAAGCTAATTCGGTTCTAGGAATCACTTGCTTTCCTACAAAGAAGGTTTGAGTGCAGCAAGTTCAAACTTTCCTAGTTTGTGTAATCTAACAAGATGTACAAGTTAGTAGATTCGCCTCATTTCTAAAGTAGTTTCTTGAGAAAACAAACATCTTCATTGCCGAACATTGTACTGTGTGAAATAAGCTAATTCGGTTCTAGGAATCACTTGCTTTCCTACAAAGAAGGTTGAGTGCAGCAAGTTCAAACTTTCCTAGTTTGTGTAATCTAACAAGATGTACAAGTTAGTAGATTCGCCTCATTTCTAAAGTAGTTTCTTGAGAAAACAAACATCTTCATTGCCGAACATTGTACTGTGTGAATTTAAGCTAATTCGGTTCTAGGAATCACTTGCTTTCCTACAAAGAAGGTTGAGTGCAGCAAGTTCAAACTTTCCTAGTTTGTGTAATCTAACAAGATGTACAAGTTAGTAGATTCGCCTCATTTCTAAAGTAGTTTCTTGAGAAAACAAACATCTTCATTGCCGAACATTGTACTGTGTGAAATAAGCTAATTCGGTTCTAGGAATCACTTGCTTTCCTACAAAGAAGGTTGAGTGCAGCGAGTTCAAACTTTCCTAGTTTGTGTAATCTAACAAGATGTACAAGTTAGTAGATTCGCCTCATTTCTAAAGTAGTTTCTTGAGAAAACAAACATCTTCATTGCCGAACATTGTACTGTGTGAAATAAGCTAATTCGGTTCTAGGAATCACTTGCTTTCCTACAAAGAAGGTTGAGTGCAGCAAGTTCAAACTTTCCTAGTTTGTGTAATCTAACAAGATGTACAAGTTAGTAGATTCGCCTCATTTCTAAAGTAGTTTCTTGAGAAAACAAACATCTTCATTGCCGAACATTGTACTGTGTGAAATAAGCTAATTCGGTTCTAGGAATCACTTGCTTTCCTACAAAAAAGGTTGAGTGCAGCAAGTTCAAACTTTCCTAGTTTGTGTAATCTAACAAGATGTACAAGTTAGTAGATTCGCCTCATTTTAAAAGTAGTTTCTTGAGAAAACAAACATCTTCATTGCCGAACATTGTACTGTGTGAAATAAGCTAATTCGGTTCTAGGAATCACTTGCTTTCCTACAAAGAAGGTTGAGTGCAGCAAGTTCAAACTTTCCTAGTTTGTGTAATCTAACAAGATGTACAAGTTAGTAGATTCGCCTCATTTCTAAAGTAGTTTCTTGAGAAAACAAACATCTTCATTGCCGAACATTGTACTGTGTGAAATAAGCTAATTCGGTTCTAGGAATCACTTGCTTTCCTACAAAGAAGGTTGAGTGCAGCAAGTTCAAACTTTCCTAGTTTGTGTAATCTAACAAGATGTACAAGTTAGTAGATTCGCCTCATTTCTAAAGTAGTTTCTTGAGAAAACAAACATCTTCATTGCCGAACATTGTACTGTGTGAAATAAGCTAATTCGGTTCTAGGAATCACTTGCTTTCCTACAAAGAAGGTTGAGTGCAGCAAGTTCAAACTTTCCTAGTTTGTGTAATCTAACAAGATGTACAAGTTAGTAGATTCGCCTCATTTCTAAAGTAGTTTCTTGAGAAAACAAACATCTTCATTGCCGAACATTGTACTGTGTGAAATAAGCTAATTCGGTTCTAGGAATCACTTGCTTTCCTAAAAAAGAAGGTTGAGTGCAGCAAGTTCAAACTTTCCTAGTTTGTGTAATCTAACAAGATGTACAAGTTAGTAGATTCGCCTCATTTCTAAAGTAGTTTCTTGAGAAAACAAACATCTTCATTGCGAACATTGTACTGTGTGAAATAAGCTAATTCGGTTCTAGGAATCACTTGCTTTCCTACAAAGAAGGTTGAGTGCAGCAAGTTCAAACTTTCCTAGTTTGTGTAATCTAACAAGATGTACAAGTTAGTAGATTCGCCTCATTTCTAAAGTAGTTTCTTGAGAAAACAAACATCTTCATTGCCGACCATTGTACTGTGTGAAATAAGCTAATTCGGTTCTAGGAATCACTTGCTTTCCTACAAAGAAGGTTGAGTGCAGCAAGTTCAAACTTTCCTAGTTTGTGTAATCTAACAAGATGTACAAGTTAGTAGATTCGCCTCATTTCTAAAGTAGTTTCTTGAGAAAACAAACATCTTCATTGCCGAACATTGTACTGTGTGAAATAAGCTAATTCGGTTCTAGGAATCACTTGCTTTCCTACAAAGAAGGTTGAGTGCAGCAAGTTCAAACTTTCCTAGTTTGTGTAATCTAACAAGATGTACAAGTTAGTAGATTCGCCTCATTTCTAAAGTAGTTTCTTGAGAAAACAAACATCTTCATTGCCGAACATTGTACTGTGTGAAATAAGCTAATTCGGTTCTAGGAATCACTTGCTTTCCTACAAAGAAGGTTGAGTGCAGCAAGTTCAAACTTTCCTAGTTTGTGTAATCTAACAAGATGTACAAGTTAGTAGATTCGCCTCATTTCTAAAGTAGTTTCTTGAGAAAACAAACATCTTCATTGCCGAACATTGTACTGTGTGAAATAAGCTAATTCGGTTCTAGGAATCACTTGCTTTCCTACAAAGAAGGTTGAGTGCAGCAAGTTCAAAATTTCCTAGTTTGTGTAATCTAACAAGATGTACAAGTTAGTAGATTCGCCTCATTTCTAAAAGTAGTTTCTTGAGAAAACAAACATCTTCATTGCCGAACATTGTACTGTGTGAAATAAGCTAATTCGGTTCTAGGAATCACTTGCTTTCCTACAAAGAAGGTTGAGTGCAGCAAGTTCAAACTTTCCTAGTTTGTGTAATCTAACAAGATGTACAAGTTAGTAGATTCGCCTCATTTCTAAAGTAGTTTCTTGAGAAAACAAACATCTTCATTGCCGAACATTGTACTGTGTGAAATAAGCTAATTCGGTTCTAGGAATCACTTGCTTTCCTACAAAGAAGGTTGAGTGCAGCAAGTTCAAACTTTCCTAGTTTGTGTAATCTAACAAGATGTACAAGTTAGTAGATTCGCCTCATTTCTAAAGTAGTTTCTTGAGAAAACAAACATCTTCATTGCCGAACATTGTACTGTGTGAAATAAGCTAATTCGGTTCTAGGAATCACTTGCTTTCCTACAAAAAGAAGGTTGAGTGCAGCAAGTTCAAACTTTCCTAGTTTGTGTAATCTAACAAGATGTACAAGTTAGTAGATTCGCCTCATTTCTAAAGTAGTTTCTTGAGAAAACAAACATCTTCATTGCCGAACATTGTACTGTGTGAAATAAGCTAATTCGGTTCTAGGAATCACTTGCTTTCCTACAAAGAAGGTTGAGTGCAGCAAGTTCAAACTTTCCTAGTTTGTGTAATCTAACAAGATGTACAAGTTAGTAGATTCGCCTCATTTCTAAAGTAGTTTCTTGAGAAAACAAACATCTTCATTGCCGAACATTGTACTGTGTGAAATAAGCTAATTCGGTTCTAGGAATCACTTGCTTTCCTACAAAGAAGGTTGAGTGCAGCAAGTTCAAACTTTCCTAGTTTGTGTAATCTAACAAGATGTACAAGTTAGTAGATTCGCCTCATTTCTAAAGTAGTTTCTTGAGAAAACAAACATCTTCATTGCCGAACATTGTACTGTGTGAAATAAGCTAATTCGGTTCTAGGAATCACTTGCTTTCCTACAAAGAAGGTTGAGTGCAGCAAGTTCAAACTTTCCTAGTTTGTGTAATCTAACAAGATGTACAAGTTAGTAGATTCGCCTCATTTCTAAAGTAGTTTCTTGAAAAACAAACATCTTTCTAAAGTAGTTTCTTGAGAAAACAAACATCTTCATTGCCGAACATTGTACTGTGTGAAATAAGCTAATTCGGTTCTAGGAATCACTTGCTTTCCTACAAAGAAGGTTGAGTGCAGCAAGTTCAAACTTTCCTAGTTTGTGTAATCTAACAAGATGTACAAGTTAGTAGATTCGCCTCATTTCTAAAGTAGTTTCTTGAGAAAACAAACATCTTCATTGCCGAACATTGTACTGTGTGAAATAAGCTAATTCGGTTCTAGGAATCACTTGCTTTCCTACAAAGAAGGTTGAGTGCAGCAAGTTCAAACTTTCCTAGTTTGTGTAATCTAACAAGATGTACAAGTTAGTAGATTCGCCTCATTTCTAAAGTAGTTTCTTGAGAAAACAAACATCTTCATTGCGAACATTGTACTGTGTGAAATAAGCTAATTCGGTTCTAGGAATCACTTGCTTTCCTACAAAGAAGGTTGAGTGCAGCAAGTTCAAACTTTCCTAGTTTGTGTAATCTAACAAGATGTACAAGTTAGTAGATTCGCCTCATTTCTAAAGTAGTTTCTTGAGAAAACAAACATCTTCATTGCCGAACATTGTACTGTGTGAAATAAGCTAATTCGGTTCTAGGAATCACTTGCTTTCCTACAAAGAAGGTTGAGTGCAGCAAGTTCAAACTTTCCTAGTTTGTGTAATCTAACAAGATGTACAAGTTAGTAGATTCGCCTCATTTCTAAAGTAGTTTCTTGAGAAAACAAACATCTTCATTGCCGAACATTGTACTGTGTGAAATAAGCTAATTCGGTTCTAGGAATCACTTGCTTTCCTACAAAGAAGGTTGAGTGCAGCAAGTTCAAACTTTCCTAGTTTGTGTAATCTAACAAGATGTACAAGTTAGTAGATTCGCCTCATTTCTAAAGTAGTTTCTTGAGAAAACAAACATCTTCATTGCCGAACATTGTACTGTGTGAAATAAGCTAATTCGGTTCTAGGAATCACTTGCTTTCCTACAAAGAAGGTTGAGTGCAGCAAGTTCAAACTTTCCTAGTTTGTGTAATCTAACAAGATGTACAAGTTAGTAGATTCGCCTCATTTCTAAAGTAGTTTCTTGAGAAAACAAACATCTTCATTGCCGAACATTGTACTGTGTGAAATAAGCTAATTCGGTTCTAGGAATCACTTGCTTTCCTACAAAGAAGGTTGAGTGCAGCAAGTTCAAACTTTCCTAGTTTGTGTAATCTAACAAGATGTACAAGTTAGTAGATTCGCCTCATTTCTAAAGTAGTTTCTTGAGAAAACAAACATCTTCATTAGCGAACATTGTACTGTGTGAAATAAGCTAATTCGGTTCTAGGAATCACTTGCTTTCCTACAAAGAAGGTTGAGTGCAGCAAGTTCAAACTTTCCTAGTTTGTGTAATCTAACAAGATGTACAAGTTAGTAGATTCGCCTCATTTCTAAAGTAGTTTCTTGAGAAAACAAACATCTTCATTGCCGAACATTGTACGATGTGAAATAAGCTAATTCGGTTCTAGGAATCACTTGCTTTCCTACAAAGAAGGTTGAGTGCAGCAAGTTCAAACTTTCCTAGTTTGTGTAATCTAACAAGATGTACAAGTTAGTAGATTCGCCTCATTTCTAAAGTAGTTTCTTGAGAAAACAAACATCTTCATTGCCGAACATTGTACTGTGTGAAATAAGCTAATTCGGTTCTAGGAATCACTTGCTTTCCTACAAAGAAGGTTGAGTGCAGCAAGTTCAAACTTTCCTAGTTTGTGTAATCTAACAAGATGTACAAGTTAGTAGATTCGCCTCATTTCTAAAGTAGTTTCTTGAGAAAACAAACATCTTCATTGCCGAACATTGTACTGTGTGAAATAAGCTAATTCGGTTCTAGGAATCACTTGCTTTCCTACAAAGAAGGTTGAGTGCAGCAAGTTCAAACTTTCCTAGTTTGTGTAATCTAACAAGATGTACAAGTTAGTAGATTCGCCTCATTTCTAAAGTAGTTTCTTGAGAAAACAAACATCTTCATTGCCGAACATTGTACTGTGTGAAATAAGCTAATTCGGTTCTAGGAATCACTTGCTTTCCTACAAAGAGGTTGAGTGCAGCAAGTTCAAACTTTCCTAGTTTGTGTAATCTAACAAGATGTACAAGTTAGTAGATTCGCCTCATTTCTAAAGTAGTTTCTTGAGAAAACAAACATCTTCATTGCGAACATTGTACTGTGTGAAATAAGCTAATTCGGTTCTAGGAATCACTTGCTTTCCTACAAAGAAGGTTGAGTGCAGCAAGTTCAAACTTTCCTAGTTTGTGTAATCTAACAAGATGTACAAGTTAGTAGATTCGCCTCATTTCTAAAGTAGTTTCTTGAGAAAACAAACATCTTCATTGCCGAACATTGTACTGTGTGAAATAAGCTAATTCGGTTCTAGGAATCACTTGCTTTCCTACAAAGAAGGTTGAGTGCAGCAAGTTCAAACTTTCCTAGTTTGTGTAATCTAACAAGATGTACAAGTTAGTAGATTCGCCTCATTTCTAAAGTAGTTTCTTGAGAAAACAAACATCTTCATTGCCGAACATTGTACTGTGTGAAATAAGCTAATTCGGTTCTAGGAATCACTTGCTTTCCTACAAAGAAGGTTGAGTGCAGCAAGTTCAAACTTTCCTAGTTTGTGTAATCTAACAAGATGTACAAGTTAGTAGATTCGCCTCATTTCTAAAGTAGTTTCTTGAGAAAACAAACATCTTCATTGCGAACATTGTACTGTGTGAAATAAGCTAATTCGGTTCTAGGAATCACTTGCTTTCCTACAAAGAAGGTTGAGTGCAGCAAGTTCAAACTTTCCTAGTTTGTGTAATCTAACAAGATGTACAAGTTAGTAGATTCGCCTCATTTCTAAAGTAGTTTCTTGAGAAAACAAACATCTTCATTGCCGAACATTGTACTGTGTGAAATAAGCTAATTCGGTTCTAGGAATCACTTGCTTTCCTACAAAGAAGGTTGAGTGCAGCAAGTTCAAACTTTCCTAGTTTGTGTAATCTAACAAGATGTACAAGTTAGTAGATTCGCCTCATTTCTAAAGTAGTTTCTTGAGAAAACAAACATCTTCATTGCCGAACATTGTACTGTGTGAAATAAGCTAATTCGGTTCTAGGAATCACTTGCTTTCCTACAAAGAAGGTTGAGTGCAGCAAGTTCAAACTTTCCTAGTTTGTGTAATCTAACAAGATGTACAAGTTAGTAGATTCGCCTCATTTCTAAAGTAGTTTCTTGAGAAAACAAACATCTTCATTGCGAACATTGTACTGTGTGAAATAAGCTAATTCGGTTCTAGGAATCACTTGCTTTCCTACAAAGAAGGTTGAGTGCAGCAAGTTCAAACTTTCCTAGTTTGTGTAATCTAACAAGATGTACAAGTTAGTAGATTCGCCTCATTTCTAAAGTAGTTTCTTGAGAAAACAAACATCTTCATTGCCGAACATTGTACTGTGTGAAATAAGCTAATTCGGTTCTAGGAATCACTTGCTTTCCTACAAAGAAGGTTGAGTGCAGCAAGTTCAAACTTTCCTAGTTTGTGTAATCTAACAAGATGTACAAGTTAGTAGATTCGCCTCATTTCTAAAGTAGTTTCTTGAGAAAACAAACATCTTCATTGCCGAACATTGTACTGTGTGAAATAAGCTAATTCGGTTCTAGGAATCACTTGCTTTCCTACAAAGAAGGTTGAGTGCAGCAAGTTCAAACTTTCCTAGTTTGTGTAATCTAACAAGATGTACAAGTTAGTAGATTCGCCTCATTTCTAAAGTAGTTTCTTGAGAAAACAAACATCTTCATTGCCGAACATTGTACTGTGTGAAATAAGCTAATTCGGTTCTAGGAATCACTTGCTTTCCTACAAAGAAGGTTGAGTGCAGCAAGTTCAAACTTTCCTAGTTTGTGTAATCTAACAAGATGTACAAGTTAGTAGATTCGCCTCATTTCTAAAGTAGTTTCTTGAGAAAACAAACATCTTCATTGCCGAACATTGTACTGTGTGAAATAAGCTAATTCGGTTCTAGGAATCACTTGCTTTCCTACAAAAAGAAGGTTGAGTGCAGCAAGTTCAAACTTTCCTAGTTTGTGTAATCTAACAAGATGTACAAGTTAGTAGATTCGCCTCATTTCTAAAGTAGTTTCTTGAGAAAACAAACATCTTCATTGCCGAACATTGTACTGTGTGAAATAAGCTAATTCGGTTCTAGGAATCACTTGCTTTCCTACAAAGAAGGTTGAGTGCAGCAAGTTCAAACTTTCCTAGTTTGTGTAATCTAACAAGATGTACAAGTTAGTAGATTCGCCTCATTTCTAAAGTAGTTTCTTGAGAAAACAAACATCTTCATTGCCGAACATTGTACTGTGTGAAATAAGCTAATTCGGTTCTAGGAATCACTTGCTTTCCTACAAAGAAGGTTGAGTGCAGCAAGTTCAAACTTTCCTAGTTTGTGTAATCTAACAAGATGTACAAGTTAGTAGATTCGCCTCATTTCTAAAGTAGTTTCTTGAGAAAACAAACATCTTCATTGCCGAACATTGTACTGTGTGAAATAAGCTAATTCGGTTCTAGGAATCACTTGCTTTCCTACAAAGAAGGTTGAGTGCAGCAAGTTCAAACTTTCCTAGTTTGTGTAATCTAACAAGATGTACAAGTTAGTAGATTCGCCTCATTTCTAAAGTAGTTTCTTGAGAAAACAAACATCTTCATTGCCGAACATTGTACTGTGTGAAATAAGCTAATTCGGTTCTAGGAATCACTTGCTTTCCTACAAAGAAGGTTGAGTGCAGCAAGTTCAAACTTTCCTAGTTTGTGTAATCTAACAAGATGTACAAGTTAGTAGATTCGCCTCATTTCTAAAGTAGTTTCTTGAGAAAACAAACATCTTCATTGCGAACATTGTACTGTGTGAAATAAGCTAATTCGGTTCTAGGAATCACTTGCTTTCCTACAAAGAAGGTTGAGTGCAGCAAGTTCAAACTTTCCTAGTTTGTGTAATCTAACAAGATGTACAAGTTAGTAGATTCGCCTCATTTCTAAAGTAGTTTCTTGAGAAAACAAACATCTTCATTGCCGAACATTGTACTGTGTGAAATAAGCTAATTCGGTTCTAGGAATCACTTGCTTTCCTACAAAGAAGGTTGAGTGCAGCAAGTTCAAACTTTCCTAGTTTGTGTAATCTAACAAGATGTACAAGTTAGTAGATTCGCCTCATTTCTAAAGTAGTTTCTTGAGAAAACAAACATCTTCATTGCCGAACATTGTACTGTGTGAAATAAGCTAATTCGGTTCTAGGAATCACTTGCTTTCCTACAAAGAAGGTTGAGTGCAGCAAGTTCAAACTTTCCTAGTTTGTGTAATCTAACAAGATGTACAAGTTAGTAGATTCGCCTCATTTCTAAAGTAGTTTCTTGAGAAAACAAACATCTTCATTGCCGAACATTGTACTGTGTGAAATAAGCTAATTCGGTTCTAGGAATCACTTGCTTTCCTACAAAGAAGGTTGAGTGCAGCAAGTTCAAACTTTCCTAGTTTGTGTAATCTAACAAGATGTACAAGTTAGTAGATTCGCCTCATTTCTAAAGTAGTTTCTTGAGAAAACAAACATCTTCATTGCCGAACATTGTACTGTGTGAAATAAGCTAATTCGGTTCTAGGAATCACTTGCTTTCCTACAAAGAAGGTTGAGTGCAGCAAGTTCAAACTTTCCTAGTTTGTGTAATCTAACAAGATGTACAAGTTAGTAGATTCGCCTCATTTCTAAAGTAGTTTCTTGAGAAAACAAACATCTTCATTGCCGAACATTGTACTGTGTGAAATAAGCTAATTCGGTTCTAGGAATCACTTGCTTTCCTACAAAGAAGGTTGAGTGCAGCAAGTTCAAACTTTCCTAGTTTGTGTAATCTAACAAGATGTACAAGTTAGTAGATTCGCCTCATTTCTAAAGTAGTTTCTTGAGAAAACAAACATCTTCATTGCCGAACATTGTACTGTGTGAAATAAGCTAATTCGGTTCTAGGAATCACTTGCTTTCCTACAAAGAAGGTTGAGTGCAGCAAGTTCAAACTTTCCCTAGTTTGTGTAATCTAACAAGATGTACAAGTTAGTAGATTCGCCTCATTTCTAAAGTAGTTTCTTGAGAAAACAAACATCTTCATTGCCGAACATTGTACTGTGTGAAATAAGCTAATTCGGTTCTAGGAATCACTTGCTTTCCTACAAAAGAAGGTTGAGTGCAGCAAGTTCAAACTTTCCTAGTTTGTGTAATCTAACAAGATGTACAAGTTAGTAGATTCGCCTCATTTCTAAAGTAGTTTCTTGAGAAAACAAACATCTTCATTGCCGAACATTGTACTGTGTGAAATAAGCTAATTCGGTTCTAGGAATCACTTGCTTTCCTACAAAGAAGGTTGAGTGCAGCAAGTTCAAACTTTCCTAGTTTGTGTAATCTAACAAGATGTACAAGTTAGTAGATTCGCCTCATTTCTAAAGTAGTTTCTTGAGAAAACAAACATCTTCATTGCCGAACATTGTACTGTGTGAAATAAGCTAATTCGGTTCTAGGAATCACTTGCTTTCCTACAAAGAAGGTTGAGTGCAGCAAGTTCAAACTTTCCTAGTTTGTGTAATCTAACAAGATGTACAAGTTAGTAGATTCGCCTCATTTCTAAAGTAGTTTCTTGAGAAAACAAACATCTTCATTGCCGAACATTGTACTGTGTGAAATAAGCTAATTCGGTTCTAGGAATCACTTGCTTTCCTACAAAGAAGGTTGAGTGCAGCAAGTTCAAACTTTCCTAGTTTGTGTAATCTAACAAGATGTACAAGTTAGTAGATTCGCCTCATTTCTAAAGTAGTTTCTTGAGAAAACAAACATCTTCATTGCCGAACATTGTACTGTGTGAAATAAGCTAATTCGGTTCTAGGAATCACTTGCTTTCCTACAAAGAAGGTTGAGTGCAGCAAGTTCAAACTTTCCTAGTTTGTGTAATCTAACAAGATGTACAAGTTAGTAGATTCGCCTCATTTCTAAAGTAGTTTCTTGAGAAAACAAACATCTTCATTGCCGAACATTGTACTGTGTGAAATAAGCTAATTCGGTTCTAGGAATCACTTGCTTTCCTACAAAAGAAGGTTGAGTGCAGCAAGTTCAAACTTTCCTAGTTTGTGTAATCTAACAAGATGTACAAGTTAGTAGATTCGCCTCATTTCTAAAGTAGTTTCTTGAGAAAACAAACATCTTCATTGCCGAACATTGTACTGTGTGAAATAAGCTAATTCGGTTCTAGGAATCACTTGCTTTCCTACAAAGAAGGTTGAGTGCAGCAAGTTCAAACTTTCCTAGTTTGTGTAATCTAACAAGATGTACAAGTTAGTAGATTCGCCTCATTTCTAAAGTAGTTTCTTGAGAAAACAAACATCTTCATAGCCGAACATTGTACTGTGTGAAATAAGCTAATTCGCGAACATTGTACTGTGTGAAATAAGCTAATTCGGTTCTAGGAATCACTTGCTTTCCTACAAAGAAGGTTGAGTGCAGCAAGTTCAAACTTTCCTAGTTTGTGTAATCTAACAAGATGTACAAGTTAGTAGATTCGCCTCATTTCTAAAGTAGTTTCTTGAGAAAACAAACATCTTCATTGCCGAACATTGTACTGTGTGAAATAAGCTAATTCGGTTCTAGGAATCACTTGCTTTCCTACAAAGAAGGTTGAGTGCAGCAAGTTCAAACTTTCCTAGTTTGTGTAATCTAACAAGATGTACAAGTTAGTAGATTCGCCTCATTTCTAAAGTAGTTTCTTGAGAAAACAAACATCTTCATTGCCGAACATTGTACTGTGTGAAATAAGCTAATTCGGTTCTAGGAATCACTTGCTTTCCTACAAAGAAGGTTGAGTGCAGCAAGTTCAAACTTTCCTAGTTTGTGTAATCTAACAAGATGTACAAGTTAGTAGATTCGCCTCATTTCTAAAGTAGTTTCTTGAGAAAACAAACATCTTCATTGCCGAACATTGTACTGTGTGAAATAAGCTAATTCGGTTCTAGGAATCACTTGCTTTCCTACAAAGAAGGTTGAGTGCAGCAAGTTCAAACTTTCCTAGTTTGTGTAATCTAACAAGATGTACAAGTTTAGTAGATTCGCCTCATTTCTAAAGTAGTTTCTTGAGAAAACAAACATCTTCATTGCCGAACATTGTACTGTGTGAAATAAGCTAATTCGGTTCTAGGAATCACTTGCTTTCCTACAAAGAAGGTTGAGTGCAGCAAGTTCAAACTTTCCTAGTTTGTGTAATCTAACAAGATGTACAAGTTAGTAGATTCGCCTCATTTCTAAAGTAGTTTCTTGAGAAAACAAACATCTTCATTGCCGAACATTGTACTGTGTGAAATAAGCTAATTCGGTTCTAGGAATCACTTGCTTTCCTACAAAGAAGGTTGAGTGCAGCAAGTTCAAACTTTCCTAGTTTGTGTAATCTAACAAGATGTACAAGTTAGTAGATTCGCCTCATTTCTAAAGTAGTTTCTTGAGAAAACAAACATCTTCATTGCCGAACATTGTACTGTGTGAAATAAGCTAATTCGGTTCTAGGAATCACTTGCTTTCCTACAAAGAAGGTTGAGTGCAGCGAAATAAGCTAGTCGGTTCTAGGAATCACTTGCTTTCCTACAAAAGAAGGTTGAGTGCAGCAAGTTCAAACTTTCCTAGTTTGTGTAATCTAACAAGATGTACAAGTTAGTAGATTCGCCTCATTTTAAAAGTAGTTTCTTGAAAAAACAAACATCTTCATTGCCGAACATTGTACTGTGTGAAATAAGCTAATTCGGTTCTAGGAATCACTTGCTTTCCTACAAAGAAGGTTGAGTGCAGCAAGTTCAAACTTTCCTAGTTTGTGTAATCTAACAAGATGTACAAGTTAGTAGATTCGCCTCATTTCTAAAGTAGTTTCTTGAAAACAAAAACATCTTCATTGCCGAACATTGTACTGTGTGAAATAAGCTAGTCGGTTCTAAATCACTTGCTTTCCTACAAAGAAGGTTGAGTGCAGCAAGTTCAAACTTTCCTAGTTTGTGTAATCTAACAAGATGTACAAGTTAGTAGATTCGCCTCATTTCTAAAGTAGTTTCTTGAGAAAACAAACATCTTCATTGCCCAACATTGTACTGTGTGAAATAAGCTAATTCGGTTCTAGGAATCACTTGCTTTCCTACAAAGAAGGTTGAGTGCAGCAAGTTCAAACTTTCTAGTTTGTGTAATCTAACAAGATGTACAAGTTAGTAGATTCGCCTCATTTCTAAAGTAGTTTCTTGAGAAAACAAAACATCTTCATTGCCGAACATTGTACTGTGTGTGAAATAAGCTAATTCGTTTCTAGGAATCACTTGCTTTCCTACAAAGAAGGTTGAGTGCAGCAAGTTCAAACTTTCCTAGTTTGTGTAATCTAACAAGATGTACAAAGTAGTAGATTCGCCTCATTTCTAAAGTAGTTTCTTGAGAAAACAAACATCTTCATTGCCGAACATTGTACTGTGTGAAATAAGCTAATTCGGTTCTAGGAATCACTTGCTTTCCTACAAAGAAAGTTGAGTGCAGCAAGTTCAAACTTTCCTAGTTTGTGTAATCTAACAAGATGTACAAGTTAGTAGATTCGCCTCATTTCTAAAGTAGTTTCTTGAGAAAACAAACATCTTCATTGCCGAACATTGTACTGTGTGAAATAAGCTAATTCGGTTCTAGGAATCACTTGCTTTCCTACAAAGAAGGTTGAGTGCAGCAAGTTCAAACTTTCCTAGTTTGTGTAATCTAACAAGATGTACAAGTTAGTAGATTCGCCTCATTTCTAAAGTAGTTTCTTGAGAAAACAAACATCTTCATTGCCGAACATTGTACTGTGTGAAATAAGCTAATTCGGTTCTAGGAATCACTTGCTTTCCTACAAAGAAGGTTGAGTGCAGCAAGTTCAAACTTTCCTAGTTTGTGTAATCTAACAAGATGTACAAGTTAGTAGATTCGCCTCATTTCTAAAGTAGTTTCTTGAGAAAACAAACATCTTCATTGCCGAACATTGTACTGTGTGAAATAAGCTAATTCGGTTCTAGGAATCACTTGCTTTCCTACAAAGAAGGTTGAGTGCAGCAAGTTCAAACTTTCCTAGTTTGTGTAATCTAACAAGATGTACAAGTTAGTAGATTCGCCTCATTTCTAAAGTAGTTTCTTGAGAAAACAAACATCTTCATTGCCGAACATTGTACTGTGTGAAATAAGCTAATTCGGTTCTAGGAATCACTTGCTTTCCTACAAAGAAGGTTGAGTGCAGCAAGTTCAAACTTTCCTAGTTTGTGTAATCTAACAAGATGTACAAGTTAGTAGATTCGCCTCATTTCTAAAGTAGTTTCTTGAGAAAACAAACATCTTCATTGCCGAACATTGTACTGTGTGAAATAAGCTAATTCGGTTCTAGGAATCACTTGCTTTCCTACAAAGAAGGTTGAGTGCAGCAAGTTCAAACTTTCCTAGTTTGTGTAATCTAACAAGATGTACAAGTTAGTAGATTCGCCTCATTTCTAAAGTAGTTTCTTGAGAAAACAAACATCTTCATTGCCGAACATTGTACTGTGTGAAATAAGCTAATTCGGTTCTAGGAATCACTTGCTTTCCTACAAAGAAGGTTGAGTGCAGCAAGTTCAAACTTTCCTAGTTTGTGTAATCTAACAAGATGTACAAGTTAGTAGATTCGCCTCATTTCTAAAGTAGTTTCTTGAGAAAACAAACATCTTCATTGCCGAACATTGTACTGTGTGAAATAAGCTAATTCGGTTCTAGGAATCACTTGCTTTCCTACAAAGAAGGTTGAGTGCAGCAAGTTCAAACTTTCCTAGTTTGTGTAATCTAACAAGATGTACAAGTTAGTAGATTCGCCTCATTTCTAAAGTAGTTTCTTGAGAAAACAAACATCTTCATTGCCGAACATTGTACTGTGTGAAATAAGCTAATTCGGTTCTAGGAATCACTTGCTTTCCTACAAAGAAGGTTGAGTGCAGCAAGTTCAAACTTTCCTAGTTTGTGTAATCTAACAAGATGTACAAGTTAGTAGATTCGCCTCATTTCTAAAGTAGTTTCTTGAGAAAACAAACATCTTCATTGCCGACATTGTACTGTGTGAAATAAGCTAATTCGGTTCTAGGAATCACTTGCTTTCCTACAAAGAAGGTTGAGTGCAGCAAGTTCAAACTTTCCTAGTTTGTGTAATCTAACAAGATGTACAAGTTAGTAGATTCGCCTCATTTCTAAAGTAGTTTCTTGAGAAAACAAACATCTTCATTGCCGAACATTGTACTGTGTGAAATAAGCTAATTCGGTTCTAGGAATCACTTGCTTTCCTACAAAGAAGGTTGAGTGCAGCAAGTTCAAACTTTCCTAGTTTGTGTAATCTAACAAGATGTACAAGTTAGTAGATTCGCCTCATTTCTAAAGTAGTTTCTTGAGAAAACAAACATCTTCATTGCCGAACATTGTACTGTGTGAAATAAGCTAATTCGGTTCTAGGAATCACTTGCTTTCCTACAAAGAAGGGTGAGTGCAGCAAGTTCAAACTTTCCTAGTTTGTGTAATCTAACAAGATGTACAAGTTAGTAGATTCGCCTCATTTCTAAAGTAGTTTCTTGAGAAAACAAACATCTTCATTGCCGAACATTGTACTGTGTGAAATAAGCTAATTCGGTTCTAGGAATCACTTGCTTTCCTACAAAGAAGGTTGAGTGCAGCAAGTTCAAACTTTCCTAGTTTGTGTAATCTAACAAGATGTACAAGTTAGTAGATTCGCCTCATTTCTAAAGTAGTTTCTTGAGAAAACAAACATCTTCATTGCGAACATTGTACTGTGTGAAATAAGCTAATTCGGTTCTAGGAATCACTTGCTTTCCTACAAAAGAAGGTTGAGTGCAGCAAGTTCAAACTTTCCTAGTTTGTGTAATCTAACAAGATGTACAAGTTAGTAGATTCGCCTCATTTCTAAAGTAGTTTCTTGAGAAAACAAACATCTTCATTGCCGAACATTGTACTGTGTGAAATAAGCTAATTCGGTTCTAGGAATCACTTGCTTTCCTACAAAGAAGGTTGAGTGCAGCAAGTTCAAACTTTCCTAGTTTGTGTAATCTAACAAGATGTACAAGTTAGTAGATTCGCCTCATTTCTAAAGTAGTTTCTTGAGAAAACAAACATCTTCATTGCCGAACATTGTACTGTGTGAAATAAGCTAATTCGGTTCTAGGAATCACTTGCTTTCCTACAAAGAAGGTTGAGTGCAGCAAGTTCAAACTTTCCTAGTTTGTGTAATCTAACAAGATGTACAAGTTAGTAGATTCGCCTCATTTCTAAAGTAGTTTCTTGAGAAAACAAACATCTTCATTGCCGAACATTGTACTGTGTGAAATAAGCTAATTCGGTTCTAGGAATCACTTGCTTTCCTACAAAGAAGGTTGAGTGCAGCAAGTTCAAACTTTCCTAGTTTGTGTAATCTAACAAGATGTACAAGTTAGTAGATTCGCCTCATTTCTAAAGTAGTTTCTTGAGAAAACAAACATCTTCATTGCCGAACATTGTACTGTGTGAAATAAGCTAATTCGGTTCTAGGAATCACTTGCTTTCCTACAAAGAAGGTTGAGTGCAGCAAGTTCAAACTTTCCTAGTTTGTGTAATCTAACAAGATGTACAAGTTAGTAGATTCGCCTCATTTCTAAAGTAGTTTCTTGAAAAAAAAAACATCTTCATTGCCGAACATTGTACTGTGTGAAATAAGCTAATTCGGTTCTAGGAATCACTTGCTTTCCTACAAAGAAGGTTGAGTGCAGCAAGTTCAAACTTTCCTAGTTTGTGTAATCTAACAAGATGTACAAGTTAGTAGATTCGCCTCATTTCTAAAGTAGTTTCTTGAGAAAACAAACATCTTCATTGCCGAACATTGTACTGTGTGAAATAAGCTAATTCGGTTCTAGGAATCACTTGCTTTCCTACAAAGAAGGTTGAGTGCAGCAAGTTCAAACTTTCCTAGTTTGTGTAATCTAACAAGATGTACAAGTTAGTAGATTCGCCTCATTTCTAAAGTAGTTTCTTGAGAAAACAAACATCTTCATTGCGAACATTGTACTGTGTGAAATAAGCTAATTCGGTTCTAGGAATCACTTGCTTTCCTACAAAGAAGGTTGAGTGCAGCAAGTTCAAACTTTCCTAGTTTGTGTAATCTAACAAGATGTACAAGTTAGTAGATTCGCCTCATTTCTAAAGTAGTTTCTTGAGAAAACAAACATCTTCATTGCCGAACATTGTACTGTGTGAAATAAGCTAATTCGGTTCTAGGAATCACTTGCTTTCCTACAAAGAAGGTTGAGTGCAGCAAGTTCAAACTTTCCTAGTTTGTGTAATCTAACAAGATGTACAAGTTAGTAGATTCGCCTCATTTCTAAAGTAGTTTCTTGAGAAAACAAACATCTTCATTGCCGAACATTGTACTGTGTGAAATAAGCTAATTCGGTTCTAGGAATCACTTGCTTTCCTACAAAGAAGGTTGAGTGCAGCAAGTTCAAACTTTCCTAGTTTGTGTAATCTAACAAGATGTACAAGTTAGTAGATTCGCCTCATTTCTAAAGTAGTTTCTTGAGAAAACAAACATCTTCATTGCGAACATTGTACTGTGTGAAATAAGCTAATTCGGTTCTAGGAATCACTTGCTTTCCTACAAAGAAGGTTGGGTGCAGCAAGTTCAAACTTTCCTAGTTTGTGTAATCTAACAAGATGTACAAGTTAGTAGATTCGCCTCATTTCTAAAGTAGTTTCTTGAGAAAACAAACATCTTCATTGCCGAACATTGTACTGTGTGAAATAAGCTAATTCGGTTCTAGGAATCACTTGCTTTCCTACAAAGAAGGTTGAGTGCAGCAAGTTCAAACTTTCCTAGTTTGTGTAATCTAACAAGATGTACAAGTTAGTAGATTCGCCTCATTTCTAAAGTAGTTTCTTGAGAAAACAAACATCTTCATTGCCGAACATTGTACTGTGTGAAATAAGCTAATTCGGTTCTAGGAATCACTTGCTTTCCTACAAAGAAGGTTGAGTGCAGCAAGTTCAAACTTTCCTAGTTTGTGTAATCTAACAAGATGTACAAGTTAGTAGATTCGCCTCATTTCTAAAGTAGTTTCTTGAGAAAACAAACATCTTCATTGCCGAACATTGTACTGTGTGAAATAAGCTAATTCGGTTCTAGGAATCACTTGCTTTCCTACAAAGAAGGTTGAGTGCAGCAAGTTCAAACTTTCTAGTTTGTGTAATCTAACAAGATGTACAAGTTAGTAGATTCGCCTCATTTCTAAAGTAGTTTCTTGAGAAAACAAACATCTTCATTGCCGAACATTGTACTGTGTGAAATAAGCTAATTCGGTTCTAGGAATCACTTGCTTTCCTACAAAGAAGGTTGAGTGCAGCAAGTTCAAACTTTCCTAGTTTGTGTAATCTAACAAGATGTACAAGTTAGTAGATTCGCCTCATTTCTAAAGTAGTTTCTTGAGAAAACAAACATCTTCATTGCCGAACATTGTACTGTGTGAAATAAGCTAATTCGGTTCTAGGAATCACTTGCTTTCCTACAAAGAAGGTTGAGTGCAGCAAGTTCAAACTTTCCTAGTTTGTGTAATCTAACAAGGTGTACAAGTTAGTAGATTCGCCTCATTTCTAAAGTAGTTTCTTGAGAAAACAAACATCTTCATTGCCGAACATTGTACTGTGTGAAATAAGCTAATTCGGTTCTAGGAATCACTTGCTTTCCTACAAAGAGGTTGAGTGCAGCAAGTTCAAACTTTCCTAGTTTGTGTAATCTAACAAGATGTACAAGTTAGTAGATTCGCCTCATTTCTAAAGTAGTTTCTTGAAAAAACAAACATCTTCATTGCGAACATTGTACTGTGTGAAATAAGCTAATTCAGTTCTAGCCTCATTTCTAAAGTAGTTTCTTGAGAAAACAAACATCTTCATTGCCGAACATTGTACTGTGTGAAATAAGCTAATTCGGTTCTAGGAATCACTTGCTTTCCTACAAAGAAGGTTGAGTGCAGCAAGTTCAAACTTTCCTAGTTTGTGTAATCTAACAAGATGTACAAGTTAGTAGATTCGCCTCATTTCTAAAGTAGTTTCTTGAGAAAACAAACATCTTCATTGCGAACATTGTACTGTGTGAAATAAGCTAATTCGGTTCTAGGAATCACTTGCTTTCCTACAAAGAAGGTTGAGTGCAGCAAGTTCAAACTTTCCTAGTTTGTGTAATCTAACAAGATGTACAAGTTAGTAGATTCGCCTCATTTCTAAAGTAGTTTCTTGAGAAAACAAACATCTTCATTGCCGAACATTGTACTGTGTGAAATAAGCTAATTCGGTTCTAGGAATCACTTGCTTTCCTACAAAAAAGGTTGAGTGCAGCAAGTTCAAACTTTCCTAGTTTGTGTAATCTAACAAGATGTACAAGTTAGTAGATTCGCCTCATTTCTAAAGTAGTTTCTTGAGAAAACAAACATCTTCATTGCCGAACATTGTACTGTGTGAAATAAGCTAATTCGGTTCTAGGAATCACTTGCTTTCCTACAAAGAAGGTTGAGTGCAGCAAGTTCAAACTTTCCTAGTTTGTGTAATCTAACAAGATGTACAAGTTAGTAGATTCGCCTCATTTCTAAAGTAGTTTCTTGAGAAAACAAACATCTTCATTGCCGAACATTGTACTGTGTGAAATAAGCTAATTCGGTTCTAGGAATCACTTGCTTTCCTACAAAGAAGGTTGAGTGCAGCAAGTTCAAACTTTCCTAGTTTGTGTAATCTAACAAGATGTACAAGTTAGTAGATTCGCCTCATTTCTAAAGTAGTTTCTTGAGAAAACAAACATCTTCATTGCCGACATTGTACTGTGTGAAATAAGCTAATTCGGTTCTAGGAATCACTTGCTTTCCTACAAAGAAGGTTGAGTGCAGCAAGTTCAAACTTTCCTAGTTTGTGTAATCTAACAAGATGTACAAGTTAGTAGATTCGCCTCATTTCTAAAGTAGTTTCTTGAGAAAACAAACATCTTCATTGCCGAACATTGTACTGTGTGAAATAAGCTAATTCGGTTCTAGGAATCACTTGCTTTCCTACAAAGAAGGTTGAGTGCAGCAAGTTCAAACTTTCCTAGTTTGTGTAATCTAACAAGATGTACAAGTTAGTAGATTCGCCTCATTTCTAAAGTAGTTTCTTGAGAAAACAAACATCTTCATTGCCGAACATTGTACTGTGTGAAATAAGCTAATTCGGTTCTAGGAATCACTTGCTTTCCTACAAAGAAGGTTGAGTGCAGCAAGTTCAAAACTTTCTAGTTTGTGTAATCTAACAAGATGTACAAGTTAGTAGATTCGCCTCATTTCTAAAGTAGTTTCTTGAGAAAACAAACATCTTCATTGCGAACATTGTACTGTGTGAAATAAGCTAATTCGGTTCTAGGAATCACTTGCTTTCCTACAAAGAAGGTTGAGTGCAGCAAGTTCAAACTTTCCTAGTTTGTGTAATCTAACAAGATGTACAAGTTAGTAGATTCGCCTCATTTCTAAAGTAGTTTCTTGAGAAAACAAACATCTTCATTGCCGAACATTGTACTGTGTGAAATAAGCTAATTCGGTTCTAGGAATCACTTGCTTTCCTACAAAGAAGGTTGAGTGCAGCAAGTTCAAACTTTCCTAGTTTGTGTAATCTAACAAGATGTACAAGTTAGTAGATTCGCCTCATTTCTAAAGTAGTTTCTTGAGAAAACAAACATCTTCATTGCCGAACATTGTACTGTGTGAAATAAGCTAATTCGGTTCTAGGAATCACTTGCTTTCCTACAAAGAAGGTTGAGTGCAGCAAGTTCAAACTTTCCTAGTTTGTGTAATCTAACAAGATGTACAAGTTAGTAGATTCGCCTCATTTCTAAAGTAGTTTCTTGAGAAAACAAACATCTTCATTGCCGAACATTGTACTGTGTGAAATAAGCTAATTCAGTTCTAGGAATCACTTGCTTTCCTACAAAGAAGGTTGAGTGCAGCAAGTTCAAACTTTCCTAGTTTGTGTAATCTAACAAGATGTACAAGTTAGTAGATTCGCCTCATTTCTAAAGTAGTTTCTTGAGAAAACAAACATCTTCATTGCCGAACATTGTACTGTGTGAAATAAGCTAATTTGGTTCTAGGAATCACTTGCTTTCCTACAAAGAAGGTTGAGTGCAGCAAGTTCAAACTTTCCTAGTTTGTGTAATCTAACAAGATGTACAAGTTAGTAGATTCGCCTCATTTCTAAAGTAGTTTCTTGAGAAAACAAACATCTTCATTGCCGAACATTGTACTGTGTGAAATAAGCTAATTCGGTTCTAGGAATCACTTGCTTTCCTACAAAGAAGGTTGAGTGCAGCAAGTTCAAACTTTCCTAGTTTGTGTAATCTAACAAGATGTACAAGTTAGTAGATTCGCCTCATTTCTAAAGTAGTTTCTTGAGAAAACAAACATCTTCATTGCCGAACATTGTACTGTGTGAAATAAGCTAATTCGGTTCTAGGAATCACTTGCTTTCCTACAAAGAAGGTTGAGTGCAGCAAGTTCAAACTTTCCTAGTTTGTGTAATCTAACAAGATGTACAAGTTAGTAGATTCGCCTCATTTCTAAAGTAGTTTCTTGAGAAAACAAACATCTTCATTGCCGAACATTGTACTGTGTGAAATAAGCTAATTCGGTTCTAGGAATCACTTGCTTTCCTACAAAGAAGGTTGAGTGCAGCAAGTTCAAACTTTCCTAGTTTGTGTAATCTAACAAGATGTACAAGTTAGTAGATTCGCCTCATTTCTAAAGTAGTTTCTTGAGAAACAAACATCTTCATTGCTGAACATTGTACTGTGTGAAATAAGCTAATTCGGTTCTAGGAATCACTTGCTTTCCTACAAAGAAGGTTGAGTGCAGCAAGTTCAAACTTTCCTAGTTTGTGTAATCTAACAAGATGTACAAGTTAGTAGATTCGCCTCATTTCTAAAGTAGTTTCTTGAGAAAACAAACATCTTCATTGCTGAACATTGTACTGTGTGAAATAAGCTAATTCGGTTCTAGGAATCACTTGCTTTCCTACAAAGAAGGTTGAGTGCAGCAAGTTCAAACTTTCCTAGTTTGTGTAATCTAACAAGATGTACAAGTTAGTAGATTCGCCTCATTTCTAAAAAGTAGTTTCTTGAGAAAACAAACATCTTCATTGCCGAACATTGTACTGTGTGAAATAAGCTAATTCGGTTCTAGGAATCACTTGCTTTCCTACAAAGAAGGTTGAGTGCAGCAAGTTCAAACTTTCCTAGTTTGTGTAATCTAACAAGATGTACAAGTTAGTAGATTCGCCTCATTTCTAAAGTAGTTTCTTGAGAAAACAAACATCTTCATTGCTGAACATTGTACTGTGTGAAATAAGCTAATTCGGTTCTAGGAATCACTTGCTTTCCTACAAAGAAGGTTGAGTGCAGCAAGTTCAAACTTTCCTAGTTTGTGTAATCTAACAAGATGTACAAGTTAGTAGATTCGCCTCATTTCTAAAGTAGTTTCTTGAGAAAACAAACATCTTCATTGCCGAACATTGTACTGTGTGAAATAAGCTAATTCGGTTCTAGGAATCACTTGCTTTCCTACAAAGAAGGTTGAGTGCAGCAAGTTCAAACTTTCCTAGTTTGTGTAATCTAACAAGATGTACAAGTTAGTAGATTCGCCTCATTTCTAAAGTAGTTTCTTGAAAAACCAACATCTTCATTGCCGAACATTGTACTGTGTGAAATAAGCTAATTCGGTTCTAGGAATCACTTGCTTTCCTACAAAGAAGGTTGAGTGCAGCAAGTTCAAACTTTCCTAGTTTGTGTAATCTAACAAGATGTACAAGTTAGTAGATTCGCCTCATTTCTAAAGTAGTTTCTTGAGAAAACAAACATCTTCATTGCTGAACATTGTACTGTGTGAAATAAGCTAATTCGGTTCTAGGAATCACTTGCTTTCCTACAAAGAAGGTTGAGTGCAGCAAGTTCAAACTTTCCTAGTTTGTGTAATCTAACAAGATGTACAAGTTAGTAGATTCGCCTCATTTCTAAAGTAGTTTCTTGAGAAAACAAACATCTTCATTGCCGAACATTGTACTGTGTGAAATAAGCTAATTCGGTTCTAGGAATCACTTGCTTTCCTACAAAGAAGGTTGAGTGCAGCAAGTTCAAACTTTCCTAGTTTGTGTAATCTAACAAGATGTACAAGTTAGTAGATTCGCCTCATTTCTAAAGTAGTTTCTTTAGAAAACAAACATCTTCATTGCTGAACATTGTACTGTGTGAAATAAGCTAATTCGGTTCTAGGAATCACTTGCTTTCCTACAAAGAAGGTTGAGTGCAGCAAGTTCAAACTTTCCTAGTTTGTGTAATCTACAAGATGTACAAGTTAGTAGATTCGCCTCATTTCTAAAGTAGTTTCTTGAGAAAACAAACATCTTCATTGCCGAACATTGTACTGTGTGAAATAAGCTAATTCGGTTCTAGGAATCACTTGCTTTCCTACAAAGAAGGTTGAGTGCAGCAAGTTCAAACTTTCCTAGTTTGTGTAATCTAACAAGATGTACAAGTTAGTAGATTCGCCTCATTTCTAAAGTAGTTTCTTGAGAAAACAAACATCTTCATTGCTGAACATTGTACTGTGTGAAATAAGCTAATTCAGTTCTAGGAATCACTTGCTTTCCTACAAAGAAGGTTGAGTGCAGCAAGTTCAAACTTTCCTAGTTTGTGTAATCTAACAAGATGTACAAGTTAGTAGATTCGCCTCATTTCTAAAGTAGTTTCTTGAGAAAACAAACATCTTCATTGCCGAACATTGTACTGTGTGAAATAAGCTAATTCGGTTCTAGGAATCAGTTGCTTTCCTACAAAGAAGTTTGAGTGCAGCAAGTTCAAACTTTCCTAGTTTGTGTAATCTAACAAGATGTACAAGTTAGTAGATTTGCCTCATTTCTAAAGTAGTTTCTTGAGAAAACAAACATCTTCATTGCTGAACATTGTACTGTGTGAAATAAGCTAATTCAGTTCTAGGAACCAGTTGCTTTCCTACAAAGATGGTTGAGTGCAGCAAGTTCAAACTTTCCTAGTTTGTGTAATCTAAAAAGATGTACAAGTTAGTAGATTCGCCTCATTTCTAAAGTAGTTTCTTGAGAAAACAAACATCTTCATTGCCGAACATTGTACTGTGTGAAATAAGCTAATTCGGTTCTAGGAATCAGTTGCTTTCCTACAAAGAAGGTTGAGTGCAGCAAGTTCAAACTTTCCTAGTTTGTGTAATCTAACAAGATGTACAAGTTAGTAGATTTGCCTCATTTCTAAAGTAGTTTCTTGAGAAAACAAACATCTTCATTGCCTAACATTGTACTGTGTGAAATAAGCTAATTCGGTTCTAGGAATCAGTGCTTTCCTACAAACAAGGTTGAGTGCAGCAAGTTCAAACTTTCCTTGTTTGTGTAATCTAAAAAGATGTACAAGTTAGTAGATTCGCCTCATTTCTAAAAAGTAGTTTCTTGAGAAAACAAACATCTTCATTGCTGAACATTGTACTGTGTGAAATAAGCTAATTCGGTTCTAGGAATCAGTTGCTTTCCTACAAAGAAGGTTGAGTGCAGCAAGTTCAAACTTTCCATGTTAATGTAATCTAACAAGATGTACAAGTTAGTAGATTCGCCTCATTTCTAAAGTAGTTTCTTGAGAAAACAAACATCTTCATTGCCGAACATTGTACTGTGTGAAATAAGCTAATTCGGTTCTAGGAATCACTTGCTTTCCTACAAAGAAGGTTGAGTGCAGCAAGTTCAAACTTTCTAGTTTGTGTAATCTAACAAGATGTACAAGTTAGTAGATTTTCCTCATTTCTAAAGTAGTTTCTTGATAAAACAAACATCTTCATTGCTGAACATTGTACTGTGAAATAAGCTAATTCGGTTCTAGGAATCATTTTCTTTCCTACAAAGAAGGTTGAGTGCAGCAAGTTCAAACTTTCCTAGTTTGTGTAATCTAAAAAGATGTACAAGTTAGTAGATTCGCCTCATTTCTAAAGTAGTTTCTTGAGAAAACAAACATCTTCATTGCCGAACATTGTACTGTGTGAAATAAGCTAATTCGGTTCTAGGAATCACTTGCTTTCCTACAAAGAAGGTTGAGTGCAGCAAGTTCAAACTTTCCTAGTTAGTGTAATCTAACAAGATGTACAAGTTAGTAGATTCGCCTCATTTCTAAAGTAGTTTCTTGAGAAAACAAACATCTTCATTGCCGAACATTGTACTGTGTGAAATAAGCTAATTCGGTTCTAGGAATCACTTGCTTCCTAAAAAGAACCAGTGCAGCAAGTTCAAACTTTCCTAGTTTGTGTAATCTAACAAGATGTACAAGTTAGTAGATTCGCCTCATTTTCAAAGTAGTTTCTTGAGAAAACAAACATCTTCATTGCCGAAAATTGTACTGTGTGAAATAAGCTAATTCGGTTCTAGGAATCAGTTGCTTTCCTACAAAGATGGTTGAGTGCAGCAAGTTCAAACTTTCCTAGTTTGTGTAATCTAAAAAGATGTACAAGTTAGTAGATTCGCCTCATTTCTAAAGTAGTTTCTTGAGAAAACAAACATCTTCATTGCCGAACATTGTACTGTGTGAAATAAGCTAATTCGGTTCTAGGAATCACTTGCTTTCCTACAAAGAAGGTTGAGTGCAGCAAGTTCAAACTTTCCTAGTTTGTGTAATCTAAAAAGATGTACAAGTTAGTAGATTCGCCTCATTTCTAAAGTAGTTTCTTGAAAAACAAACATCTTCATTGCAGAACATTGTACTGTGTGAAATAAGCTAATTCGGTTCTAGGAATCACTTGCTTTCCTACAAAGAAGGTTGAGTGCAGCAAGTTCAAACTTTCCTTGTTTGTGTAATCTAAAAAGATGTACAAGTTAGTAGATTCGCCTCATTTCTAAAGTAGTTTCTTGAGAAAACAAACATCTTCATTGCCGAACATTGTACTATGTGAAATAAGCTAATTCGGTTCTAGGAATCACTTGCTTTCCTACAAAGAAGGTTGAGTGCAGCAAGTTCAAACTTTCCTAGTTTGTGTAATCTAACAAGATGTACAAGTTAGTAGATTCGCCTCATTTCTAAGATAGTTTCTTTAGAAAACAAACATCTTCAGTACTGAACACTGTCCTGTGTGAAATAAGTTAATTCGTTTCTAGGAATCAGTTTCCTTTCTACGAAGATGGTTGAGTGCAGCAAGTTCAAACTTTCCTTGTTAATGTAATCAAAAAGATGTCCAAGTTAGTAGATTCCCCTCATTTGTAAAGTAGTTTGTTGAGAAAACAAACATCTTCATTGCCAAACATTGTACTGTGTGAAATAAGCTAATTCGGTTCTAGGAATCAGTTGCTTTCCTACAAAGAAGGTTGTGTGCAGCAAGTTCAAACTTTCCTAGTTTGTGTAATCTAACAAGATGTACAAGTTAGTAGATTCGCCTCATTTCTAAAGTAGTTTCTTTAGAAAACAAACATCTTCATTGCCGAACACTGTACTGTGTGAAATAAGTTAATTCGGTTCTAGGAATCAGTTTCCTTTCAAAAGATGGTTGAGTGCAGCAAGTTCAAACTTTCCTTGTTAATGTAATCTAAAAAAGATGTCCAAGTTAGTAGATTCGCCTCATTTCTAAAGTAGTTTCTTGAGAAAACAAACATCTTCATTGCCGAACATTGTACTGTGTGAAATAAGATCATTCGGTTCAAGGAATCAGTTGCCTTCCTACGAAGATGGTTGAGTTTAGCAAGTTCAAACTTTCCTTGTTAATGTAATCAAAAAGATGTCCAAGATAGTAGATTCGGCTCATTTGTAAAGTAGTTTGTTGAGAAAACAAACATCTTCATTGCCGAACATTGTACTGTGTGAAATAAGCTAATTCGGTTCTCGGAATCAGTTGCTTTCCTACTAAGATGGTTGAGTGCAGCAAGTTCAAACTTTCCTTGTTAATGTAACATAAAAAGATGCACAACTTAGTAGATTCGCCTCATTTCTAAAGTAGTTTTTTAGAAAACAAAGATCTTTATTACCGTACACTGTACTATGTGAAATAAGTTAATTCGGGTCTAGGAATCAGTTTCATTTCTATGAAGATTGTTGAGTTTAGCAAGGTCAAACTTTCATTGTTAATGTAATCTAAAAAGATGTCCAAGTTAGTAGATTCACCTCATTTGTAAAGTAGTTTGATGAGAAAACAATCATCTTCATTGCCGAACATTGTACTGTGTGAAATAAGCTAATTCGGTTCTAGGAATCACTTGCTTTCCTACAAAGAAGGATGAGTGCAGCAAGTTCAAACTTTCCTTGTTAATGTAATCTAAAAAGATGCACAACTTAGTAGAATCACCTTAATTCTAAAGTAGTTTGTTTAGAAAACAAACATCTTCATTACCGAACACTGTACTATGTGAAATAAGCTAGTTCGGTTCTAGCAATCACTTCCCTTCCTACGAAGAAGGTTGAGTGCAGCAAGTTCAAACTTTCCTAGTTTGTGTAAAATAACAAGAGTACAAGTTAGTAGATTCGCCTCATTTCTAATGGAGTTTCTTTAGAAAACAAACATCTTCAGTCCTGAACACTGTACTGTGTGAAATAAGTTAATTCGGTTCTAGGAATCAGTTGCTTTCCTACAAAGAAATTGAGTGCAGCAAGTTCAAACTTTCCCTGTTAATGTAATCTAAATAGATGCACAACCCAGTAGATTCGCCTCATTTCTAAAGTAGTTTGTTTAGAAAACAAACATCTGAACACTGTACTATGTGAAATAAGCTAGTTCGGTTATAGGAATCACTTGCCTTCCTACGACGAAGGTTGAGTGCAGGATGTTCAAACTTTCATAGTTTGTGTAATCTAACAAGATGTACAAGTTAGTAGATTAGCCTCATATCTAAGGTAGTTTCTTTAGCAAACAAACATCTTCAGTACTGAACACTGTCCTGTGTGAAATAAGTTAATTCGGTTCTAGGAATCAGATTTCTTGTTACGAACATGGTTGAGTGCATAAGTTCAAATTTCCCTTGTTAATGTAGTCTAAAAAAATGCACAACTTAGTAGATTCGCATCATTTCTAAAGTAGTTTGTTTAGAAAACAAACATCTTAATTACTGAACACTGTACTATGTGAAATAAGTTAATTCAGATCTAGGAATCAGTTTCCTTTCTACGAAGAGTGTTGAGTGCAGCAAGTTCAAACTTTCCTTGTTAATGTAATCTAAAAAGATGTCCAAGTTAGTAGATTCGACTCATTTGTCAAGTAGTTTGTTGAGAAAACAAACATCTTCTTTTCTGAACATTGTACTGTGTGAAATAAGTTAATTCGGTTTTAGGAATCAGTTGCTTTCCTACAAAGAAGGTTGAGTGCAGCAAGTTCAAACTTTCCTTGTTAATGTAGTCTAAAAAGATGCACAACTAGGTAGATTCGCATCATTTCTAAAGTAGTTTGTTTAGAAAACAAACATCTTCATTACTGAACACTGTACTATGTGAAATAAGTTAATTCAGATCTAGGAATCAGTTTCCTTTCTACGAAGATGGTTGAGTGCAGCAAGTTCAAACTTTCCTTGTTAATGTAATCTAAAAAGATGTCCAAGTTAGTAGATTCTCCTCATTTCTAAAGTAGTTTCTTGAGAAAACAAACATCTTCATTTCCGAACATTGTACTGTGTGAAATAAGCTAATTCGGTTCTAGGAATCAGTTGCTTTCCTACAAAGAAGGTTGAGTGCAGCAAGTTCAAACTTTCCTAGTTTGTGTAATCTAACAAGATGTACAAGTTAGTAGATTCGCCTCATTTCTAAAGTAGTTTCTTGAGAAAACAAACATCTTCATTGCCGAACATTGTACTGTGTGAAATAAGTTAATTCGGTTCTAGGAATCAGTTTCTTTCCTACAAAACATGGTTGAGTGCAGCAAGTTCAAACTTTCCTTGTTAATGTAATCTAAAAAGATGTCCAAGTTAGTAGATTCGCCTCATTTCTAAAGTAGTTTCTTGAGAAAACAAACATCTTCATTGCCGAACATTGTACTGTGTGAAATAAGCTAATTCGGTTCTAGGAATCACTTGCTTTCCTACAAAGAAGGTTGAGTGCAAAAAGTTCAAACTTTCCTAGTTTGTGTAATCTAACAAGATGTACAAGTTAGTAGATTCGCCTCATTTCTAAAGTAGTTTCTTTGTGTAGAAAACAAACATCTTCATTACTTTAGAACATTGTACTGTGTGAAATAAGTTAATTCGGTTCTAGGAATCAGTTTCCTTTCTACGAAGATGGTTGAGTGCAGCAAGTTCAAACTTTCCTTGTTAATTTAATCTAAAAAGATGTCCAAGTTAGTAGATTCGCCTCAAATGTAGTTTGTTGAGAAAACAAACATCTTCATTGCCGAACATTGTACTGTGTGAAATAAGCTAATTCGGTTCTAGGAATCAGTTTCTTTCCTACAAAGAAGGTTGAGTGCAGCAAGTTCGAACTTTCCTTGTTAATGTATTCTAAAAAGATGCACAACGTAGTAGATTCGCCTCATTTCTAAACTAGTTTCTTTAGAAAACAAACATCTTCATTACCGAACACTGTACTATGTGAAATAAGCTAGTTCGGTTCTAGGAATCCCTTGCCTTCCTATGTTGAGTGCAGCAAGTTCAAACTTTCCTTGTTAATGTAATCTAAAAAGATGTCCAAGTTAGTAGATTCGCCTCATTTGTAAAGTAGTGTGTTGAGAAAACAAACACCTTCATTGCCGAACATTGTACTATGTGAAATAAGCTACTTCGGTTCTACGAATCACTTGCCTTAGTACGAAGAAAGTTGAGTGCAGCAAGTTCAAACTTTCCTAGTTTGTGTAATCTAACAAGATGTACAAGTTAGGAGATTTGCCTCATTTCTAAGATAGTTTCTTTAGAAAACAAACATCTTCACTACTGAACACTGTCCTGTGTGAAATAAGTTAATTAGTTTCTAGGAATCAGTTTCCTTTCTACGAAGATGGTTGAGTGCAGCAAGTTCAAACTTTCCTAGTTTGTCTAATCTAACAAGATGTACAAGTTAGTAGATTCACCTCATTTCTAAAGGAGTTTCTTTAGAAAACAAACATCTTCAGTACTGAACACTGTACTGTGTGAAAAATTTAATACGGTTCTAGGAATCAGTTGCTCTCATAAAAAGAAGGTTGAGTGTAGAAAGTTCAAACTTTCCCATTAATGTAATCTAAAAAGATGCACAACTTAGTAGACTCGCCTCATTTCTAAGGTAGTTTCTTTAGAAAACAAACATCTTCAGTACTGTACACTGTCCTGTGTGAAATAAGTTAATTCGTTTCTAGGAATCAGTTTCCTTTCTACGAATATGGTTGAGTGCAGCAATTTCAAACTTTCCTTGTTAATGTAATCTAAAAAGATGTCCAAGTTAGTAGATTCACCTAATTTGTAAAGTAGTTTGATTAGTAAACTAACATCTTCATTGCCGAACATTGTAATGTGTGAAATAAGCTGGTTCGGTTCTAGGAATCAGTTGCTTTCCTACGAAGAAGGTTCAGTGCAGCAAGTTGAAACTTTCCTAGTATGTGAAATCTAACAGGATGTCCAAATTAGTAGATTCGCCTCATTTGTAAAGTAGTTTGTTGAGAAAACAAACATCTTCATTGCCAGACATTGTACTGTGTGAAATAAGCTAATTCGGTTCTAGGAATCAGTTGCTATCCTACAAAGAAGGTTGAGTGCAGCAAGTTCAAACTTTCCTTGTCAATGTAATCTAAAAAGATGCACAACTTTGTAGATTCGCCTCATTTATAAAATAGTTTGTTTAGAAAACAAACATCTTCATTCCCGTACACTGTACTGTGGGAAATAAGCTAGTTCAGTTCTAGGCATCAGTTTCCTTTCTACGAAGATGGGTGAGTTTAGCAAGGTCAAACTTTCCATGTTAATGTAATCTAAAAAGATGTCCAAGTTAAGGGTTCTCCTCATTTGTAAAGTAGTTTGTTGAGAAAACAAACATCTTCAATGAGAACATTGTACTGTGTGAAATAAGCTAATTCGATTCTAGGAATCAGTTGCTTTCCTACAAAGAAGCTTGAGTGCAGCAAGTTCAAACTTTCCTTGTTAATGTAATCTAAAAGATGTACATCTTAGTAGATTCACCTCATTTGTAAAGTAGTTTGTTTAGGAAACAAACATCTTCATTGCTGAACACTGTACTGTGTGAAATAAGCTAATTCGGTTCTAGGAATCACTTGCTTTCCTACAAAGAAGGTTGAGTGCAGCAAGTTCAAACTTTCCTAGTTTGTGTAATCTAACAAGATGTACAAGTTAGTAGATTCGCCTCATTTCTAAAGTAGTTTCTTGAGAAAACAAACATCTTCATTTCTGAACATTGTACTGTGTGAAATAAGCTAATTCGGTTCTAGGAATCACTTGCTTTCCTACAAAGAAGGTTGAGTGCAGCAAGTTCAAACTTTCCTTGTTAGTGTAATCTAACAAGATGTCAAGTTAGTAGATTCGCCTCATTTCTAAAGTAGTTTCTTGAGAAAACAAACATCTTCATTGCCGAACATTGTACTGTGTGAAATAAGCTAATTCGGTTCTAGGAATCAGTTGCTTTCCTACAAAGAAGGTTGAGTGCAGCAAGTTCAAACTTTCCTAGTTTGTGTAATCTAACAAGATGTACAAGTTAGTAGATTCGCCTCATTTCTAAAGTAGTTTCTTTAGAAAACAAACATCTTCATTGCCGAACATTGTACTGTGTGAAATAAGCTAATTCGGTTCTAGGAATCAGTTGCTTTCCTACAAAGAAGGTTGAGTGCAGCAAGTTCAAACTTTCCTAGTTTGTGTAATCTAACAAGATGTACAAGTTAGTAGATTCGCCTCATTTCTAAAGTAGTTTCTTGAGAAAACAAACATCTTCATTGCCGAACATTGTACTGTGTGAAATAAGCTAATTCGGTTCTAGGAATCAGTTGCTTTCCTACAAAGAAGGTTGAGTGCAGCAAGTTCAAACTTTCCTAGTTTGTGTAATCTAACAAGATGTACAAGTTAGTAGATTCGCCTCATTTCTAAAGTAGTTTCTTTAGAAAACAAACATCTTCATTGCCGAACACTGTACTGTGTGAAATAAGCTAATTCAGTTCTAGGAATCACTTGCTTTCCTACAAAGAAGGTTGAGTGCAGCAAGTTCAAACTTTCCTAGTTTGTGTAATCTAACAATGTGTACAAGTTAGTAGATTCGCCTCATTTCTAAAGTAGTTTCTTGAGAAAACAAACATCTTCATTGCCGAACATTGTACTGTGTGAAATAAGCTAATTCGGTTCTAGGAATCAGTTGCTTTCCTACAAAGAAGGTTGAGTGCAGCAAGTTCAAACTTTCCTTGTTTGTGTAATCTAAAAAGATGTACAAGTTAGTAGATTCCCCTCATTTCTAAAGTAGTTTCTTGAGAAAACAAACATCTTCATTGCCGAACATTGTACTGTGTGAAATAAGCTAATTCGGTTCTAGGAATCACTTGCTTTCCTACAAAGAAGGTTGAGTGCAGCAAGTTCAAACTTTCCTAGTTTGTGTAATCTAAAAGATGTACAAGTTAGTAGATTCGCCTCATTTCTAAAGTAGTTTCTTCCAAAAACAAACATCTTCATTACCGAACACTGTACTGTGTGAAATAAGCTAATTCGGTTCTAGGAATCACTTGCTTTCCTACAAAGAAGGTTGAGTGCAGCAAGTTCAAACTTTCCTAGTTTGTGTAATCTAACAAGATGTCCAAGTTAGTAGATTCGCCTCATTTCTAAAGTAGTTTGTTGAGAAAACAAACATCTTCATTGCCGAACATTGTACTGTGTGAAATAAGCTAATTCGGTTCTAGGAATCAGTTGCTTTCCTACAAAGAAGATTGAGTGTAGCAAGTTCAAACTTTCCTTGTTAATGTAATCTAAAAAGATGTCCAAGTTAGTAGATTCGCCTCATTTCAAAAATAGTTTCTTGAGAAAACAAACATCTTCATTACTGAACACTGTACTGTGTGAAATAAGCTAATTCGGTTCTAGGAATCAGTTTCTTTCCTACAAAGAAGGTTGAGTACAGCATGTTCAAACTTTCCCTGTTAATGTAATGTATAAAGATGTACAACTTAGTAGATCCTCCTCATTTTTAAAGTAGTTTGTTTAGAAAACAAACATCTTCATTACCGAACACAATATTATGTGAAATAAACCAGTTCGGTTCTAGGAATCACTTGCTTTCCTACAAAGAAGGTTGAGTGCAGCAAGTTGAAACTTTCCTAGTTTGTGTAATCTAACAAGATGTCCAAGTTAGTAGATTCACCTCATTTCTAAAGTAGTTTCTTGAGAAAACAAACATCTTCATTGCCGAACATTGTACTGTGTGAAATAAGCTAATTCGGTTCTAGGAATCAGTTGCTTTCCTACAAAGAAGGTTGAGTGCAGCAAGTTCAAACTTTCCTTGTTAATGTAATCTAAAAAGATGCACAACTTAGTAGATTCGCCTCATTTCTAAAGTAGTTTCTTTTTAAAACAAACATCTTCATTGCCGAACATTGTACTGTGTGAAATAAGCTAATTCGGTTCTAGGAATCACTTGCTTTCCTACAAAGAAGGTTAAGTGCAGCAAGTTCAAACTTTCCCTTTTCATGTAATCTATAAAGATGTACAAGTGAGTAGATTCGCCTCATTTCTAAAAGAGTTTCTTTAGAAAACAAACATCTTCAGTACCGAACACTGTACTGTGTGAAATAAACTAGTTCGGTTCTAGGAATCACTTGCTTTCCTACGAAGAAGGTTGAGTGTAGCAATTTGAATCTTTCCTAGTTTGTGTAATCTAACAAGATGTCCAAGTTAGTAGATTCGCCTCATTTGTAAAGTAGTTTGTTGAGAACACAAACATCTTCATTGCATAACATTGTACTGTGTGAAATAAGCTAATTCGGTTCTAGGAATCAGTTGCTTTCCTACAAAGAAGGTTGAGTGCAGCAAGTTCAAACTTTCCTTGTTAATGTATTCTAAAAAGATGAACAAATTAGTAGATTCGCCTCATTTCTACAGTAGTTTGTTTAGAAAACAAACATCTTCATTACCTAACACTGTAATATGTGAAATAATTACGTAGGTTCTCGGAATCCCTTGCTTTCCTAGAAAGAAGGTTGAGTGCAGCAAGTTCAAACTTTCCTAGTTTGTGTAACCTAACAAGATGTACAAGTTAGTAGATTCACCTCATTTCTAAAGTAGTTTCTTTAGAAAAGAAATATCTTCAGTACCAAACACTGTACTGTGTGAAATAAGTTAATTCGGTGATAGGAATCAGTTTCCTTTCTACGAAGATGGTTGAGTTTAGCAAGGTCAAACTTTCCTTTTTAATGTAATCTAAAAACATATCCAAGTTAATAGATTTGCCTCATTTGTAAAGTAGTTTCTTGAGAAAACAAACATCTTCATTGCCGAACATTGTACTGTGTGAAATAAGCTAATTCGGTTCTAGGAATCTGTTGCTTTCCTACAAAGAAGGTTGAGTGCAGCAAGTTCAAACTGTCCTTGTTAATGTAATCTAAAAGATGTCCCATTTAGTAGATTCACCTCATTTGTAAAATAGTTTGTTGAGAAAAGAAACATCTTCATTTGCGAACATTGTAATGTGTGAAAGAAGCTAATTCGATTCTAGGAATCAGTTGCTTTCCTACAAAGAAGGGTGAGGGCAGCAAGTTCAAACTTTCCTTGTTAATGTTTTCTGAAAATATGCACAACTTACCAGATTCGCCTCATTTCTAAAGTAGTTTGTTTAGAAAACAAACATCTTCATTACCGAACACTGTACTATGTGAAATAAGCTAGTTCGGTTCTAGGAATCACTTGCTTTCCTACGAAAAAGGTTGAGTGCAGCAAGGTGAAACTTTCCTAGTTTGTGTAATCTAACAAGATGTCCAAGTTAGCAGATTCGACTCATTTGTAAAGTAGTTTTCTGAGAAAACAAACATCTTCATTGCCGAACATTATACTGTGCGAAATAAGCTAATTCGGTTCTAGGAATCAGTTGCTTTCCTACAAAGAAGATTGAGTGTAGCAACTTCAAACTTTCCTAGTTTGTGTAATCTAAAAAGATGTCCAAGTTAGTAGATTCACCTCATTTCTAAAGTAGATTCTTTAGAAAAGAAACATCTTCATTACCGAACACTGTTCTGTGTGAAATAGGCTAGTTCGGTTCTCGGAATCAGTTTCCATCCTACAAAGAAGGTTGAGTGCAGCAAGTTCAAACTTTCCTTGTTAATGTAATGTATAAAGATGCACAACTTAGTAGATTCACCTCATTTTTAAAGTAGTTTGTTCAGAAAACAAACATCTTCATTACCGAACACAATACTGTGTGAAATAAACTAGTTCGGTTCTAGGAATCACTTGCTTTCGTACGAAGAAGGTTGAGTGCAGCAAGTTGAAATTTTCCTAGTTTGTGTAATCTAACACGATGTCCAAGTTGGTAGATTCACATCATTTCTAAAGTAGTTTGTTGAGAAAACACACATCTTCAGTACCGAACACTGTAGTGTGTGAAATAAGTTAATTCGGTTCTAGGAATCAGTTTCCTTTCTACAAAGATGGTTGAGTATAGGAAGTTCAAACTTTCCTTGTTAATGTAATCTAACAAGATGTACAAGTTACTAGATTAGCGTCATTTTTAAAGTAGTGTGTTTTGAAAACAAACATCTTCATTAGCGAACACTGTACTGTGTGAAATAAGTTAATTCGGTTCTAGGAATCACTTTCCTTTCTAAGAACATGGTTGAGTTCAGCAAGTTGAAACTTTCCTTGTTAATGTAATCTAAAAAGATTTCCAAGTTTGTAGATTCGCCTCATTTGTAAAGTACTTTCTTCTGAAAACAAACATATTCATTGCCGAACATTGTACTGTGTGAAATAAGCTCATTCGGTTCTAGGAATTAGTTTCCTTTCTACAAAGCGGGTTGAGTGCGGCAAGTTCAAACTTTCCTTGTTAATGTAATCTAAAAAGATGTCCAAGTTAGTAGATTCGCCTCATTTCTAAAGTAGTTTCTTGAGAAAACAAACATCTTCATTGCCGAACATTGTACGGTGTGAAATAAGTTCATTCGGTTCTAGGAATTAGTTTCCTTTCTACGAAGATGGTTGAGTTTAGTAAGTTCAAACTTTCCTTTTTAATGTAATCTAAAACGATGTCCAGGCTAGTAGTTCGCCTCATTTGTAAAGTAGTTTCTTGATAAAACAAACATCTTCATTGCCGAACAATGTACTGTGTGAAATAAGCTAATTCGGTTCTAGGAATTAGTTTCCTTTCTACGAAGATGGGTGAGTAAAGCAAGTTCAAACTTTCCTTGATAACGTAATCTAAAAAGATGTCCAAGTTAGTAGATTCACCTCATTTGTAAAGTAGTTTGTTGAGAAAACAAACATCTTCATTACCGAACACTGTACTATGTTAAATAAGCTAGTTCGGTTCTAGGAATCACTTGCTTTCCTACGAAGAAGGTAGAGTGCAGCATGTTCAAACTTTTCTAGTTTGTGTAATCTAACAAGATGTACAAGTTAGTAGATTTGCCTTATTTCTAAAAGAGTTTCTTTAGAAAACAAACATCTTCAGTACCGAACACTGTACTGTGTGAAATAAGTTAATTCGGTTCTAGGAATCAGTTTCCTTCCTAAGAAGAAGGTTGAGTGCAGCAAGTTCAAACTTTCCTAGTTTTGTAATGTAACAAGATGTACAAGTTAGTAGATTCGCCTCATTTCTAAAGTAGTTTCTTTAGAAAACAAACATCTTCAATACCGAACAATGTACTGTGTGAAATAAGTTAATTCTGTTCTAGGAATCAGTTTCCTTTCTACAAAGATGGTTGAGTGCAGCAAGTTCAAACTTTCCTTGTTAATGTAATCTAACAAGATGTACAAGTTAGTAGATTCACCTGATTTCTAATGTAGTTTCTTGAGAAAAAAAACATCTTCATTGCCAAACATTGTACTGTGTGAAATAAGCTAATTCGGTTCTAGGAATCAGTTTCCTTTCTACAAAGATGGTTGAGTGCAGCAAGTTCAAACTTTCCTTGTTAATGTAATCTAAAAAGATGTACAAGTTAGTTTATTCGCCTCATTTCTAAAGTAGTTTTTTGAGAAAACAAACATCTTCATTGCCGAACACTGTACTGTGTGAAATAAGCTAATTCGGTTCTAGGAATCACTTGCCTTCCTACAAAGAAGGTTGAGTGCAGCAAGTTCAAACTTTCCTAGTTTGTGTAATCTAACAAGATGTACAAGTTAGTAGATTCACCTCATTTCTAAAGTAGTTTCATTAGAAAACAAACATCTTCAGAACTGAACATTGTACTGTGTGAAATAAGTTAATTCGGTTCTAGGAATCAGTTGCTTTCCTACAAAGAAGGTTGAGTGCAGCAAGTTCAAACTTTCCTAGTTGTAATGTAAAAGATCTAAAAAGATATGAAAGATGCACAAGTTAGTAGATTCGCCTCATTTCTAAAGTAGTTTCTTGAGAAAACAAACATCTTCATTGCCGAACACTGTACTGTGTGAAATAAGCTAATTCGGTTCTAGGAATCACTTGCTTTCCTACAAAGAAGGTTGAGTGCAGCAAGTTCAAACTTTCCTAGTTTGTGTAATCTAACAAGATGTACAAGTTAGTAGATTCGCCTCATTTCTAAAGTAGTTTCTTTAGAAAACAAACATCTTCATTGCCGAACACTGTACTGTGTGAAATAAGCTAATTCGGTTCTAGGAATCAGTTTCCTTTCTACAAAGAAGGTTGAGTGCAGCAAGTTCAAACTTTCCTTGTTAATGTAATCTAAAAAGATGTACAAGTTAGTAGATTCGCCTCATTTCTAAAGTAGTTTCTTCAGAAAACAAACATCTTCATTGCCGAACACTGTACTATGTGAAATAAGCTAATTCGGTTCTAGGAATCACTTGCTTTCCTACAAAGAAGGTTGAGTGCAGCAAGTTCAAACTTTCCTAGTTTGTGTAATCTAACAAGATGTACAAGTTAGTAGATTCGCCTCATTTCTAAAGTAGTTTCTTTAGAAAACAAACATCTTCATTGCCGAACACTGTACTGTGTGAAATAAGCTAATTCGGTTCTAGGAATCAGTTTCTTTCCTACGAAGAAGGTTGAGTGCAGCAAGTTCAAACTTTCCTAGTTTTTGTAATCTAACAAGATGTACAAGTTAGTAGATTCGCCTCATTTCTAAAGTAGTTTCTTTAGAAAACAAACATCTTCATTGCCGAACATTGTACTGTGTGAAATAAGCTAATTCGGTTCTAGGAATCAGTTTCCTTTCTACAAAGATGGTTGAGTGCAGCAAGTTCAAACTTTCCTTGTTAATGTAATCTAACAAGATGTACAAGTTAGTAGATTCACCTCATTTCTAAAGTAGTTTCTTGAGAAAACAAACATCTTCATTGCCAAACATTGTACTGTGTGAAAAATAAGCTAATTCAGTTCTAGGAATCAGTTGCTTTCCTACAAAGAAGGTTGAGTGCAGCAAGTTCAAACTTTCCTTGTTAATGTAATCTAAAAAGATGTACAAGTTAGTAGATTCGCCTCATTTCTAAAGTAGTTTCTTGAAAAACAAACATCTTCATTGCCGAACACTGTACTGTGTGAAATAAGCTAATTCGGTTCTAGGAATCACTTGCTTTCCTACAAAGAAGGTTGAGTGCAGCAAGTTCAAACTTTCCTAGTTTGTGTAATCTAACAAGATGTACAAGTTAGTAGATTCACCTCATTTCTAAAGTAGTTTCTTGAGAAAACAAACATCTTCATTGCCTGAACATTGTACTGTGTGAAATAAGCTAATTCGGTTCTAGGAATCAGTTGCTTTCCTACAAAGAAGGTTTAGTGCAGCAAGTTCAAACTTTCCTAGTTTGTGTAATCTAACAAGATGTACAAGTTAGTAGATTCGCCTCATTTCTAAAGTAGTTTCTTTAGAAAACAAACATCTTCATTGCCGAACATTGTACTGTGTGAAATAAGCTAATTCGGTTCTAGGAATCACTTGCTTTCCTACAAAGAAGGTTGAGTGCAGCAAGTTCAAACTTTCCTAGTTTGTGTAATCTAACAAGATGTACAAGTTAGTAGATTCGCCTCATTTCTAAAGTAGTTTCTTGAGAAAACAAACATCTTCATTGCCGAACATTGTACTGTGTGAAATAAGCTAATTCGGTTCTAGGAATCAGTTGCTTTCCTACAAAGAAGGTTGAGTGCAGCAAGTTCAAACTTTCCTAGTTTGTGTAATCTAACAAGATGTACAAGTTAGTAGATTCGCCTCATTTCTAAAGTAGTTTCTTTAGAAAACAAACATCTTCATTGCCGAACATTGTACTGTGTGAAATAAGCTAATTCGGTTCTAGGAATCACTTGCTTTTCTACAAAGAAGGTTGAGTGCAGCAAGTTCAAACTTTCCTAGTTAATGTAATCTAAAAAGATGTACAAGTTAGTAGATTCGCCTCATTTCTAAAGTAGTTTCTTGAGAAAACAAACATCTTCATTGCCGAACATTGTACTGTGTGAAATAAGCTAATTCGGTTCTAGGAATCAGTTGCTTTCCTACAAAGAAGGTTGAGTGCAGCAAGTTCAAACTTTCCTAGTTTGTGTAATCTAACAAGATGTACAAGTTAGTAGATTCGCCTCATTTCTAAAGTAGTTTCTTGAGAAAACAAACATCTTCATTGCCGAACATTGTACTGTGTGAAATAAGCTAATTCGGTTCTAGGAATCACTTGCTTTCCTACAAAGAAGGTTGAGTGCAGCAAGTTCAAACTTTCCTAGTTTGTGTAATCTAACAAGATGTACAAGTTAGTAGATTCGCCTCATTTCTAAAGTAGTTTCTTGAGAAAACAAACATCTTCATTGCCGAACATTGTACTGTGTGAAATAAGCTAATTCGGTTCTAGGAATCACTTGCTTTCCTACAAAGAAGGTTGAGTGCAGCAAGTTCAAACTTTCCTAGTTTGTGTAATCTAACAAGATGTACAAGTTAGTAGATTCGCCTCATTTCTAAAGTAGTTTCTTGAGAAAACAAACATCTTCATTGCCGAACATTGTACTGTGTGAAATAAGCTAATTCGGTTCTAGGAATCACTTGCTTTCCTACAAAGAAGGTTGAGTGCAGCAAGTTCAAACTTTCCTAGTTTGTGTAATCTAACAAGATGTACAAGTTAGTAGATTCGCCTCATTTCTAAAGTAGTTTCTTGAGAAAACAAACATCTTCATTGCCGAACATTGTACTGTGTGAAATAAGCTAATTCGGTTCTAGGAATCACTTGCTTTCCTACAAAGAAGGTTGAGTGCAGCAAGTTCAAACTTTCCTAGTTTGTGTAATCTAACAAGATGTACAAGTTAGTAGATTCGCCTCATTTCTAAAGTAGTTTCTTGAGAAAACAAACATCTTCATTGCTGAACATTGTACTGTGTGAAATAAGCTAATTCGGTTCTAGGAATCACTTTCTTTCCTACAAAGAAGGTTGAGTGCAGCAAGTTCAAACTTTCCTAGTTTGTGTAATCTAACAAGATGTACAAGTTAGTAGATTCGCCTCATTTCTAAAGTAGTTTCTTGAGAAAACAAACATCTTCATTGCTGAACATTGTACTGTGAAATAAGCTAATTCAGATCTAGGAATCAGTTTCTTTCCTACAAAGAAGGTTGAGTGCAGCAAGTTCAAACTTTCCTAGTTTTAATGTAATCTAACAAGATGTACAAGTTAGTAGATTCGCCTCATTTCTAAAATAGTTTCTTGAGAAAACAAACATCTTCATTGCCGAACATTGTACTGTGTGAAATAAGCTAATTCGGTTCTAGGAATCAGTTGCTTTCCTACAAAGAAGGTTGAGTGCAGCAAGTTCAAACTTTCCTAGTTTGTGTAATCTAACAAGATGTACAAGTTAGTAGATTCGCCTCATTTCTAAAGTAGTTTCTTGAGAAAACAAACATCTTCATTGCTGAACATTGTACTGTGTGAAATAAGCTAATTCAGTTCTAGGAATCAGTTGCTTTCCTACAAAGAAGGTTGAGTGCAGCAAGTTCAAACTTTCCTAGTTTGTGTAATCTAAAAAGATGTACAAGTTAGTAGATTCGCCTCATTTCTAAAGTAGTTTCTTGAGAAAACAAACATCTTCATTGCCGAACATTGTACTGTGTGAAATAAGCTAATTCGGTTCTAGGAATCACTTGCTTTCCTACAAAGAAGGTTGAGTGCAGCAAGTTCAAACTTTCCTAGTTTGTGTAATCTAACAAGATGTACAAGTTAGTAGATTCGCCTCATTTCTAAAGTAGTTTCTTGAGAAAACAAACATCTTCATTGCCGAACATTGTACTGTGTGAAATAAGCTAATTCGGTTCTAGGAATCAGTTGCTTTCCTACAAAGAAGGTTGAGTGCAGCAAGTTCAAACTTTCCTAGTTTGTGTAATCTAACAAGATGTACAAGTTAGTAGATTCGCCTCATTTCTAAAGTAGTTTCTTGAGAAAACAAACATCTTCATTGCCGAACATTGTACTGTGTGAAATAAGCTAATTCGGTTCTAGGAATCACTTGCTTTCCTACAAAGAAGGTTGAGTGCAGCAAGTTCAAACTTTCCTAGTTTGTGTAATCTAACAAGATGTACAAGTTAGTAGATTCGCCTCTTTTCTAAAGTAGTTTCTTGAGAAAACAAACATCTTCATTGCCGAACATTGTACTGTGTGAAATAAGCTAATTCGGTTCTAGGAATCACTTGCTTTCCTACAAAGAAGGTTGAGTGCAGCAAGTTCAAACTTTCCTAGTTTGTGTAATCTAACAAGATGTACAAGTTAGTAGATTCGCCTCATTTCTAAAGTAGTTTCTTGAGAAAACAAACATCTTCATTGCTGAACATTGTACTGTGTGAAATAAGCTAATTCGGTTCTAGGAATCACTTGCTTTCCTACAAAGAAGGTTGAGTGCAGCAAGTTCAAACTTTCCTAGTTTGTGTAATCTAACAAGATGTACAAGTTAGTAGATTCGCCTCATTTCTAAAGTAGTTTCTTGAGAAAACAAACATCTTCATTGCGAACATTGTACTGTGAAAATAAGCTAATTCGGTTCTAGGAATCACTTGCTTTCCTACAAAGAAGGTTGAGTGCAGCAAGTTCAAACTTTCCTAGTTTGTGTAATCTAACAAGATGTACAAGTTAGTAGATTCGCCTCATTTCTAAAGTAGTTTCTTGAGAAAACAAACATCTTCATTGCCGAACATTGTACTGTGTGAAATAAGCTAATTCGGTTCTAGGAATCACTTGCTTTCCTACAAAGAAGGTTGAGTGCAGCAAGTTCAAACTTTCCTAGTTTGTGTAATCTAACAAGATGTACAAGTTAGTAGATTCGCCTCATTTCTAAAGTAGTTTCTTGAGAAAACAAACATCTTCATTGCGAACATTGTACTGTGTGAAATAAGCTAATTCGGTTCTAGGAATCACTTGCTTTCCTACAAAGAAGGTTGAGTGCAGCAAGTTCAAACTTTCCTAGTTTGTGTAATCTAACAAGATGTACAAGTTAGTAGATTCGCCTCATTTCTAAAGTAGTTTCTTGAGAAAACAAACATCTTCATTGCCGAACATTGTACTGTGTGAAATAAGCTAATTCGGTTCTAGGAATCACTTGCTTTCCTACAAAAGAAGGTTGAGTGCAGCAAGTTCAAACTTTCCTAGTTTGTGTAATCTAACAAGATGTACAAGTTAGTAGATTCGCCTCATTTCTAAAGTAGTTTCTTGAGAAAACAAAACATCTTCATTGCCGAACATTGTACTGTGTGAAATAAGCTAATTCGGTTCTAGGAATCACTTGCTTTCCTACAAAGAAGGTTGAGTGCAGCAAGTTCAAACTTTCCTAGTTTGTGTAATCTAACAAGATGTACAAGTTAGTAGATTCGCCTCATTTCTAAAGTAGTTTCTTGAGAAAACAAACATCTTCATTGCCGAACATTGTACTGTGTGAAATAAGCTAATTCGGTTCTAGGAATCACTTGCTTTCCTACAAAGAAGGTTGAGTGCAGCAAGTTCAAACTTTCCTAGTTTGTGTAATCTAACAAGATGTACAAGTTAGTAGATTCGCCTCATTTCTAAAGTAGTTTCTTGAGAAAACAAACATCTTCATTGCGAACATTGTACTGTGTGAAATAAGCTAATTCGGTTCTAGGAATCACTTGCTTTCCTACAAAGAAGGTTGAGTGCAGCAAGTTCAAACTTTCCTAGTTTGTGTAATCTAACAAGATGTACAAGTTAGTAGATTCGCCTCATTTCTAAAGTAGTTTCTTGAGAAAACAAACATCTTCATTGCCGAACATTGTACTGTGTGAAATAAGCTAATTCGGTTCTAGGAATCACTTGCTTTCCTACAAAGAAGGTTGAGTGCAGCAAGTTCAAACTTTCCTAGTTGTGTAATCTAACAAGATGTAAAAGTTAGTAGATTCGCCTCATTTCTAAAGTAGTTTCTTGAGAAAACAAACATCTTCATTGCCGAACATTGTACTGTGTGAAATAAGCTAATTCGGTTCTAGGAATCACTTGCTTTCCTACAAAGAAGGTTGAGTGCAGCAAGTTCAAACTTTCCTAGTTTGTGTAATCTAACAAGATGTACAAGTTAGTAGATTCGCCTCATTTCTAAAGTAGTTTCTTGAGAAAACAAACATCTTCATTGCGAACATTGTACTGTGTGAAATAAGCTAATTCGGTTCTAGGAATCACTTGCTTTCCTACAAAAGAAGGTTGAGTGCAGCAAGTTCAAACTTTCCTAGTTTGTGTAATCTAACAAGATGTACAAGTTAGTAGATTCGCCTCATTTCTAAAGTAGTTTCTTGAGAAAACAAACATCTTCATTGCCGAACATTGTACTGTGTGAAATAAGCTAATTCGGTTCTAGGAATCACTTGCTTTCCTACAAAGAAGGTTGAGTGCAGCAAGTTCAAACTTTCCTAGTTTGTGTAATCTAACAAGATGTACAAGTTAGTAGATTCGCCTCATTTCTAAAGTAGTTTCTTGAGAAAACAAACATCTTCATTGCCGAACATTGTACTGTGTGAAATAAGCTAATTCGGTTCTAGGAATCACTTGCTTTCCTACAAAGAAGGTTGAGTGCAGCAAGTTCAAACTTTCCTAGTTTGTGTAATCTAACAGATGTACAAGTTAGTAGATTCGCCTCATTTCTAAAGTAGTTTCTTGAGAAAACAAACATCTTCATTGCCGAACATTGTACTGTGTGAAATAAGCTAATTCGGTTCTAGGAATCACTTGCTTTCCTACAAAGAAGGTTGAGTGCAGCAAGTTCAAACTTTCCTAGTTTGTGTAATCTAACAAGATGTACAAGTTAGTAGATTCGCCTCATTTCTAAAGTAGTTTCTTGAGAAAACAAACATCTTCATTGCCGAACATTGTACTGTGTGAAATAAGCTAATTCGGTTCTAGGAATCACTGTTTTTCCTACAAAGAAGGTTGAGTGCAGCAAGTTCAAACTTTCCTAGTTTGTGTAATAAAACAAGATGTACAAGTTAGTAGATTCGCCTCATTTCTAAAGTAGTTTCTTGAGAAAACAAACATCTTCATTGCCGAACATTGTACTGTGTGAAATAAGCTAATTCGGTTCTAGGAATCACTTGCTTTCCTACAAAGAAGGTTGAGTGCAGCAAGTTCAAACTTTCCTAGTTTGTGTAATCTAACAAGATGTACAAGTTAGTAGATTCGCCTCATTTCTAAAGTAGTTTCTTGAGAAAACAAACATCTTCATTGCCGAACATTGTACTGTGTGAAATAAGCTAATTCGGTTCTAGGAATCACTTGCTTTCCTACAAAGAAGGTTGAGTGCAGCAAGTTCAAACTTTCCTAGTTTGTGTAATCTAACAAGATGTACAAGTTAGTAGATTCGCCTCATTTCTAAAGTAGTTTCTTGAGAAAACAAACATCTTCATTGCCGAACATTGTACTGTGTGAAATAAGCTAATTCGGTTCTAGGAATCACTTGCTTTCCTACAAAGAAGGTTGAGTGCAGCAAGTTCAAACTTTCCTAGTTTGTGTAATCTAACAAGATGTACAAGTTAGTAGATTCGCCTCATTTCTAAAGTAGTTTCTTGAGAAAACAAACATCTTCATTGCCGAACATTGTACTGTGTGAAATAAGCTAATTCGGTTCTAGGAATCACTTGCTTTCCTACAAAGAAGGTTGAGTGCAGCAAGTTCAAACTTTCCTAGTTTGTGTAATCTAACAAGATGTACAAGTTAGTAGATTCGCCTCATTTCTAAAGTAGTTTCTTGAAAACAAACATCTTCATTGCCGAACATTGTACTGTGTGAAATAAGCTAATTCGGTTCTAGGAATCACTTGCTTTCCTACAAAGAAGGTTGAGTGCAGCAAGTTCAAACTTTCCTAGTTTGTGTAATCTAACAAGATGTACAAGTTAGTAGATTCGCCTCATTTCTAAAGTAGTTTCTTGAGAAAACAAACATCTTCATTGCCGAACATTGTACTGTGTGAAATAAGCTAATTCGGTTCTAGGAATCACTTGCTTTCCTACAAAGAAGGTTGAGTGCAGCAAGTTCAAACTTTCCTAGTTTGTGTAATCTAACAAGATGTACAAGTTAGTAGATTCGCCTCATTTCTAAAGTAGTTTCTTGAGAAAACAAACATCTTCATTGCCGAACATTGTACTGTGTGAAATAAGCTAATTCGGTTCTAGGAATCACTTGCTTTCCTACAAAGAAGGTTGAGTGCAGCAAGTTCAAACTTTCCTAGTTTGTGTAATCTAACAAGATGTACAAGTTAGTAGATTCGCCTCATTTCTAAAGTAGTTTCTTGAGAAAACAAACATCTTCATTGCCGAACATTGTACTGTGTGAAATAAGCTAATTCGGTTCTAGGAATCACTTGCTTTCCTACAAAGAAGGTTGAGTGCAGCAAGTTCAAACTTTCCTAGTTTGTGTAATCTAACAAGATGTACAAGTTAGTAGATTCGCCTCATTTCTAAAGTAGTTTCTTGAGAAAACAAACATCTTCATTGCCGAACATTGTACTGTGTGAAATAAGCTAATTCGGTTCTAGGAATCACTTGCTTTCCTACAAAGAAGGTTGAGTGCAGCAAGTTCAAACTTTCCTAGTTTGTGTAATCTAACAAGATGTACAAGTTAGTAGATTCGCCTCATTTCTAAAGTAGTTTCTTGAGAAAACAAACATCTTCATTGCCGAACATTGTACTGTGTGAAATAAGCTAATTCGGTTCTAGGAATCACTTGCTTTCCTACAAAGAAGGTTGAGTGCAGCAAGTTCAAACTTTCCTAGTTTGTGTAATCTAACAAGATGTACAAGTTAGTAGATTCGCCTCATTTCTAAAGTAGTTTCTTGAGAAAACAAACATCTTCATTGCCGAACATTGTACTGTGTGAAATAAGCTAATTCGGTTCTAGGAATCGCTTGCTTTCCTACAAAGAAGGTTGAGTGCAGCAAGTTCAAACTTTCCTAATTGTGTAATCTAACAAGATGTACAAGTTAGTATATTCGCCTCATTTCTAAAGTAGTTTCTTGAGAAAACAAACATCTTCATTGCGAACATTGTACTGTGTGAAATAAGCTAATTCGGTTCTAGGAATCACTTGCTTTCCTACAAAGAAGGTTGAGTGCAGCAAGTTCAAACTTTCCTAGTTTGTGTAATCTAACAAGATGTACAAGTTAGTAGATTCGCCTCATTTCTAAAGTAGTTTCTTGAGAAAACAAACATCTTCATTGCCGAACATTGTACTGTGTGAAATAAGCTAATTCGGTTCTAGGAATCACTTTCCTCCAAAAAGAAGGTTTGTGCAGCAAGTTCAAACTTTCCTAGTTTGTGTAATCTAACAAGATGTACAAGTTAGTAGATTCGCCTCATTTCTAAAGTAGTTTCTTGAGAAAACAAACATCTTCATTGCCGAACATTGTACTGTGTGAAATAAGCTAATTCGGTTCTAGGAATCACTTGCTTTCCTACAAAGAAGGTTGAGTGCAGCAAGTTCAAACTTTCCTAGTTTGTGTAATCTAACAAGATGTACAAGTTAGTAGATTCGCCTCATTTCTAAAGTAGTTTCTTGAGAAAACAAACATCTTCATTGCCGAACATTGTACTGTGTGAAATAAGCTAATTCGGTTCTAGGAATCACTTGCTTTCCTACAAGAAGGTTGAGTGCAGCAAGTTCAAACTTTCCTAGTTTGTGTAATCTAACAAGATGTACAAGTTAGTAGATTCGCCTCATTTCTAAAGTAGTTTCTTGAGAAAACAAACATCTTCATTGCCGAACATTGTACTGTGTGAAATAAGCTAATTCGGTTCTAGGAATCACTTGCTTTCCTACAAAGAAGGTTGAGTGCAGCAAGTTCAAACTTTCCTAGTTTGTGTAATCTAACAAGATGTACAAGTTAGTAGATTCGCCTCATTTCTAAAGTAGTTTCTTGAGAAAACAAACATCTTCATTGCCGAACATTGTACTGTGTGAAATAAGCTAATTCGGTTCTAGGAATCACTTGCTTTCCTACAAAGAAGGTTGAGTGCAGCAAGTTCAAACTTTCCTAGTTTGTGTAATCTAACAAGATGTACAAGTTAGTAGATTCGCCTCATTTCTAAAGTAGTTTCTTGAGAAAACAAACATCTTCATTGCCGAACATTGTACTGTGTGAAATAAGCTAATTCGGTTCTAGGAATCACTTGCTTTCCTACAAAGAAGGTTGAGTGCAGCAAGTTCAAACTTTCCTAGTTTGTGTAATCTAACAAGATGTACAAGTTAGTAGATTCGCCTCATTTCTAAAGTAGTTTCTTGAGAAAACAAACATCTTCATTGCCGAACATTGTACTGTGTGAAATAAGCTAATTCGGTTCTAGGAATCACTTGCTTTCCTACAAAGAAGGTTGAGTGCAGCAAGTTCAAACTTTCCTAGTTTGTGTAATCTAAGAAGATGTACAAGTTAGTAGATTCGCCTCATTTCTAAAGTAGTTTCTTGAGAAAACAAACATCTTCATTGCCGAACATTGTACTGTGTGAAATAAGCTAATTCGGTTCTAGGAATCACTTGCTTTCCTACAAAGAAGGTTGAGTGCAGCAAGTTCAAACTTTCCTAGTTTGTGTAATCTAACAAGATGTACAAGTTAGTAGATTCGCCTCATTTCTAAAGTAGTTTCTTGAGAAAACAAACATCTTCATTGCCGAACATTGTACTGTGTGAAATAAGCTAATTCGGTTCTAGGAATCACTTGCTTTCCTACAAAGAAGGTTGAGTGCAGCAAGTTCAAACTTTCCTAGTTTGTGTAATCTAACAAGATGTACAAGTTAGTAGATTCGCCTCATTTCTAAAGTAGTTTCTTGAGAAAACAAACATCTTCATTGCCGAACATTGTACTGTGTGAAATAAGCTAATTCGGTTCTAGGAATCACTTGCTTTCCTACAAAGAAGGTTGAGTGCAGCAAGTTCAAACTTTCCTAGTTTGTGTAATCTAACAAGATGTACAAGTTAGTAGATTCGCCTCATTTCTAAAGTAGTTTCTTGAGAAAACAAACATCTTCATTGCCGAACATTGTACTGTGTGAAATAAGCTAATTCGGTTCTAGGAATCACTTGCTTTCCTACAAAGAAGGTTGAGTGCAGCAAGTTCAAACTTTCCTAGTTTGTGTAATCTAACAAGATGTACAAGTTAGTAGATTCGCCTCATTTCTAAAGTAGTTTCTGGAGAAAAAACAAACATCTTCATTGCCGAACATTGTACTGTGTGAAATAAGCTAATTCGGTTCTAGGAATCACTTGCTTTCCTACAAAGAAGGTTGAGTGCAGCAAGTTCAAACTTTCCTAGTTTGTGTAATCTAACAAGATGTACAAGTTAGTAGATTCGCCTCATTTCTAAAGTAGTTTCTTGAGAAAACAAACATCTTCATTGCCGAACATTGTGTGTGTGTGAAATAAGCTAATTCGGTTCTAGGAATCACTTGCTTTCCTACAAAGAAGGTTGAGTGCAGCAAGTTCAAACTTTCCTAGTTTGTGTAATCTAACAAGATGTACAAGTTAGTAGATTCGCCTCATTTCTAAAGTAGTTTCTTGAGAAAACAAACATCTTCATTGCCGAACATTGTACTGTGTGAAATAAGCTAATTCGGTTCTAGGAATCACTTGCTTTCCTACAAAGAAGGTTGAGTGCAGCAAGTTCAAACTTTCCTAGTTTGTGTAATCTAACAAGATGTACAAGTTAGTAGATTCGCCTCATTTCTAAAGTAGTTTCTTGAGAAAACAAACATCTTCATTGCCGAACATTGTACTGTGTGAAATAAGCTAATTCGGTTCTAGGAATCACTTGCTTTCCTACAAAGAAGGTTGAGTGCAGCAAGTTCAAACTTTCCTAGTTTGTGTAATCTAACAAGATGTACAAGTTAGTAGATTCGCCTCATTTCTAAAGTAGTTTCTAGAGAAAACAAACATCTTCATTGCCGAACATTGTACTGTGTGAAATAAGCTAATTCGGTTCTAGGAATCACTTGCTTTCCTACAAAGAAGGTTGAGTGCAGCAAGTTCAAACTTTCCTAGTTTGTGTAATCTAACAAGATGTACAAGTTAGTAGATTCGCCTCATTTCTAAAGTAGTTTCTTGAGAAAACAAACATCTTCATTGCCGAACATTGTACTGTGTGAAATAAGCTAATTCGGTTCTAGGAATCACTTGCTTTCCTACAAAGAAGGTTGAGTGCAGCAAGTTCAAACTTTCCTAGTTTGTGTAATCTAACAAGATGTACAAGTTAGTAGATTCGCCTCATTTCTAAAGTAGTTTCTTGAGAAAACAAACATCTTCATTGCCGAACATTGTACTGTGTGAAATAAGCTAATTCGGTTCTAGGAATCACTTGCTTTCCTACAAAGAAGGTTGAGTGCAGCAAGTTCAAACTTTCCTAGTTTGTGTAATCTAACAAGATGTACAAGTTAGTAGATTCGCCTCATTTCTAAAGTAGTTTCTTGAGAAAACAAACATCTTCATTGCCGAACATTGTACTGTGTGAAATAAAGCTAATTCGGTTCTAGGAATCACTTGCTTTCCTACAAAGAAGGTTGAGTGCAGCAAGTTCAAACTTTCCTAGTTTGTGTAATCTAACAAGATGTACAAGTTAGTAGATTCGCCTCATTTCTAAAGTAGTTTCTTGAAAACAAACATCTTCATTGCCGAACATTGTACTGTGTGAAATAAGCTAATTCGGTTCTAGGAATCACTTGCTTTCCTACAAAGAAGGTTGAGTGCAGCAAGTTCAAACTTTCCTAGTTTGTGTAATCTAACAAGATGTACAAGTTAGTAGATTCGCCTCATTTCTAAAAAGTAGTTTCTTGAGAAAACAAACATCTTCATTGCCGAACATTGTACTGTGTGAAATAAGCTCATTCGGTTCTAGGAATCACTTGCTTTCCTACAAAAAAAGGTTGAGTGCAAGAAGTTCAAACTGTCCTAGTTTGTGTAATCTAACAAGATGTACAAGTTAGTAGATTCGCCTCATTTCTAAAGTAGTTTCTTGAAAAACAAACATCTTCATTGCCGAACATTGTACTGTGTGAAATAAGCTAATTCGGTTCTAGGAATCACTTGCTTTCCTACAAAGAAGGTTGAGTGCAGCAAGTTCAAACTTTCCTAGTTTGTGTAATCTAACAAGATGTACAAGTTAGTAGATTCGCCTCATTTCTAAAGTAGTTTCTTGAAAAACAAACATCTTCATTGCCGAACATTGTACTGTGTGAAATAAGCTAATTCGGTTCTAGGAATCACTTGCTTTCCTACAAAGAAGGTTGAGTGCAGCAAGTTCAAACTTTCCTAGTTTGTGTAATCTAACAAGATGTACAAGTTAGTAGATTCGCCTCATTTCTAAAGTAGTTTCTTGAGAAAACAAACATCTTCATTGCCGAACATTGTACTGTGTGAAATAAGCTAATTCGGTTCTAGGAATCACTTGCTTTCCTACAAAGAAGGTTGAGTGCAGCAAGTTCAAACTTTCCTAGTTTGTGTAATCTAACAAGATGTACAAGTTAGTAGATTCGCCTCATTTCTAAAGTAGTTTCTTGAGAAAACAAACATCTTCATTGCCGAACATTGTACTGTGTGAAATAAGCTAATTCGGTTCTAGGAATCACTTGCTTTCCTACAAAGAAGGTTGAGTGCAGCAAGTTCAAACTTTCCTAGTTTGTGTAATCTAACAAGATGTACAAGTTAGTAGATTCGCCTCATTTCTAAAGTAGTTTCTTGAGAAAACAAACATCTTCATTGCCGAACATTGTACTGTGTGAAATAAGCTAATTCGGTTCTAGGAATCACTTGCTTTCCTACAAAGAAGGTTGAGTGCAGCAAGTTCAAACTTTCCTAGTTTGTGTAATCTAACAAGATGTACAAGTTAGTAGATTCGCCTCATTTCTAAAGTAGTTTCTTGAGAAAACAAACATCTTCATTGCCGAACATTGTACTGTGTGAAATAAGCTAATTCGGTTCTAGGAATCACTTGCTTTCCTACAAAAAGGTTGAGTGCAGCAAGTTCAAACTTTCCTAGTTTGTGTAATCTAACAAGATGTACAAGTTAGTAGATTCGCCTCATTTAAAAAGTAGTTTCTTGAGAAAACAAACATCTTCATTGCCGAACATTGTACTGTGTGAAATAAGCTAATTCGGTTCTAGGAATCACTTGCTTTCCTACAAAGAAGGTTGAGTGCAGCAAGTTCAAACTTTCCTAGTTTGTGTAATCTAACAAGATGTACAAGTTAGTAGATTCGCCTCATTTCTAAAGTAGTTTCTTGAGAAAACAAACATCTTCATTGCCGAACATTGTACTGTGTGAAATAAGCTAATTCGGTTCTAGGAATCACTTGCTTTCCTACAAAGAAGGTTGAGTGCAGCAAGTTCAAACTTTCCTAGTTTGTGTAATCTAACAAGATGTACAAGTTAGTAGATTCGCCTCATTTCTAAAGTAGTTTCTTGAGAAAACAAACATCTTCATTGCCGAACATTGTACTGTGTGAAATAAGCTAATTCGGTTCTAGGAATCACTTGCTTTCCTACAAAGAAGGTT